>BGZK01000752.1:0-294734 GCA_005406025.1 Eumeta japonica
GAGAGTCGCTCAGCCACGTTACGTCCGGTTGATTTGCGTTTTTATCCTCTAGTTTTATCTGTATATTTTTTTAACGTATTTGGTTTTCTCATAATAAGTCTTATCATTTTCGTGAAATAACATAAAAAAAATTGATCTTTCAGAAAATATAATTTTAGATATATGCAACTAACATATTAATTATTATTACATAGAAATACCCGGGCAACCGAGTTTTGCTCGACGTCTTTCGAGTTTTCCGTGGAAATATGAAAACTTTGAACCAGAAAATTTGCTTATGTTCATTTTGAACAAAAAATATTTAGGTACATAATATTCATACACTAAATAATACACATAATTTACCTGTTGCCTGCTCTCACGTTAATAATGTCTCGTAGTATCAACTGCTTAATTTATTTTATGCAATGGCATATCGACGGCGAAGTGCCAACACCTTCTAACTAACACAGACAAAATTTTACACAAAAAGAAAAAACCATTTAGTTATCAAAAAACTTAAAAATTAATAAATCTATTTATACATACATTATAAATATATCGAAAGCTAAAGTTTTAAGAAAATATGAAAGTGATTCCGACCCTAAATGAAATCGACTCTAAAGTCAATCATATAAGAAAGTCATTTTCTCGAAAAATGATAGATAGGAGGTATTAGCACTTCGCCGTCGATGTTATTGATATCAATATCAGTACCATAATAATAATGCAATTACTTCAACATTCTACGAGATGACGCTATAAAACATAGTTCAGAAAAAAAAAGTGTTTTTCAAGGTAGACACTTATATAGATAAACTAAACGTTACAAAGTATAAATTTTCATGGCCATAGCCATTGCCGAGATAAGAATTTAGAAATATATATATATATATATATATATATATATATATATTGATAAATAATTAATTGGTCACTTAAAGAATATTATTGTTCCTTTTTAATAGTACGAAACTGAGAAAGCATTTAGAACATATAATGGGCGTGGGATGTACGTATTATTAAATATTATATAAAATATGGTATGCAATTCTCGTACAAAGACTTTTTGGTCTTTAATTCTTACATTAATCATCAAAATAATTTAAACGTTCGTACAACTTGAGACCCGTCGCCACTAGAGCTAACATAGTCCTAAAGTGATTTACGCTCAATAGTTTCCCGAAAGTGTCCGCTCCCGATTTCAAACCTCCTACAGCGTAATCATACATAAAATATACTGTGCCACAACTAAGAACTAACAAAATATGCTATTGAATTAACAACTTTTTCTATAATAAACTATTGGTTTATTTAAATGTAAATGTTTATTGTCTTTTAAATGCCCTTACAACCCTAAGGCGATACGAACGTGGATTTATACATCCACCGCACTTAGGGGAACGAAGCCAGAAAACCACTAAAATCAATAAAACGTATTCCATGATTGCCTCCTCACATTTGATTTTCCCATTACGCTTCAATTTCGTTCCAATCTTGTACGAGTTTGGTGGCACGAGGCAATGCGACACAACGTCTGAGGAAATTTTTTCTATTCAGGTAATATAGGGAAATGTAAAGTTATGGCAGTCGGTTGTAAATGTAATTTACAACCGTGGATTTGTTATCATTCCTGCAAGGTCTTATCCGGTTATAAGAGCGATGATGGCTCAGAGGTTAAGTACTACGCTTTCCAAACTGGAGGTACTGGGTGCTATTCTGACCACGGCTGAACTGACTAATGAGTTTCTAACTTGAGTCAAATCATTTTAAACCTTCCGTGCCTCGGGCAGTAAGTTAAGCCGTCGGTGTGGGACGTTGTCGTCGCGTCGGTGACGATGTCCGTCAGCGGCCTGTGACCGCACTGTCCAGCGTGGACGGCTCGAGGATCCTCGATCTGACGTAGAAAGATTGCGGGAGGGTATGCGCCGACAGTGCGGTCTATCAAAACCCGAAGCAACAACAATGTCTTATCAAATTATTTAAGATACGGAAAATTATAAAGTACCAAGGCGGTCGAGCTTTGTTCCGCGCCTTTCGTGTTCACCGTGAAATGTGATATCTCTCCGGGGGAAAAGTTTCTTGTATTCATTTTCGATAACAGATATTTAAATAAACAACACTCGCTGTATAATAGATGCAAATTTCATCAAAATTATTGGAGATATATATGAAAACTTAATTATATCAAAAAACCGTTTGTTTGACAGTACTTGAAATATCTACAGCTTTGCTATTCAATTAAGTTACCGAGACAATTTAGTTTTTCTTCGAAGCAACTTCTATGCGTTTATGTTATTTTACGAAGTAACATAAACACATAAAATAAACACAATATGACATACAGTTTTTTTTATGTTAATGTTTCAAAAATAAACATTATAATGTTTCTGCGTTTGCATGTCGCTCTAGTACTCGATGAAACAGTAGTCGGCTATTGATATAATTTGATAATGTGCCACATTTAAAGGATTTAATACGATTAAACAAGCAAATATTTTGCATATACTGATTCCTCGGAAACTGCGCTGATGATTTTAATGTCGTTATACATTTAGATAGTGTTTTCTTTTGTGAGTTTATTTTGATAGTGGTCATTTTGTAAAACAACTAGAGAAATTTGTTAATATCCCTCGATTATACCAATATAAGTAACTCTTCACTGGCTCATAATTTTAATCATAAAAAAAGACGATATTTGAGGTGCTAACATTTCTAAATAACATCCGCCGCTAATTTGATATTTAAACTTGCGAATGATGAATTAAATTAACAATTAGAGCTGATTGTTTAATAAATAATTATACTTCATTCTTTCATTATTTAAAGTTATATTGTTGGTCCGTTTGCATACTTTAATTTAAATTTAAACGGTTTCATATCTTTTGTAAATTCTTTTTAAATAAGAAACTCGCATATAATTAATACCTCAGATACTATTCTACCGATTTTGATAAAATTATGCCTACGAAGTAGAATAAAGTATTGGTAAATAAATGTAATTATTGGAAATTAATATATGCGATTTCCCGGGAAAGTTGGGAAGTCGTCACCATATCCAAGGCAAAGTCGAAAGGCGCTAAGCAAAACTCTGTCGAACAGACTTTGGTACAAATTAAATAATAAATGTTTGATCCTCCGTATGCCGTCTTGCTAAACATTTTACGAGTATACTCAGCTCGCTAAATCGCTGCACACTGGTTACTTATTGGAATTTTGCACTAAATGTATGCTTCTAAAACGTTATTCGAAATTACTTACGTTCGAAATAATTATGTATATTATATACTTTCATATTAATTACTTCTGTGATGTTGCGTTTTTTATTTTTAACAGATTTCTAATATATTCCAATCTAATGACGACAGAAATCTCTTGGGAAATGCAAAATTTGCGATTGTGCGATATTTATGAGAAGTATTAAATCGACATTACAAGAAACTGATATTGCAAAAAAAAAATCATCGAACTGTTTTGATGATACCGACATTGCGCACGTTACCAACAATTGTCACCATATTTATGAAATAGGACAAATTGTGCCATATGATATTGTAATTAAGAATATTGTCCTGATTTAAAGAGAAAAGCCATTAAAAAGTTAAACCAATTTTTTAAAGAGTGTTTTAAATTGTTGCTGTGCTAGTGAGCTTACGACTCGGTATAATAATACCAGATATATAATGACTCAAAGAAGACAAACCGCCGTCTAATTTATTTTCAATTTGTGTCGCTATACATAAACTAATACATCATTAAAGAAACATAATGTATGTGTGTATACATATAGTGGTGATGTAGATAGAGAGAACATGCAGTACAGTTTGATTCACGAGAAAGTTTTTGCCAAGCGGCAAAAAATTTCTATTTCGTTCGCTACCCCAATGATGGTAGATGTTAATTAACATCGACCAGTGCTAAGCTATATGGAGGTAGTAAAAATTTTAACCATTAATCGAAATGGAATACCGTCTTTATACATGTTGCATTATTGGAATGATAAATAAGTACAAATTATTATAAATAGACCATAAAAGAGAACATTGTAAAAGATTTGACGAATTCGAACAAATTAGTTGTACCTAAATATATAGTCTTAAGTTTTAAATATGTTTAATTCTCCTCTAACTGATATTTTTTGTTCTTCATTCATACGACTCAGTTTAAATACAATATGATCGTCGGTTTATAAAGAAAAAATGTACACAAGTTCTTTTTCTAAAGTATTTATATATTTAATCAAATGTCCGTCTATTTTTTATACACAATATTAAGTATATCTAATGTTATCGAATAAGATGAACTACAGCTGTTGTATTATTTATAGCGATGATAATATAACGGAAGAATACAAATTTATTAGCACATAACGGATTTTTTTTACTAACGCATGATAATTATAATTAAAAGTAGTAATCGTAAATAATATAACATTTTGGTTATGCGGTTTTTTAATATTTGACTATTATAAAACAAAACCGATATAGTGTAGTCATCGTATACATATGATTACAATGTATCACTTTTTGGTCGACTTTAAAAAATTTTTTTTTTGGTATGTGTTCCGCGATAACCGATTTCAAAAATTACTTTTTTTTTTGTTCGTAAAGGTATACTCGCGAGATGGTCCCACGGTCACCAAGTCAAGATAATGGGTCCCTAGGAAAGATGAGAGGTACCCTCAAATATCATAGGCACGTATAGTGTGTTTGAGCTTTTTATTAAGTTATGCAAGAGGTTTCGTCTGGGAGCGATCATCGTATTTTGTTGAGCTGAGGATTAAAGCTACAGCACTTCTTAATGGTTAGAAGTTATGAAATAATACTAAGATTTATGGACAGAAACTGCTCCTTAATGGCTACCAGTAAACCTTCGAGGTTAGGATCATTTGATTTGTTTTGGTAGATCCCGTATATTACGTTGGTATTGAGGGTCTGATGATGAAACCATAGGGTGGATAGAAGAGCTCTTCAGTAGTTACTAGTAAATAGCTCGAGTTTGGGTTCATTCGTACATTATATTTTGTATCGATGGTTCGGAAACGTCAAAATAATGTAAACTACAAACATACAAAATATATATATGATCAAAACAGACTTCAATAAGCCCTTAAGCTAAAAATTAAATACTAATAATTTATGAAACTTAAAAAAATATTTAAACACACTCTAGTATTTATTACCTACCCCGACTCTAGTTTTTGGTTAAAGGTTGCACGAATACCGGCTGGCTTTACACTCCCGTCACTCCTAATCCAGACTAGAATTTGCACTCCTCCCCATAATTACGCTCCTTTCTGAGTATTGGGGGTTGTCCCTTTCAGTCATTGCGACTGCCTGAAGGTTGAGCGATGATGATGAGGAAAATTATTATTTACTAAATATTCACAATACTTACTTATACATTTTTTTTAATAGAATTGATGCTAGCCAAAATAAGTTTAACAAAACATAAAATATTTGCAGTGTAACTTATTTAATCTCTTTACATAATATAATCATTATATCTATTTACTTAAATGCCGAATGCAAATCGTTTTACGCTACAACCAAATGTAGAAGATAGCGCGTAAGGCGGAAGGGCGCACAAGAAAATTCGCTTGGGCTGGCATTGACTCCAAAACAAATGTCTAATAATACTATTGAACAGAAACAAAAAATAGAGGTATTTATTTCCATATTTTGTAATATATGTTCTATTAATTTTGTGCCTGCCAACAGATGGCGGATAACAGTATAATAACATTCTAGTTAAGAGTAAAAAAAAATATCAGGCATTTAACTCCACATATGATTACTATTGATTTATCTATATAATAAAAATCGTCCAGTGATTTTGTAAGTGAACATTCGAGAAGTAAACACATCGATATTCATTATAGTTTTTTTAAGATGGTGTTAGTAACGGTGTAGTAGACAAAACATCACACATCGATGATATCTGCTTTTTTATTTCTATAATTTCCAGCATATGGCGTAATAAAATAACATTCTAATTAATAAAGTATTACGCATTGATTTTTTGAATTTTTCAAAATATGTTATTTCATGTAATTACATATTAATGACAGATAACAAACCTGAAAATGAGTTTACAATATCTTGTTAAATTTCAAATCTGAGATGTTATAGTTTTTCGATAAAGTGTACCATAAAATTGCATGGTTGTGAAATGGTGTCAGAGCTTGCTTCGCTCGCCCTGATAACAATTTTACGTGCTTACATTTCTTTTGTAGCCTTTAGATATCATTGTTATTAACTTTTTTGTTTAAAAGCTTTTTAAAGTCGGTTTTTATTTTTAATTTTTCGTAAAATTTAATTACCTTTATAGATTTCCTATTTTTTCGGTGACGTAATTGCATTCTGTTTGTAATTGAGATTATTTGAAAGTATACTATAGTTAGTAGAGTTAATGGGGAGTTTTGAAATTAATGACAAAATTTTGTAAAGTGGAACGGAAAATTACGTTTGTGTTGAACCGGTAGGCATTTCACATTCACCTAAATTATTAGTATTCTCCGACTACAGTGGTGGCTAACAAAGGGTAGTCATTATGTTTAAGAAAACATATTATTTTCGTGGCGCAATCTGATATTTTCACATTTTAAGAATCGAGTACCAGAACTAATGAGTATCGCTCTGTGTCTTTAAAATTTGTCATAGAGACATGTTACAAGCCGCAAGAAATCAACTTAGACTGAAAACACAAGAAATCCTCGAAGGGAAAACAATCACCAAAATCATCAAGGTTAGAAGAATATACTACTACGGTCATCTTTTAAGAAGATACCAATCCCACATACTTAACTCTGTTTTAAGATATAAACAATAAAGAGAAAAATTGGACGCCATATTTTTATCGGAAGACTCGCTTTGACAAAACTTAAGTTATCACAATAGTAACCAGGAGGGATGGGCAACATTAGCTCAGAACAAAACAGAAATGAAAAAGGCCGCAGATGAACTATACCAACCGTCAGAAACGGACACTGAAAGCTCTGCACCAAGCGAAGTAAATGAAGAATAAAATATTAACGGGAGAGACAAATTTATTTCGGATTTCTTTTATACATAAGTATGTATATATATATATATATACGTTACTACAACAAGAACCAAGAAGAACAAAATAAATTAGGGATTAGGAACGTTGTGGACGAACTCTACCAACTTTCACTTACACCGAAAGTTTATACTAAGCAAAGAAAATGAAGTATGAGAGATTAATTGAGGAAATAAATTTACGAAAAAAGGATTTCTTTTCCACAACAGGTTATCAGAACAGGAATCAAAGGGAAAAAGGCCACATCAGCAAAGAGCAATGAAACTAAAAGATTGCGGATGAATCACACAAACTTCCAGATATAAATACTGTAAACTCTGCACCAAGCAAAGAAAACAAAGAATTGAAGACAAACGAAAGAATCTTGCCCTTTCCTACTATATTTATTGACACATTATAGTATGTATTAGCTATCCTGAATCCAGTTTCTGGCTAAAGGTTGCACAAATACAGGCTGGCTCTACACTCCCGTCAATCCTGATCCAGACTAGAATCTGCACTTCCCCTATAATAACTTTCCCTTAGGTGTATCGGGACTTGTCCCCTTCAGTCACTGTGACTGGCTGAAAGTTGAGCGATGATGACGACGATGAGGTTTTTTAAGTTTGTCATAGAAATATAACTTCCCATGGAAAAAGGTGCTTCTGTTTACGTCTAACAACAAATATTTAGATATGTAATATACATACATCAGTGGCGAGCATTGGAATTTGAACTAGATAGGTAATTTAAATCTATACGTATAAACTCGTGTTTTACCGCACGCAGTCGTTGTGTTTTCTTTAGCCAGATGAGGTATCTATGTAATTGATTGAATTAATTACCAAGTATTGGACAACCAAAGCAACTATTGTCTAAACAAAGTGACGATTTTACATCGTCGTTAGGGCTCGCTTAGCTCTGTTACAATTTTCATGTAGTAAAATATATAATAAAAGTTTAAAAACTGTAGGTGCACATATTTCCTTCAAGACAGTTCTCATGATATAACATATATATATATATATATATATATATATATATATATATATATATATATATATATATATATATATATATATACTGGGCGAAATACTTTCTTTTAGTAGTGATTTAGCAAGAGCAGAAGATGAATCAAGAGATTTGGTGGTTGACTTTGGAATGTCAGTAAAGAATTTTTCAAGGGCATCAGGAACCTTTATATAATTTTCCAAAATTTTGTTATATATTTTAAGCTGTACATTTAGATTGCGATCCCAAATTTTCCCAGTATCATTTTTTATAACACTCCAAGTTGTCTTCATTATATATATATATTTTATTTTATTATTAAAATACGTAGTTTTGACCACGATACAAACACACTTAAAGATTTTTGAGTAATTTTTGATATATTTAGCTAAATTTTTAAATTTATTATATGTTTTTCATCATAAAGCTCATATAATTTTTCTCCATTTTTTTGTATTTCCACTGTTCACCAAAACATAACTACTTATTTATTTTAACATTCTTTATCTAAAACATATTATCATATTCCGCTTTTATTACATTAAACATCGAGTTATATAACTCATTGGGATCAACACAGCATTGTAATTCCAAAACCTCGGATGGTGTTTTTTCTAAATCTAAGCAATCGTTTTTCACTAACTGGTATGTAATTGAACACACTTTTCGGTGTTATTTTAAGTGGTATTTGAAAAGAGCGTGACTGTCCATAATGATCTGCATTTAAATTGTTAATAATAAATTTTTTGATATGGTTCAATATCTGTGTAAATAATGTCAAGGCAAGTCTTAGAGAAATATGTGATTCACGTAGACTCTAACAAAAGGTTTGACAAATTGTAACATCTAAAGAATTCCAGAATCCTACTACTGTGATTAGTGACATGTAATAAATTTACCTTAAAATCACCACATATCACAATGTAATAGTTATTATTACTTATCTCATATAAGGCTTAATCTACAACTGTCTCAAATAAATCATAGGATGAATGAGGGGGGTCTGTGTACGCTCATAACAATAAGCCGCTTGAGTTCCACACAGGCTATTTCAACAATCCTTTCAACAGAGAGATTCACAATAACAGTTCTTTCCTTGAATTTTAAATTATTTCAAATAAGATTTAAAGAACCTGCATACATTAAAAAGCCTACCTGCTGTATAAATTTGCAACAAGGTGATCAGCAAAGCCGAACAAAAGCTGAAAGTTTTTGAGCTAGTGTTCTGTAATACATAGTATGTCAATGTTAGCGCAGCCCATGAATAATTCAGCTTACAGTTCCTTATTCTCCGTGCCCTAAATATTTTGGTGCACCAGGTTGAGTATGCAATTATTTGTATTATTATTTCTAATAATTCTTTTGTTTACAATTGTGCTAATTGACGGCACGGAAAATTCATTCGATTTAATGATAAGCTAAAGCTACTCTGTGTTATTCCAGCAAGAGTTTTAAAATTTTGTAAGCATTTTTCTGTAAATTCCATTTTGACGAAAAAACCCTGTTTATTCTGGACAAGTAAATTACATACATCAGGGCTTCTTTGTGTACCCATTTAAATTCGTGAAAATCTATCTCTTAACAGAATCCCCAGTCTTAAGCGAGTTTCAGTCAGATTTCAGTCAGATAAAACTAGATTTTAGTGTATTTGATAATAGGACAGAATCTATATAGTGTAGGTTAACAACTTAGCCAAATGTCGTTTAAAGAATTTTCGTAAGAGTATCCTCTCTTTTGTCATTGCGAAATTATATTTAAAATTATTCATGTCAAAGAAATATATATTTATGTCAATATGACGCCATGTCATGTTATAAAATAAGGTATTAATATTATAGATACAGTTGATGTGCTTTTCAGTCATACCATCAGAAAATGGAAAAGCACATAATAATAAGTTATAAAGGTGGGACCATTCCAGAAGGCGGGTAAAATTAGTAATTATATATTTTTTTCTATTTAAACCAACCAATATAATAATTGTGGTGCATCTACGATATTTATTAATTAAAAAAATGTTTACAATTTCGTTGTACGAAGCACCGATCATGCAAATGTTTAATACCCGATGGTCCACACACCCGTTCATTATGGATCCCATGCCAGTACCCAATTCGTCCGAGTCAATAACAGTATACGCCGGCTCCGAACAGCCAAGCCGGTATGGAGTGCCCAGCTTCCACCCGCAGGTGTAAATGTGTTTTGGTTTTATGTATATTTGTTACACTGCTCTGCCGTGGAGGGCGAAACTGTGCAGTCCAAATAATCATTCGACGCACTGTCGCTTATAAACTTTTTAAATAAATGTTGTAATTGTGCGAATCGAGCCGCGAGGTCAAATCGGTTAAATAACTTTGTAAATGTACAACTTGATTTTGGAGGCTTTGATGCTCAGAATTTTGATCTGCGAATTTAGTTTCATATATTTTTATAGCACTTTGCAATTCTAAATTTTGTTTTTTTTTTTTTTATAATTAAATGCCTTATAGTTGTAATTTATTTTTTGTATAATTTTTTACGACTGTTTAAAAATTTTGTTGATTTTAAACACTTTTAATTTTTTAGCGCTATTTAATTTAAAGTACGCATTCCATGTGTTAGTTTGCGGTGTACTATCCAATACTGAATTGCACAATTTAATTGTTTACACTATACAGATCTATTTCATGCCGCATTCTCCCCGTTTTTATTCTGTTGTTGTACAACTCCGTCTGAAGTGATTTTACTCGTATTTGCAGCAGCGAGTGCTCATTCTGTTGCCGACAGTCGTGCATTTCATTAAACACTAACTGAAAGCGATCGCGCTGGTCACTTAGGTTCTATCTTAAATTGATGTTCAATTCAGCAAGTTCGCTTTTTAATTTGGTATTCATAAAAATTACCTATTTTATTTCTATTTCGTGGTCATCACGCTCACTCGCGAGAGTGCTACAAAGTTCCTTGAACCTCTGCAGTTCGAATAATGCCGCTTTTCATTTTCGTTCCATATCACGGATAGACGGCTTCCGACTTGTGATGTGTAAAGTAAATGAGCGAATAATTAAGTTACTTACTATCTATTATAAAACAACAACGAAAAAAAGATGTTTATAAGGGATATCGAGCCAACAACGTGTACACCCGCGACGAGATGTATTATTATACATTAAAGAAACACCCGCATGTGAACACGGAAAGATAAAATCATAATTGCAAAAAAAATATGTAATTATAAGTGAATATTTTCCATTCAAGCAGAATACTGTGCTATTAATAAATAAAAAAAATATATATTTCTAAAACTCTAATGAAATAAATAAAAGGTCACAACAAATGAATATTTTTTTCTAAATGATAAATTTTCAGTAGAGATCCAAATTGATGGATTTGCCTGACGGTAAAAACTCATAATAAATAATGCCCTTCCAATCCCACCATTACATAGCATCAACTTATTGAAAGTTAATCGCGTTATCATGGTGTAGTAGAAGGCCAATGTACGATACATTGGCCTTCTTCTCCATGATAATGCGTTCAAGTACTCGATGCCTAAAACAAGGAATTGTTTGATCGGTACACCGGTTATAAACTTATAGGTCACCCTCGTGTGTGATTGTGTGACTTTTTTTAAACTTCATAATAACAAAACAACCCAAGGGAAAACATTTTTCATGATGTCTGATGCGCATTAGAATGTGTACTTCAAAAACTGATTGAAGCTCACAAAACTTTGTATAGATGTTGATGCGACTTCTTTGAAAGTCTATGCGTATAGGAACGAAATAACGATGACTGACTGAATGATTTATCACGAGATCTTTGAAACTATGGATCCGTTTGACATGAAATTCGGCATAGTTAATCTTTTTGAGACGAAGACGTTCAGTAAAAATTGATTTTACGCAAATCCTATTTAATAGAAAAAATCAATTTATGAGATCTCCGAAAGTATATGTCCGATTGACTTGAAATTTGGCATAATTACTCTTTTCGAGATGTAGACGCTCACAGAGGACGTAAATCTATTTTACGCAAATCCTACCCAAAAGAAGTTTTTCATCATTCTATGTTTATGCGGGTGCAGCCGCAGGCAACAACTAGTATACGATGAAGATATAATAATATCTAGTATAGTTTTTGGAATATCGCAAGACTTTCTAAATTTCCCACGTGTTCAACAACTTTAAAATTGTACTGTAATAATTATCCTATTCTTTTCACATAATCAAAATACATATATCGTCAAAATTAATGTACAACAAATTTTAAAACGAGTGTTATATCTACAGTCGTTTTGTACATTTTTTTACAGTCCTTTATAATTCCCAAGAATAATGTTCGTAATGTGCGGACGAAAAACCAAAAGTTTATCAATATCGATCGTAATGCTCATGCCAATTAATTGAAGGATTATAATGAGCAGCAGAACTAAATCAATCTAAGTGATACCTACCTAGATACCCAGTACTTTGGAGCTTAAGGGATGTAGTAAGCACGTCACATGGAATGTTTGAAATAGAAGTCTACAGATATCCCAAGAGGATAATAATAATATCGGTGGATGGGTAACAATAAGAGATACAGAATGTGTTTCTTCATATTTCATATTAAACCATTTTCTATCGATCCCGCTGTCGTTCCCGTTTTCAATCCTGGTCCCGGCACTGTTCCTGACTTTGATTTCGACCACGCTTTTGATGCTGATTCCGATCTCATTATTGGCTTCGATCCTAGTCCCATTTGCAATTTCTTCCCATTTTTCAGTAGTCGAGCGCGTCATGATCAGAAGAAGGTCAAGAGTAAGTTTTTGTTTCTTTTTTTTTTCTAAATATTCTTAGCTCACATTGTGACTTCTATAGGCCTTCGATGCTAAAAAATATTATTAATCTTGTCACTTCTCCCGCTAGATCTTAAAATGTAGATTACTTTTTTTTGACATCCGATTTAAACGAAATAAAGTCTATGTGTTTATCCATGCTAAGTGCCATCTACAATTGAAAACCGCGTCAACATCCGTTCAGTAATTTCAGAGATATGTGCCAACTGACAGACAGACAACAAAAATTTAGAGTTTTGTACCTATAAACGGGTCGCTATTACTAAGGCTTCCACCGTATTTCTATCCGTCTGTGTGACAGGGGGCTGCATCTTATGAACCGTAATAGGTAGGCAGTGGAATTTTTCACAGTGTGTATTTCTATTACTGCTATAACAAAAAATAATAAAATAAAATTCATAATTGAAAGCAGCCCCCGTACAAGAACGTGCTTTTTTGGGGTTTTATGTTCGATTTTAATAATGGCAATAGATAGACCCTTGAAATGTTCACACAGTGTGTAGTACTATAGTCGGCATAAAAACAAGTAATGAGAATAAAATTAAAAAGCATTAAAAAGGGTAATCATAAAATGAATGTGTTTTTTTTTGGCGTTTTTTATTCAATCTTAGTTTTTGTTCTTGTGTTTTATTCGCTGTTTTTAAAAAGCATATAGTTTTCGATATTGTACGGCGCTACGGAACTCTTCATTCGAATCTGACTCGCACTTTGTCGGTTTTATCGTACGTACCTTTAATGTACAATCATCCGAAGTTCTACTGCTTCATTATATGTATAGTTTTCGCGCCAATAACTAAGTATATAATGGCCATAGCGGATTGTTGGTTCTACACGTACCCAAAGTAATAAAAGTGTATCAGTTAGAGATTCCTCTTCCATGTCTAACCCTTTGGGAAATAAGAGTGACCTTATATCGTCATTTTTGTACAATACCCGTATTTTAATATTCAGCGGTTATCACTCGTGAATTTAGTGCTACGGGTGTATAGACCAATTTTCTTTTCCAAATAATACATATATAACACAAGAATGTAGGTCCGACCAAAGAAAATCACATACAAAGGCAGAAATCACGCCGAATCAATACCTATCGAACTGTTCTTTATGTTACTTACGAGCGCGGCTAAAACATACGACGTGAAAGGAAAATCCGAAGAAACGCCTTTGACAAATCGCACAGCAGTTCCGGACCAGAATTAGAGCGCGCCGGGCACTGCGGCCGCGGCGGCGCGCATAAATCAACGAGATTTGCGGGTTGGCATTTTCGCCCCGAAACGAACGCTCCTTGTTATTTCCATCATCTGCCCAGAATGTTTTTCACCCGTGCGGTCGGTTTAGTGATCCCGCCGCCGGAGAGTAGCGGGCGCCGTGTTTAATTACAAGCAGTAATTATCGTACTATCGTAACCGTGACGAAGGTCTAACTTAACATTCATATTTTCCATTTCTCGGCATTCTCAAATGTTGATAAGCAATTTCATCCCGAGAGGCACGTAATAATTACATTGATCAAACTCGACGCCTCGTAGTAATTTGTGATGGATTCGATTAAAATTATTATGGTTAGTGTATTGTGAAATCTTAGGAATCGATAATAAAAATGTTTTGTTATTTTCTTTTCGTTTCTAAGAACTATTTTTATAACATTCGAACTCATTTGTCATTTCGTTAATCGACTTTTCCGTATATTATAATAATTTATAGAAAGCTAGTTTCTGCCCGCGGCTCCGTCTACGTGAACTGGATTGAATACACGTTTTCGTTCGCAGAACTATATATCACATGTAATATCAGCACGCACGCGCGCGAGCTGTGTGTGCGTATGTCCATGAGTGCATGTGTACATGCGTGCGTGCGTCGTGCGTGTGTGTATACGTATACACCTACTAGCTTTCTGCCCGCTGCTTCACCGGCATAAAAAAAGCTCCTCGCGTTTATTCCGAATATTGCGTTAGTGTGGATTTCTTTTTATTTTTTTAAACATTTATATTATTCGTATAACAAAGTGATACGTCTTCAGCATGCTAGTTATCTCTCAGAAAATTTTATCAATTAAATCAGTGTTTCAGTGGCTAAAATATCAAACATCAGACACAGTTTTCTTTCTTTTGAATTTTTTCTCGCGGCTCCTGTCTTAAATAGGTTTATATCAGTTGTTAAAACGCGATTATATTAAAAAAATTTGGAAAATCCAAAAGTGCACGCCTCACCGCGGTCATTAACTTCTGAAATAAAAAATTGCAATAGAGCTTTTGATAAAGAAATTTCAAAAAAAGATTTATCAGATTCAAATTTGGCGCCATTCCGTGAGATATTTATAATGGCGCATGCGCTGATCTCAACTTTTCATATATGGCTTAAGGGTAATCTTCATTTGTGTATAAATATAGATATACAAACACCACCTCAACGCTCCGCTTGTGAGACGTGCAATACACAGTCGTTTTTTAGTTTTTTGTAAATTATAATTAAACAACAGTACTTAGAACGCTAATATTAACTAGGAATCAGCACAGGGTATAACTTTATATAATAAAATATCTGTGTTTATATAATAATAAACACAGACTGACGGACGTCCAACAATGATTGATTTTAATGTTATTATTTACTATATTAAAAAAAATAATTATTTATAAAATATACCATATGTGCTAGACAGATTATTTAACTTGATATTAGTGCACTCATATTACTCTGTAAGTGTTATATTAGTAAAAAAAGACATTTAAGTTTCGAAAGAATGGGTTTTTTGACATGTCGAGAGTAGAGCACCACCTCAACGCTTCGCTTGTGAGGCGCGCAAAATCAATTGTTGACGATTCTTTGTTTGGTCAAAAGTCAATTTAGCTAAATAAACAAAATACAGCATGCGAAGACTGAAGTACTAATTCTACTGTATGCAGTACAACGGCTCGCTCTTTTGAAAATGTAATTGCATTCTTTTCGCTCAATTTGCTCGTTCAAATCTTGCCTTTTCTGTACCGACCTTATTATGAGTTCAATATGCATCGGTAGCAAAAGGCGACTTCGTACTTACATGAGTGCGTACTGAGGTCGGGCGCGGCGTCCTTCGTCTGTAACGCTCCGGCTGTGGTCGACCGGAGCATCGGTCACTGCTTCCACTGTAACTGAATGACCAACTGCGGTTATTGCAGCTGTTGATATGACACACTTTTAAGTTGCGTTGCGTTTTCCGTATCTACCTTTTTTTATTGACTATAGTACAGTTAATAGTTTTTACATGTAATCACTAGGTAATTGTACATTGCTATTTTAAAAAATCTCAGACTCAAAAACATACTTACCTTATTTACGACGCGCTTTCGATCTTGATGTGCGATTTTTTTTAAATTTTAACACACAAAGAATGTCAACTCATAATATAAATTAATAAAAATCTACATAGAGAACTACAAAATGTACTACCAACATTTTAGGGTCAACTAGTTCACGAACTATAGGCGACCACGTAATACAAGAATTCAATTGCAAAACAACTGTTTTAATATTACTTTACATTGGTTACGATAAGAAATTTTCTTTGTTTTTACGTGACTCTTAAGAAAATGTCGAACGACATTTTTGGAGGACGGGGTTCAAAAATTAATATTTTAATTGTATCACGGTACTGAAATACTCGTAAGCGTAAATAATTTAAGCATCACTCTTCACAGTAACATAACATTGGAAAATATATTCGACTAAAGCAACTGAATTTTTTATTTAATTTCATTTACTTGATTACTTTAAAAAGCTTTTTCGTTGAATTACAGAGTATTGCCACTTAGTGAATTAAAACATTTAGATATGCGTTAGCCGTACTGGCTACGGAACCTGAACTTCACATGGCCCGACAGGCTCTTCGCCGATTTTTTTTAACTGTAATCACGCCAAATGTTATATAACTTCCATTCTAGTTTCCGAAAATAAGTAACTCGCATTACTGAAAAAATATACGCAAGATTTAGATATCGAAGTTATTGTCAAAGATAACCAAAGGAATCTACTAAAACCAATCATAAAATTCGGCTCCAGTTGATGTTGTAATTCGTTACACACAATTTTATACAAATCTTTTTACTTTAAGTGAGCAATTGTTGTATACACGAACGTGTACATTAATGTCTCGGAAATGGCTCTAAGGATTTCGATGTAAATTTGTACTTTGACAACGTTTTGCTTTACAAGATTGGTGTCATCCCTAGAAAAACATGAACATTTTTCTAATCATTGCTTTGTAGCGCCATCTCGTATAACTATGAGATAAGTTGTATTATTGCTATGATATTGAATATAGTGTTGGAGACACCAGTAGTCATAACGTAACGTTGTCAACGAGAAATGTTATTACAAGACATAAATTAAATAGCTGATCCTACGACACCTTATTGATGTGAGAGCAGGAAGCAGGTAAATTATGCATAATATGTATTGTGATACTGGCGTGTTCATTCAGTGCGGATTGAAAGGCGTAGCCTGCCCTGATACACATTAAAAAACCAAAGCATTAAAAAAATCAATTTTACGTAAAGACAAAATCAATTTTTGTTTTATGCAATTCGCGTTTCGACGGCGTCAAAACACGTTGGTTTCATATTTGAGTATCGTAAATGTAATTCCTAAACAAATTTGAAACTTGATTGGTTTTTTAAAAAAATAACTGAGAACATTGACATGAAGGGACGATGATAGATTAACTCAAGCTATAATACATTATTCTTTTATAGTTGAAAATAATTATATTTTACCATTTTTGGGATTTTTTTGCTAATATCTTCGCACGAACAGATGTTTTTTTTACGAAATATTGTAGAAAAAAGTTGACTTAGCTTACTGTGTGTGGAAGATGTTTGAAATCTTTTTGAAAATTTGAGATCAATATTTTTGGACATTTATTACAATACTCAGAGGACTTGTGGTCAGGTTAAAAGAAAGGGAAATGTAGACGACATCAAAAGTCACTATAAGCGTATATTTATTAATATTGATAGAACTATCCTGCTGCAAAAGCGGGTAGTGCAGGCTATTTACAGACTGGGACCCAAAGTATCTCTTAAAACAAGTTTAAGAAAATTGGATTATAACTCTGGCATCTTAATTTATATACAAAACTTTAATACAATTAAAAAATAATGTATAACTTTTTAAGAAAAACAGTGATAGATATAGATTCAACACAAGAAATAAAAATAAACTGTGTTTGCATGCGAGTCGACTATATAAAATCACGAATTCTATCAGGGGGCTCTGTGTGCGCATGTTCAATAAGGCCCCTGAAAATGTACAAAATCTACACTTGAACAAATCTAAAATTGTTAAGCAATTGCTTGTTAAAAAAGGGTATTACACAATTTGTGAATATTAAGAGGACAAATATACATAGACATAACGAGCTCGATCGACTTCCGACGGGTTTTTTTCTCTATATTGTAAATTTATGTATGTTTGATTGTGTAATATAATGTATTTAAAGTTGAAAAGAGCTCCCCTCAAGTTTCTTGCTAGTTATTTTTGAGGGAAAACTGACTTCCGAACGAATGGTAAAGTGGTAAAGCTAAGTAGTAAAATGTAAATTTTTCGTGGATTGTTACGTCTTTCAAGTGTTGTTATGATATGATTAAATAAATTAAAAGCTATGATTTTGTTTAAAAAGAGATGTAAAAGTAAATGTTTGCTTATGATACGATGTTTGAAAAGAAAAAGAAAGCATAACTGAATGTGAAATGGAAGACCAAAGAAGAGCAAGAAGAAAAACTCATGGAAAAGCTTAGAAACTTGAGTAGTTTTTTAAAAAGGTAGGAATCATAGTGAATGGAGTCTTGCTTGCTGTTGCAGAGAGCCATAATAATGGTTTTCTCTTAGTGATTACTCTGTCTATTGTACAGAACTTATTAAATACCTGGTGCAACACGCTTTCTACTATACATCCACTTTCTCTGAATCTGACGAAACCTTTAGCGGTTTTCATACGTTGCTTTAATATTTCCATTGCTTTCATAATTTATTCCATACATTCAGATATTTAATTGTATTAATATCTATATCTGCAGCTGTATCTTCACGTACCAAAACGCTTTCCTAATAATTCCTCTAAAGCTTTTTCGTATATTTTTTTCATTTAGTATACATCTAGTGTTATTCTACGCATTTCAAGAATATTTCAGAAACTTTTTGGTTTACCTCATAACCAACAGACACTTTATTTTCATAGTAATCTTAGTACTATTTCTTCTTTTCGTATATTTTTAGCTATCATTTTTGTAACTTTCCATGCATTTTCAGTCTCGTTTAGTTTTTCTTTCCAATAGCACGTCCTTTACTTGTCGGCTTTTGCATACTGCCTAGATTTATAGTTTTCAAGATTACATCTCAAGCAATAGATCAAAATAAGAAAGCATGGCTGGTCATGCTTTTTATTTTCATTTATTACTTTTTTTATTTCGAAATCTTATAGATCAATATATTTATAAATATTTTCTTTCTATTAGTAACTCCGCACACCTTTTTTGCTTTATCTACACAATATAGATTTCGTTAATTTAAACAATTTGTCGAGCTCTAAACCTTCATATTGTTTAATTTCACAGAAGCTTTCCTACAATTCGAATCTCAAAACTTATCAACTTTTCGTTTAAGCTTCGAAATGGCCATTTTCATATCGTGTTGCCAATGCTGACTAGACATTAATTTTAATTTTAATTCGGCAGACCACTAACAAATAATTCTTTCCAATACTAATGTCGGTACGTATCAGTTCTTTCATGTTGGTGTCATGTTATTTCTTATCACTTCTCCCATCCTCAGTACACTCCTATACACTCAACTTTGCTTCTCGTCCAATCATAGTCGTTAATAAAACGTAAAAAGTCGCAAAAACCATTACATTACATTACATTATATTTCATGCATCTAAATAGTTTTTTTTTGTCTGCGCCTTCGCCCACGTGGACATAGAACACATTCCTTGATTTTTTATATTGATCGATAAGGCCGTCGATTCCGCTTCCGCTTTCGAAGAAGCCGGGGCAAATTCTTGTATAAAAAATGAAATATAGGCTATATTATATGAAGATGACGTTACTATAAATGAAATATTTTTTAGAATCAGAATAGTAGTACAAACAAGCGGACGGAGCCGGGAAAAATATGAATAGTCTGCTTTACTCAAAAATAGTGTAGATTAAATTGGCGAAAAAATTTTTAGAATCGGTTCTGTTGTTAAATTCAATGGTCCAAATATACAGACGAAGTCTAGTTTTTCTATTTACAAAACTTTCCGCTTCCATGCACATCACTAATTTTTCAAAGCAATTGGATAGATAGTTTAGGCGCGCAAAGAGACGAATAAAATAGAGACTAATAAGCAATACTGATAAAAGTCAACGCCCCTTTTTGTCTTTCTTAAAATTGTGAATTTCTACAAATACTTCCTTGGTGAGTCTATACCTAAACTATTACTTGACCAATTTTTGGGCAAGTTGCACCGAAACTTTTGAAAGATATTGGGTATTTTCTTTTAATGCAACCCATCCTTAGTCTCAGCCGGGCTTATAGTTTCCAAGATCTCGTAATGAGTTATTGAGTGGGTGGTATTTCGCTTAAGTATATGTTAGTAAGTATTTTGTTATGTGTATATATTGTATTGGCGTTAATTACATATAAGATATTTCTGTATAATTCAGGGTATTCTCTTTTTGTAGCTTTTATGCGGGAACATCATAATATTCTTCAGTTCATGATAAACTGCATTCGTGGTTGATAAATGGCTCGGGTAATATCAAACAGATATATTCTGAGAGGCGAATCAGTCGATCTCGCGAATCAATCGAAGAACTTTGTGTGATTTAATTTCAATTAATTTATAATTATTGCAGAGCATGCAGAGTTAGTATTATCATTTGTCGAAAATTTAGTAAAATAATTTTTATAGACGTAAAAATAAATTGTATTTAATAGTGGTAAAAATGATTGGATGACATATTTAGATAAATAGAACACATATTTATTTAAACAAGTTCACGTGTATTTATTTAAAAATCTGTATCTTCATTTTTCCAGCGATGTTAGGTTATAATCGTGAATGTTCATAATTTCTGTCTCTAAAAATAAAAGCGGTACGGGCCGAGACGGCTCGACGTTTAAGATTATTATTATATTGTCTATGTAATGGCTGTCAGTTTTTGCGACTGCTGCTTTGTAATTTTGGGGCAATGAGGATAATAATATTTTGGGTTTATCAAGCGGTAATTGTAATGACAGCTATATAATAATTGTCTTCTTTGTGTAAACGGTAAATTAAGAGAAAAATTTCGATATTTGTCGATTTTAAAATGATTTTCTACATATAGAGAGAGATAGAATAATCTAGTTTAAGATTGTATTATATAGTTTGCCATTGGAGAAATTTATAATCATAATAATATACAATCATGCTTTTTTCCCAGAAAGATAGGGACTGTATATTTCCACATCATATGAACTTTGTATATCTCCCTTGTTTCGCTGACATTTATTAATATTTTCATACAAGTTTATCGGTTTCAAATGCTTGAAATTTAGCTCTTTTTTAATATGGCATCAATATGATCTAGACAACTCTTATCAACCTCTTCAACACACTCTTTTGCTCAGTAGTTTTGTTTTGACAGTTTATTTTCTTCATCCTTTCAAGATGGCCCAATCTCCGTAAACATACCTTTTTACCCGACTGCCAAGGACGGGTATTGTTTTTCGCGCGTATCTTGTGTTTGTTTGTAAATTTCTTTATTGCCAGGAATCATCCCAAGGGCTGTTTGGATTTCGACAGTTAAGATATCGTTAGATTCGTCTCAAAAACTCAAGTGTCCTTCGATAAGTATTTAAACAGAAAACCAAAATGGCGGATTTTTGGCGCCAAATTGTGAGTAGTGCAAATTTTTTTAACCAAACCTATCGAGTAGGGTATCAAAATAAGGGAATTAAAAATATATTACAAAATATACATATGTCATGTATTTAAATTTAATCAGGAATAATTACAACCATTTTAATTCAATCATTCGAATAAATTTCTAATCAATGCATTCAAATGGTCTCATTTTGGCTTTAAATCGGCCAAGTGTGTGTTGGATATCGTATTAAGCATTTTTTTACCCGGTATAGTCAACTGAACCGCTTACGTCAATTATAATTTTCATTTGTGTTTTGTTTGACATGCTATCAATAGTACTTATTAATCATCTTTACATTGTGCTCGATTCATAAAAATCATAAAAGTAAACGCTTTCATTCATAGGAATGTGCCGCGCGGAACACTAAAAAGTCTAAAATAAAATAAATAATGAACAAAATTAAAAAAAAAACCCAACTGCAAAAATCAACAGATAAATAACGTACTAAAAATACCAAAACAAGATTGAGAAAACAAACTAGTAAAACCTAATTAACTCTTCTTTGGTTTAACAGACTACATTATGAGCTGAAAGCCTAAGTTAAATAATTTACATTATGTTTGATAGCGGGCGGGACCCATTAATTTTTTTACGATTTATAATTTATAAATATTGATTTTTTGCAGTCGGGTTTTTTTTAATTATATACTTTTCTACTCTAGTTACTACATCTTCTTTCAAACCACTCTGTACTCTGACATCATTATTCCTACACCTAACTTTCCAGGAGATTGCATACATATTACGTAGAGATCGCATCTCCACTGCATTGAATATACTTTCGTTTTTCTTCTGCCATACCAAATATAAGCCAAGGGATCAATACTCCAATAAGGATATGCACTTGTCGTGAGATACTTTTAGTATTCAGAATAGGAAAGAAGGCCCCATTCATTTTATTTTTCGCATTTATTCTATATACCTAGTATCTCTCTCATTTTTATCGTAAAATGTTAACAGACTACCCAAGTATACAGACTCTCACTAGTTTGTCGGTCTCAACTTCTATATATAGCATTCAGTCAAGCACAAATATGTTGGAGGTATACTTCTTATTATAATATTCTTCCATATATGGAAGAATATTATAATAACTGTTTGATTGCGTCTTTAAGTTCAACATCCTTCAGTGCATAAAAATGAAAATTTGAACATTGCCTATTTTTAGAATTAATGTAGGAAAGGCAAACGTGGTTCCTTGCTCTTGATCTCTTACACCAAGTCAAAGTCGTTTAAATGCAATCGAAAGAACCATGTTGAAGGTTTTTTTTGTCAGATAAACTATGAAACTGGGAAATTCACAGATCAGTGTAAGTAGCATAGTTTATATACATTTATAGGATGAATATGTTGTAGTGTGAAACTACAATGTGTACTACTTACAGAGTAAATATCTATAAGTACACGCTCTTTGCTTACATTGGACCTTCAAGTAATGCTTCAAATAATATTAAAACTAAAGAACAAAAAAAAACAGAACGTTCATGGATTTATTAAAATTTAAATTTTTTCTTTGGTATGTATATGAATTGTGTATTTGGCAACAAAAAATGTGACACAGAGCAAACTAGACGGAGCTATTGAACTTGCACAATATACAGTATCGAAAGGTCTTTTAGTCTTTTATTCAGAACAAAAACTTTTAATAATAACAAAAAGTCAGCTTGTCGATCTTGGTATGATGAGTGTGCATAAAAAGATTGTGAAAGCACAAAATAAATTTGAAAAGGAAGTTTTGACCAAATTAAACTAAAATTCACGCAGTTTATTACTGAAATAAAGAACGGAAGGTCAGTTAATAAAAACATGTTTTTTATTTACTACTAGTTATTAACTTTCCTTTACCATTGCCTCACACCTAGGCAAATGCTGGGTACGTAATTGGTAATGTCAATGGGTAATCCGCATCGCTCATAGAACCTTTAACCGCCGGGGAAGAAAGGTTTTCGAGTGAAGTCCACGAACTAGGTGTCGCAGTGCGAGATGGCCTCCCATTAGTTACACTGATGATTTAGTAAAAGTGGCCAGCTACAGGTGGCTCTGAATCATATGTCGTAGAAATTCAGAAGGGAGGCTTATGTTTAGCTGTGGACGTCTAATGATTGAAGCGAATACAAATTTATTTATATTCATATATAATATACCAAAACTTCCAAATATAATGAAATTATCTAATTAAAAAAATCCTTAGTCTAATTTTTAATTTTATTTTGCAAAGTAGTATTTGATATAATAAATGTTACTTTGTTTCAATTAAGATAAATCGTTTTGTAGTTTCAGCTTGTGTAAGGCCACTTCTAAATTTATCGAGACTTACGATCCCGGTCCGCGAGTTTCATCATCCGTATGTATATTCCGGTGCGGCTTGACCAGACACATCGCTGGAATTTGTCTTGTCCCGCCCCTTAATTTTGCGCTCAGTATCAAATAGCCCCTTGCTACCGTTGCGTGTCTTATTTCTTTTCTTTTGTAATTGCTATTATTGCTTATTTATTATTGTTATTATGTTGGATTTTGTTTTAAACAACAACTACGTCATCGGAAGAGGTGTCTAGTTAAATCGCACGGCTAGTAATCGGATTCAGCTGTATGCATTAACTAAATATGTGTTCCTATATGTGTAATTAAATATAAGAAACATACACATTGTTGTATATAAGTGAAATTTTCTGGTTCGGTAAAACAATATTGAATTTATATGAAATTGTTAGTAATATCATCCACGTTGTAATGTGTATTTGATTAATTATCGGGCACTTGGACAATCGGATGATAAACTTTTCAAAATTTAACATTTCAAGTTGTACAAGTACTTACCCCACAATCAAAGACATTTGTTTATAAATAAATAAATATATACATATATGAATATACATACACATACACACACACACACATATATATATATATATATATATATATATATATATATATATATATTTGGTATTTGTTGATAGCGCGTCATTTTACAAAATTAATGATGTTTGTTTTAATAGTCAGAATTAAACGAATTAATTAAACTCGAAATAACCAAATTATTTATTTTTCTCTTTTAAATTAGGATTAACAACATTTTTATTAATGAAGTTGCTGCTTTTTTATTCATTATAATTTTGACACTAATGTCTGTTTGTGGAAACGTAACTTCGAAACGGGCGGACCGATTTCAATGCGGTTATTTTTTCTTAGAATACTTATGCATATAATCGAGGTACTTAGAATATTGTACATAATGAAACGTTTATTTTATCTGTATGTTATATTTATCTCTAAATAATGTTTATACCATATATTTCTTGTATTCATCTATCAATATTCTTTAGATGTTAGATTTTTGTAAAAGTATGTGAATGTTTCTTTAGATTTTTTTTTATTTTCAATAGCGTTGGATAAAATATGAAAAGATAGAAACAAGAATAAAACGAAAAAAAAGTTGAGATGAAATGAACAGAAAATCGAGCTGCTAAGTTCCAAGTTTCTTGAGAAAAATTTGTAAAGCTGTACTTTAAAGTTAATTTAAGTTGAAATCTTTTAGCTACTTCTTCACACTAAACTTTAATAATATTATGTTATACATTATTCCATCTCTTGTTTGAATTCTTTACTCACAGGCATTCGTATTCTAGCTATGCTGAGCAGTGACTTGTAATAAATAGTTCTTAAAACATGTGTCATGAAAACCTGTTTAGTCTGTTTGATGATTATCAGCAAAATAAAAAAGAAATTCACCATTGTCTTTAAAAAAATGGTGGTTTTTGTTTGTAGCTTCAATCTATCAAATGGATGGGTCGCTTTCAATATAAATATTTTTTAACATCCGCAGTTAAAAAACAAGGATTGTAATAAGTTTGACGCCTATGTATGTTTGTGCGTTTATATGTTTGGGTGTGTGTCTGTGTGTGACTTTAGAACTTCTAAACGCATACGTTTTTACGTGGTAGAGCTATTCTGTGGTCCACTCAGCGGTAACATAAAAATGGACTGGAAGACTGATGAGACTCCCGTCAGACACCCTCATAGAACACAGACGTGAAGTAAAAGCATTTTGCTGTTGCGTTTCGTATGATTCATTTGGAAAAACATTATATGCATATATGTTATGCATATAATGCATAAATCACAAAAGTTAGCTCGTATTTATTAAAATTAAATCTTCAAATTACTATTTCATAAGTTATACTCAATTCTGGAAACGCGTCATTATAATATTAACTAACCGATATAATATGAATTCACTACTCATTCGGAATGCAGTTTTCCCTCCAGAAGAACGAGGAAAAAACTTGAGGGTAGCTCATTTCTAATTCAGTTGTACACAAAAAATTAAAACAAAAAGTATTGCAGAAAAAAATAACCCGAAGAAAACTCGAGGTGGATATATCTAATTTAAAAATAATGAATATTTTTTTTTATCATATCGTTTAATATTTCTCGTTTAATGATTTGCTGACGGTGTTAACCCATAATATTCTGCCTGTAATTTCATACGTAATATACAGTGAAAAGTACCTTGTTCCAACTGCATGTCTCACGACACCTCTATTTATGCAAAAATTTTGTACAATATTATCAAAGAAAGATAAATGCTTGTAAATCCGTCATTTATGCAAAGGAATGACCATGACCAGTACTTGCTAACCCATTCTATTCTAGCAAGACTAGGTTATCGTGATATAAACCAGTACTTGCTCACCTATTTATTCCATTTTAGCAAGACTAGGTCACCATCTTGTGAAAAATCAGTAGATCTAGTACTTACTAATCCATCCATTCTAGCAATTGCAACTAGTGTGAATACATAAGAAAAATATACAAAGATATATTGTGAAAGGATTGTGAAAGAAACAATACATGCTACACCATCTATTCTGGAAAATTTATTAGGACATTTGAAATTGCTCTTGTAACGTTATAATATTGGTTCTATATACTATTCAGATACACAATTATAATATTGATCATATTATAGACATGTAACTAATAACATTAAACATAAATAAATAATGATACAATTTTAGAGCGATTATATAATTGTACACAAATGTCAGAAAGGGGAAATTAATTCTTAAAATAAGAATGTAAATTATTTACATATTCATTTTATTCGTTGCTATGAACATCTAGTGCAGCTATGTGAACCCCGGGCAGCATTTTATTGGCGGTTTGGCAGCTATTGTTGTTTTCCGTCTATATTTCGAACCAGTTAAACCTGGTACGGTAGCTAGTTTATAACTATCGTTATTCAATACTGTTAGTACTCTGTAAGGCCCGATATATGATGGAAGAAGTTTAATACTTTTCCCCCTTATTATCGAAAGTTACTTTTGTAATTTTAACTAAGTCTTCAATATAAAAATTGTGAGATGGTGCCCTACTCTTCTTATAGTTCCTTTTTTGTTTGACCTGTTCGTTCTGACTTTTTTTCATATCTGTGTTACTTCACTATTATCACGCGTATCACGTCTTATTTGGTTTAATTTCGGATCTAACTCGGAATTCATAGAGGATCCAAATATCACCTCGGCTAAGGTCCTACATATTGTTTTCTGGATGATATTGTTTAAGCTCCATTGTATGGCGCCAACTCTGACAATCCAATCATTTTCGTCATGATGTAAGTTTTGGTCAGTTAAGGAGTACAAGATTTTATGGTATCATCGTTTGAACTGGCTGTTAGATCTTGGACTAGCTACAGTATTTAAGATATGCTTAATTCATCTTTCACTGCAGAATTTCTTAAAAACTTGTAATGCAAAGCTCGAACCGCGGTCACCAATAAGGCGATCCGGACACTTAAACGTTTACGAAAAAATCTTCTAATGTTCTTAGCACGCTTTGAGTTTTTGTGTCTTGCTGGCTTAAGAAACATGAACTCCGTGAATGCCTCTACAATAACTAATAAAAGAGTGTTGCCACACTTTTATTTAACGAAAGAGCCCAGACGATCGAGGTGTATGGTGTGGAAGAGCACGCGTGTCTTTTCAATATGTAAATAACCTTTTTTATTCTGACTAGTTTTCTTTGAATATGCATACTCAACACATGCTTAAACGTATTTTTTATAAACTTTGACATTTTAAGAAACAAGTAGGCGCTTTTGATCCGTTTGATCGTCTTTTCTATGCTAAAATGACCTATGTCGTTATGGTTTATCCGATAAATTTGCCATCTGGCCTCCTTTGGCACTACCTAACGTAAATTGCCTCTATTAAACCAATTCATATATATTATATAACTTATTGCCTTTCACGGCATAATTATCTCGTACGTATTTAAGACTGTCAGCATCTGTACCCGATGAGACAATGCCTCTTATCCTACGAAGCTCAGAATCATCCAATTTGTGACCAGTTGTCAGGTTTAATAGTCATAATCATTGGGTATTGGTATGGTATTTTTGAAGTGCCGGTGTTCTCTACCGGATTAGCTGACAGGGGATCTACGTGTGACATTTTAGAGCTCGGCCTATATTCAATAGAACATTAAAACTCTTGGAGAAGCAACTATCATCTTGCTACTCCACGCATTATGCCACGTTTTGAAAAGATACTTCGTAGTGCACTGCACTCCGTTATTATTTTAAAGTTTTGACTTGAAAGATATATGTGAAATTTTGTAAAAGAGCATACTACAGTCAATGTTTTTAACTCGTAAGTATGGAAATGCTTTAACTATGGAGTGTTTGGCCGGCTATAAAAAGCCACCGGGTGTAAGGACTTGGTACTTTTAGATTGTTGAAATAGTATTCCACCAATACCCTGTTTTTTAGCATCCATATGTACTTCTGAGTCAGCCGTTGGGTTGTAGATCACCAAAATAAGTCGTCTTATTATTTTCTCCTTTAAGGCTTTTAAAGACTCCTCCTCTTGTTTTTCGATTCAACACCATTCTGTGTTTTTATAACAGCATGATTAAAGAAGATTCCACTTGTGTAAAACTTTAAGTTCTGAAAACATCCCTCTAGGCCAAGAAATTGTCTCAAGGTGTACTAGTCAATAGGGCAAGAAAAATTTAAAACTTACTGTATTTTTTATCACCAGGTCAGATGCCAGAAGCGCTTATTACATAGCCTAAACAGTGTATTTCGTTCTTCAAGAAATCATATATCGACAGATTTAAGGTCAAGTTGGCCTGTTTCAGTAGTTCTAAAACTTTCTCTAAAACTTCGTCTTTGTTCTTACCGTATGCCATCAGTATACGTAGTTGTTTCGGTGTACCGTGAAGATCCCAACACCTTATTCACCATGCACTGGAATACAGCGGGGATATTTACGTGACTAAACAGTATAGGATTAAATTAGTACTGCACATCTAGTATCAAAAATGATGTTAAAGTCTTTGATTCTTCTGATATGGGGACTTGATAGTATATGAGGCTAAGTCGAGAGTAATTAAATAAGCTTGTCTTGAAAATTTGGTGATTTCAACCTCAATATTAAGAACGGGTTAATGCTCTTTTATTGTAATGGAATTTATGAGTCTGTAGTCAATACAAATTTACCATTTCTCATCCTTTTTACGGACTAGAATTATTGGACTAGCATACTCCGATACTGACTCTCTAACGGTTTGAAGCATTTCATCGATTCAAGCAATTTCTGTGCATCTCGTTCATTAACACAATCCCCAACACGTAACATATCCTTATTTATGTTAATATTAGGCTCTGAGTTTCTTAAAATGTTGGAGAAGGATAGGTGATATGATTGACAACCTGAATTGTGTTGAGACGACATGTGATGGATCTCATGACCATTTAAAGTCTTGTTGCAATAGGGGAAACTATGATTTAAGTTTTCTGCTTTGTGACTCGATGTGTTCCACCACATATCGTGTATTATTCTGTAGGTTTCCTCACATCCCTTCCGCTAATCAATATATTGTCATTTGTCACGATATTGGTGAAAGCCTTTATCATAACAGCTCCTCTGATGTATAAGTTGGAAGCCACCTTTACCCTAACTGTTACATTACACATGTCTAATTTGTCGTTTGCAAAAGCATTTTGTCTTGGATATCGAAAAACTTCAGTTCGTTCGAGTTTTTATACACGCTTACATGAAGTTGTTCTATATATGTTTGCCCAAGAAGCACTGAGGTTTCAAGAATGTTGTCATATACCATTTGAAAGTTCACATTCGCTTTTACCCTGTATACTATTAAACCGGTGTTACACCTTCAATACTATTTACTGTTGTAGTTTCAAAAACCTTTGACGGAACTGAAACATGGTCGCAATTTACTCCCAATCAGGTCAATATCCTTTCCGATATTAAGGACACTGAACTTCCAAAGTCAACGAAAGCTTATACCGTTTAAGAAATATAAAATGTAACATCTTTGTTACATTTGGAACTAGTCTTAGAGGCAGATATACGCATGGTCTTCCGGACTGACAAAGCTTTATTAGTTTGATTCCCTTTTCTTGGTTTCACTGAACAATTATTTGATTGGTGCCCAAACTTAATGCAAGATGAACATATTGTACAATTAGTGGGTTTTATACATTTCCTATAAGGGCGTCCCTGTTTCTTACAGTTAAAATAAAACAGACTTGGCTTAGCTAGGCCATATTAGGTCAGTTTGTTATTTTAGTGATTTAATTATGACTAAATGATTTTGATTCAATATTTGATCTGTCTCCATAATTCGATCTCTTTAAGAATTGTGAAATCACATCCCTGTTATTGATAAGAAATAGATCCAGGTTAGTTTTAGACCTTAAGTCAAGTATAATACAGTCGGCAGCACGCTTTCCTTCAAAATCACGCTGATGGAGTAAGGCCTACTTTTTATATTACACTTTTATAGGTTCATTAAATATACTCCTGTGTTTGGTTTTTTTTTACTAATTTACCTTGTACTTCGGAAATTGGCCATAGTTTTGGTTAGATGGAAAAGCATTAGATAATTAATTCTGCCATTTATCCCAGCCAAATAATATAGAATATAAGCTGTAATACCAAGTTTTGGTCAATCTCTGGGTTTGTTTATGGCAAAATGTATAATTGTCTTCTCGTCCCAGTCATAGATGGTAGCAAACTCATTGACTTTTTAAAACCGGATATCGATTCTTTGATTATTTACCGTGTGATCGAATTCTAACAAAATAATTTATGATTCAAATTTTCATCGAAATAGTGATATCCATCAATGGCTGCGATGTCAAATGTGTTTTAACATTCTTTGTAGAATCGATTAGCCTTATAATATCTTTAGTAGAGTAAATTGGACTACATGACCTTCTAGCACGAAAGTTCTCTCCGTATCAGTTACCGTCCATAATAAATGGTTCTTTCTTGCGTATCGGGATTCAATGTAGACAATATCTTCCTTTGGCTTTATTTTCTCCCTTTTAGGTCGTATATCGATGTCGTTCGCGATCTTGGTTTAATTCATCTTCCAAGACCTGTAGTCTGTCACGCTGCCGTTTCAGCCCGCTTTATTTTTCTCGTAGCCTTTGGCTGAATGATCTTCCGCGTACAATACCACAACTACGGTTTTGGGAAGGATAGCGTGATTCTTGTCATAGCAAGAATCACACAGAGCACAAATTCTACGCAATTGCATCGAATTTTCACGAATCGAGTTATGTCCTCTGCGAAAACGACTTACTTTTTCCCTTCTTTAATCTATGTGGCATCTTTATGACGGTGTATTAAGGTGCCGTCTATAGACATCTTCTTTTGTTCCCATTTACTGGAACTCTCATAAAATATTTCTGGTTTAAATTTATAATCCTTATGATGAAACGAGAAACAACTACTCTGTATCTAAAGCAATACATCTTAAAGCAAATTAATTTAAAATTTTTGTGCTTAATATACAATTAATTGAAATTGTTGAAGCGAAGTAAGTTACAATGTCATTCGAAGCCATCAAATGTGGTGTTTATAGCGTTTCTTGTTAACTGAATTCATTAGCAAATACTTCAAAACCTATCGCAACGGCGTGTTATCTACGAGTTGACATCATTGTCACAATTTATTTAAGGTACGCCTTTCTACGTACATTATTAAATTATTACATCGACACCGCATGTAGTTCTGTTTGTCTTATATAAATGTACATACATGTATGCGCTGACACACATATATGCGACATTCGGAACCTCTGAAAGATTCTTAAATGGGTAGTAGTAATGATGTACACATGTGCGACGACTGTAATCGGACATCTGTCGGGCGAGTGGATTGCATGCGTAAACAACCACCGGAAACGCTTGGCCGCGAAGACACCCGACGGCACTCGAACGCCTGTTAGGCGAGTCAATCGCAAATGCAACCAGTATTCGTAAGCGCTGGCTCCACAAATAGGGACACCCGACTCCTGTCCGTTTGACAGAGCTCAAATTAAAATTTAGCAATGATTGTTGTCTTGTGATTCAAATGTGCTCGCGGTTTTATTCATACAACCACACACACGCACACCCCACACACCGACATACCCCACACACCTCCATATCCACACGTTCCCACATCTCTATACCTTCTCACCCCCACCCTTACAAAATCATACACCCACATCCCCAACCCCACAGACAAATATGTAGAAGTAAATTAATATGGCCACCAAAGAAATACAAAAAGAAGTAGTTCAGCTTCCTATTATTCCTCATTACAGATTCCTATTATTACTCATTCCCGAACTATTATTCTTCAGACTGAGGAATAATAGTTCGATTTGTGATATTAATTTGGAATTTAAATTTAAACATGTTAGTTCTGAAGAAGTTATCAAAACGTTTTAATCTCTAGACATGAAGAGAACTGCTGACATTCATGGTCTTTCTATTATAATTGTAAACTCAATTATAGATTATATTGCGCCACATTTGGCGTTTATCTTTAATAAGTGTTTAGATGATGGCGGGTTTCCCGATTTGATGAAAGATAGTAAAGTAATTCCATTATTTAAAGGCGGTAGTGCATCAAGTCCCAATAACTTTAGACCCATATCTATACTACCGTCACTTAGCAAAATATTCGAAAAATTAATTCTAAAGCAGTTGTTAGTACATTTTTATACCAATAAATTAATGTTAAATAAACAATTCGGTTTTACTCGGGGTCACTCAACAATCGATGCTGGCGTTGAGCTTGTGCAACATGTTTTTGGAGCCTGGGAGGATTCGCGAGATGCAATTAGCATATTTTGCGATCTCTCCAAGGCTTTTGATTGTGTTCATCATGAAACTCTGATCGGGAAACTACGTCACTATGGAGTAACAGGCCGGGCACTCGACCTTCTGAAGTCGTATTTGAGTAACAGGGTTCAGAGGGTTGATGTCAATGGTAAGAAATCGTCTGGATCCATAGTTCACATGGGCGTACCGCAGGGATCAATTCTTGGTCCCTTTCTCTTTTTAGTCTACATAAATGATTTGCCTAGCCTTGTTAAGGATGCTCATGAGATAGTATTGTTTGCAGATGATACTTCTTTGTTATTCAAAGTTAAAGACAACAGCCTACTTATGACGAAGTGAACAATGCTATCTCTAAGGTAGAGAAATGGTTTACTGCAAATAACTTACTTCTTAATGAAATGAAAACAAAATGTATAAGATTCTCACTTCCAAATGTAAGACATGGATCCGGAACTATTTCAGTACGCAACAAAGAATTGGAGTTTGTTAATTCTACAGTGTTCCTAGGAATTACTTTAGATGACAGGCTTCAATGGGGTCCTCATATAAGTAAGTTGGCGAAAAGGCTTAGCTCTGCTGCCTATGCTATCAAAAAAATGAGAAATTTATCAGACGTCGAAACTGCCAGATTGGTTTATTTTGGCTGTTTCCATAGTCTGATGTCGTATGGTATCTTGCTCTGGGGAAACGCCGTGGATATTCAGAAAATTTTCGTGCTGCAGAAGCGGGCCGTTCGCATAATTTACAAGCTCGGACCTCGTACTTCCCTTAGAAATAAGTTAAAGGAAATTGGAATTTTAACCCTGGCATCTCAATTCATTTATGAAAATTTATTATATGTAAAAAAAAATTTAGAAATGTTTAAAAGAAATAGTAATCGACATAATCTCAATATCAGAAATAAAAATAAACTGAATTCACATGTTAGTCGACTAAGTAAAGTCTCAAATTCATTCAGAGGGCTCTGTGTGCGCCTATTCAATAAGGTTCCTGTAGATATACAAGATTTACCCCTATATAAATTTAAGAGTGTTATTAAACAATCACTCAGTAAAAAAGGGTACTATGCTATTTCTGAATATTTAGAAGACAAAAATCAATGGGCATAAGCGGCTCGACCTCTTACCGGGCTGTGTCATTCCTGATGATTCCGTATTTGTTTTGGTTATGTATGTGCAAGTTAGAAAAGATCTACCCTTAAGTTTCTTGCTCGTTCTTCTTGAGGGAAAACTGCCTTCCGAACGTGCAGTAAAGTGTAAATTCGCAAAAAAATATGACGTATTTCAAGTGTTATTTTGTAACCTATGAAATAAAGATATTTTGAATTTGAATCTCGGCACTTAATTCCATCTTAGGCATGGTTAGGTCCTTTGTTTATAGCAACATGATTCATCATGTTCATTTAAATGTCAGCAAATCCAAAAAATTTGTTTCGTCAGATATGTGTTATAAAACTTAATCATCAGGCCCTAGACTAATGTATATATTTAAACCAATCAAACGAGTGTTAATCACAATGGGTTAACATACATATTTTAGGAGTTCCTATTACCACCTTCCGGCTTCATCATCAGGCTCTGGGCACCACACAAGGTCATAATTTTTATCAAGACAAATCAAACCAATCCACACACGACAAGTTTAACATGTTGGAAGTTTCATGACCACCTTCCGTCTCCAGTAATTCGATTGTACCATTACTTTGTATTGTCACGGGATTTACAAAAGAGTGCAAAATTTCAACTCAATCGGACGTAAAAAATTAATTGTAAAATAGATTAAAAAGTTTGAAGAATTTACAAGCATAGAAAGTTAAATTAAAGTTTGCAAGAAATTAAGCACTATATAGGTGGTGAAAATAGGAAAATTGGCGAATTTCAAACAAAATAACTCCTACAATAATTACGCGTTGAGTGACGCAAACATAAACCCTTGCGGCCACGTAGAATTAAAGATATAATTAAAAAATACATAACAAATATTCAGTATCTTTTTTTTAATTGTCATATTTTTTTTAATGAAATTTGGAAATCGAGAAAAGCTATCCTGATAGGATACCGATTACCTATTTTATAATACTAAATGATATTCTAAATAAAATATTTCTTGAATATTAATTCTGTAGATATCGAAAATTTAATTTCTTTCGAGTTTTTAGACCTTTTTAAGACTTTCCTCGGTCTTAGAACGTTTTAGGTATTCCCTTATCTATTTTATTTATTTCCCGATAGTCACTTTTGTTTCCACTATCTTACGGGTTTCAACTTTGAAAGTTTATGCGTTATTTATCGAAAAGCTGTCTTTTTGCAGATCAAATCCCTGAGCCGCGCGCTCTTTCTACTTATCTATGCTTCAACATAACCTATCGATCGATATTAGCGGGTGTGGGTACGCACGCCCCGAGAATCGAGATGTTCACAGGACATGCTCCATTTCTTTACTCTGTTCAGAAGTATTTTTGAGAAAGTTAGTGAACATAAATATTTAAATAAAACTACGAGTCGTAGTTCTATTTATCTTTGATCTCCGATATTTGTGCAACGGGCTGGCACGAAACCTCAGTAGTAAGTATTCTGAGTTAAGGATTTTATTTTGAATTTTCTTGGCGGTAAGGAGTCGATGCACTAACCGGAGAAGTGGGAACTTTTATAGAGTATTAAAAATTATTGAAATATTTAAATTTATTTCTCCGAAAAAAAAACTTTTCTCGTATTCATAAAATGCGCAATATAGGGTTATTGGTATCAATCAATAATCAGTGAGTATGACTCAAACTCGACATTTCTAGATTATTATAAAGAAAAGTGAACAAAATGTGACAAAAATAAAATTAGTAAAAAAAAAAAATTAAAAATAAACGGTTTTATTGAAAATAATATTGTGAATAATGTACTAAACGCTAATAAATATTTAGGTAGATTTTAGGAACCAGCCAACATAACACTTTCCTCATCGGTCTAGAGCATTGATCAAATTAAAAAAAAAAAAAACGTGGGCCGCGTTAATTTTTTATAAACAATCAACCACTTATGTCATTATCAATGCAGGTTACAATACATTTCAAGATTTTATTTTTTTGTCTAATCAATGCCCTAGGTCGATGAAGAGAGTGATGTGTTAGCTGGTATTTAAGATCTACGTAATTATTCACTAGCGTTAAGTAAATTATTCACAGAATTATTTTCAATAAAACAGATAAATTAAAAAAAAAATCCATTAATTTTATTTTCAAGTCTTTAGTTTTGATTTTATTACTAAATGTTGAGTATTGAGTAGAGGACAAAAGGATTAAGATTTAATGTAAGTATAGACTGTCTGAACTCTATGATCCGCCATGTAATGTGTTCTACTTGTAAAACCTTTTCATTTGATACCCATTATCTATATTGCAGTAAATATGAAATCTGGCATTTTGTGCCGTCTGCTTTCTGAGATTTGGAATTTGTCGTAGTACACTGTATTCTACTAGTTAAGCCCTTTCATTTGATGCTTATAGTTTGGAGGTTGTGAAAAAAAAACATGTAATCCGCCATTTTATTGACAGCCATATTCGATTCGCATTATTTTCTCAATGTGTATATTATTCTACTAGTCAAGCCCTTTCATTTGATATCCATATTGAGGGAGTTGTGAAGAAATATGTAATCCGCTATTTTGTGGCGGGTGCCATTTTGGTTTTACAATGATACTAAATTCTGAAAATTGTATTGTCATCAAAACTAAAGACATATACCAAATTTCAAGTCAATTAGTCGACGAAAAAGGGGTGAAACTTCAATTAGTTAATATATCCCCAAAAACAAGCAGGGCAAGCTAAATAAAACCTTTAAATAAAATATAAAGAAAATTGAAATCAATTAGAAAACAACGAAATATCGAGATTTATTTACTATTTTCTTTTTTGAACAATGTTTAAACCGACGTTTCCATATATCTCACATACGACTGCTAGTTTTTGTGAGTTACATTGCAATATTATGTAGTGGTATCCTTTTTGTTTAATCGACAATTTATAATATTTATATCTTATTTATTTTTATAGTTCTTTAAATATCATTTGTTTCACTTTGTTTCTACAAAAAATAAGGAAATAAAAAAAATCACTAGGTCACTCTGTCGGTATTTCGTTTATCAATATTTAGCTATATTCATTTATTTAACTTCTTATGAAAAAAAAGTACTTCAAAACTAAATTTAATTAAACATAAGCCAGAAACGTACACGTTATATAACATATGTTACTATTGTTTCCCGACGGACGTCCCGTTTCGCACTTCCCCGACAAGCAGCCCCGTGTAAAATTCAAGAGTTTCCTTGGCGTATGAACAGTTAACTCAATAAGACAAAAGTCATGGCACGTGTAACCTTCATCACACAACATTCGACAGATTCATTAGAGGCGTTGGCATAAAGGTCGGGGGCCCCGAACGTGAACTCGAACGCGATGTCTCCTCTAATCCTGATTAACGCACTTAGGCGGGCGGCGAACGCTATTACGCGCGTGTTTGTATTCCGTTGAAGAGTTGGCTGTTTAGAGCTTCATTGTGTCGATATCGTTTGGACAGATTCCATTTGGGAAACAATAGGTGAACGAGAATTGCTTTCATTGAAAACTAACAATTTGCAACCGATGAGGCGGTTATAACGGTATAAAAAAAATACTTCTTCATTTTCAAGAATTTTTTAGTTCTTTCAGATTCATTTTCAAAGAACCTTTGGCTCGAAAGGCCTAATTAAAAAAATCTGACACAATTAATAATTTCTCTTAGAAAAATAAAGACTTTTTCTCCATAGTGAAAAAAGCCGCACGGTGGGAAAAAGTCATTATTTTTCGGAGACGAGTGTACAGGTGATTGTTCTTGAACATTCTACCTTTTTTGTCAAAAATTCTAACGGCCAAATATTGAACCGTATCTAAAATCAATGACTCAGTTGAAACCACTTTGAGTTTGAGTATTCTCCTATTATAAACGGGATTCACAAAAAGCATTTAAACATTATGAGACCTTAATCAGTTGAGAGTGCCTTCTATGATAGTTTAATGGCAACACTTACAAATCTGGTTAGTTTTCATTAATATTTTCTTTTAATTTATTATTCAAATCTTCTTTTACGCAGCATTCTAGAAATAAAAATTATTTTGAAATAGAGAACGCTAACGATAAGTATGATAATTCAGTTGATTTAATGAAATTTGAAGAATTGGAACAATATCTTCTTTATAATAATTATAAATATTTTTATTTTTTTAATTAAATTAGTATGAAATCGCTATAAACGTTATTTACCTTTAAAGTAATGGTTATGTGGCTGCCTGAAATTAAAATATGATTGTTTGAATTATCCTTATTTTAACAGTATTATAAAAAATTAGAAAAAACTTCCGTGCAATTATTCTCCAGACTAAAAGAATTTCTAAATAAGTATTTATAAATATATATGAGAATTTATAACTAAATAAAAATAAAAATTTGAGAATCATTAAACTAGTAAAATATATTTAATTATTACAAATGATTTTTTGTCGCTTTTCGACTTATCACTGTTAGGATAGCTTGCTCTTGTTCTTGGAAATGCGCTGTGAAATAGAAATCATTGGAAATTTATATGCATCCTTGTGGAGTTGGTATATAAATATAGTAGCTATGCTCGCGGCACTACTTGCGTGGAATACAGAATCATTGTTTAGGTTTTTTTTATAAATAAAGTAGTGCACGAATCGTGCTATGCTACCCACCGCCCCCGACGGTCATCGGTCGTCGACCGTTAGTGCTTATTTTAAAGACAAGTGCTAATTGTGGGTCAGAATATGGACATATGCGGTCACATACTCTTTTGTATCTATTTTTAAGATACATAAATATGTAGTATATTAATTTGATATAACTATCTCTTATGAATTATTCAGTGTAAGCCATTTAAGGGCTTCAAAAGCGTTTTTTTTCCGTATTCATTCACCATTATGGTTACTTCCTGTTTCGTAAGCTATTTTAGGTAAAAAAATAGGGCACATAATCTGGTCAGACAGCAGAGATATGGATTAAAAAATATATATGTAAATCAGATAAGTAGTTCTTGCGTGAAAAGCACTCACAACGCACGGAGAGACAGAGAGACGTTGACTTTTCTAATATATATAGATGTAGAAGTACTTCTTCATTTCACAATTTCCACGGATATTCTGAGCACAATGCTGGTGGGCATCGATGCCTGCTCTATATAGTCCCTTATTACTTTTTGATAACTGGCAGTAGTGTTATTAATATTTGATCCGTCGGCTACATCGCTCGATTCCGTTTGGTGAAAGGTGTGACCAAATAATGACCAAATATTGATTCCAAGTGAACACTATTTCTTTAGATAGACGAAATGGCATGACGAATTTTGTTTCGTCTTATTTTTTCCATGACCTTCAACTTTTCTTCATTCCTACGACTGCTCATGGTATGTACCACTCCGTCGGATAGTGACGACAGAGAGGTAGTGGGTGATAATGTCACTAGTTCCACTTAGTACACTGAGATAACTCGAAACCAAGCTTACATTTTGTGGACTGCTAAAATAGTAAAGACGGCCCTTCTTACAACTGTCACACGTCGAGTGACCTTTCAATATTAACATTTTCTATTGAGGGGCATCTAGGTCGCCCTTAATTCGAGTCGCCTTTAAATTTGAGAACTTTTCAAATTTAACATTTTAAAATGTGAAATTATACTTTAATGATATTTTAAATAATTAGGCAGCTTTCAAAAATTCCAGTGACATCTCAATATTCGGCCGTAAGTTTATTAAATTATTGTATTCAGGTGATTTATTTAAACACATAATATTACTATTTAATTTTTTTTCATTTTGGTATACAGTAGTATAATATAAGGTTTTATAACATTATAGTTAAGTATATGGTAATTCTAATAACAAACAAAATAAGAAAAAATTGAGCTGAACATAAATTCGAAAGATATTTTAGTTTTGATTCCGTTTGAAGACTTCGATGCAGATTTTTAAGCACAAAAATAAAATATGACATTCATTTAACAATTTGGAACTTTAATTAACGTTTTACAATTTATTTCTTTGATTTTCATTCCATTTTTAACATTCGACGCAAGCATAATACGTTATAGGATTCTAAAAATCGATTCAACTGCAAATAATAAAATTATTACAAAAAATACTTTTTTTGAAAAGTTTTCGACAACTGTCTCTCGAACGAATGGATCGATTTTGATCCCGTTTATAGCATTCGGCACAATTTTTTTTTTGAATATATTTGATTGAATTTTGCTATTTATCGGTTTTAAAAACACAGGTGTTTTTGAAAATATTCTTTTTGGATTTTCTGAAGGTATATACATGCGAATCGATTAATACGCACCGTATGCTCGTGTACGCGCGCGCGCGCGCACATGCAGGCATGCATGTACACGTACACACACTATATAAGGATGGCATTATAATAATGGTCATAATAGTCGAATGTCGAGAATGTTGAAATTTCATGAAAACTCGATTTTCGAAAATCAAACCAAAAATACCTTCATTGCGTGGGTAATAAAACTTGAAATACGTCATTATTGTCTTCTTTTGGCATTAACATTACCACCCATTCCAAATGCTAATTTACCCTGAGAAGAATGGGCAAGAAATTCAAGGTTTGTGCTTTTTTTGCTTATAAGTACAGGATAAATCAGTTAATAAAACTAGTACAACATTTGAAATTTAAATGAAACAACCTGATAGTCAAGCACTTCAATCTCAGGGTTTTTTTTTCTTAATATATTCGGATACAGCATAATATGCTTTTGAAATATACTTTTTTTTACGAATGTTTTGAATTCGTGAAAAAATAACTTTTCTTTTCTTTAAATTCTCCAAGCGGAGAATTAAAAAAAAAACATACTAAATGTCTCGGAGTAATAATCTCGCAAGCTGTACGTTTACTTATCATTATAATATACGAGTAACAGTAACGATAAATGAGTTTAAAACGAAAAGTCACCCTTCGACCGAAGCCATAACCGCATTCACCTATCTCTAACTTCACACAACGTCCCCGCACGCGTATCCGATACCCGCATCGCCCAAAGCGAGGTTGCCTACTTAAAGGTAGACGCTGGAAATCGATATTGATAAGGTAGGTCGCTAATTATGACGGGATATCGAAAAGGTTCAAGTGCTGACTAAAATCTTCAAATATCGACTCGGTCTATCATTATATTTTTTTTATATGAAAATTGTGTTAATAATTATAGATGTAGCGCTAGTTTTAAAAGTTGTCTAATTGGTTGTCGTAGTGACGTAACATAGCGCCAATTATCGATTAACGTAAAATTGATAATTAGCGTTTTTCTACCTTGATCTTGGACTGAGCTTTCGGAGGTGCGAGTGTCCATGGGCGGCTTTGAACATCTACTCTCTGATGGCACACCTGCTCGTTTGCTCCTCGAATAAGCTACAAAAAATTAAAATCAATGCGTTAACAATCTTGTTATATATAAAAATGAGGTAGATACGTCGGTCGAGAACTTACAGTGTCGATTAAAAAAATAGGGCAATTCTCTGAATTTTAATTTAGTGGCTTACGTCGTACGTCGGTTTGATTACGACAAGCTATTCGGAGAATCGATCAATGCCTTTTGATCTGTTTCGAAAATGGACAGCTTACTCAGCAAATATGAAGGATACGAATTGTATCCCATTTCCTGTACAAGTATTGCAAATATCAACCCATTTGTAATATTTATTTGAAATCTACAATGGGCACGAGTTGAGTGAGATGCATAGTCGTGTTTTGTGCGAGCGCGACTGCGATGACACGAGCAATGGCGGCCGACGGCTCTGCCCGTTCGATTCCCCGAGGAAGACAGACATTAACTGGGACAATAGAATATCAATTGAATGTTTATTTTGTTATTAATTTGTGTTTTCACATGATTGATAATTTATTATTTACACTATTAGTATGATGGTGTTGTTTTTGTTTTATATTAAATGAAACGGCTTAATCTCATACCTACACATACAACTATAGACAAATGTGGTGATGTGCGCTAAAATTACGCAAATAAAAAAATATTTAGATTGTATGAAAGCATTTAAAACAAAAAAGAGGTATGAATTATATTTGAACACTGCTTTATAGGTATATGATTGTTTATATGATACTAGGACCATATTTTCATTTAGTACGTCGTAAATAAAGTATTGTTTATAATCATAGAAATAAGTTACTTTTAAATTGTTTTTTTATTAATTCGAATAATTGACTTTTGAAAGAAAGCACTTGTTAAATTAATCATCTATTATTATTAACACGTATATTCCTTTCTATCGAAAATATTTACGTTAAATGTGCTTGTTGATTAAATACGTGAAATAATTTTTAAATATCAGAGTGTACATTTCTCCCAATTTTCCCCTATAGAATAATGCGTCTCAACGACATTTCCCATCATTAGTCTTGTATTTACAAAGCTTGTTTACCTCTCTTTAATTATGTAGTGCTAGTATTGCGTTGTGGTCTTTCAGATTTTTCGTCGTAAATACTTAAATATTATTAGGTATTTGGAATAATGACGCCGTGTCATTATTCTTTACAACGGCATATAATATGACTGTAACCTGTTTGTCACTGATCACGACGCAATGTGGTGTTGACATTTATCTATCCGTCTCACCACCCACAATTTTTAAGCGTTCTAGGCCTTTTTAAGCGTTTTCAAAAAAGAGAAGGATCCTCAGAATCATTTATTTATGTTCAGCAATAAAACTTTATCATTTTGACCGATTTCGATGATTCTTTGTTCATTCATAAGAGTAGTCTTGTTGAATTTGGTCAAGTTCGGATTATGAGATCGATGAATTTCAAACTATTCATATATTTGCATGACATACTACAATAGGAGTTGTATAGCTTCTGTAGATTTAAATGATTCTTTTTGGTTGGAAAGAAAAATAATAGAAACTTCAAGAGCAATCTCATATAACGAGTAAAATCTGAACTTAAAGATCCGTGACAACATAATAAAACTTTTTGTCAATGTAAAGACACAAATAAAGTAATGTATTATGAAATTCTTTTTTTCCGAGCATTACGTAGAAACTGGTATGAAACTTTGAACCAGAATTGACATCGATAACAGGAATGTGATCGGGATCAGAATTGACAGCGAGAACGGCTAATGTTAAAAATTAAGGTATTCATTTTTAAACAAATACAGGCACATATGAGCGTAAAAAAAAAACTTTCCGATATTTCCGATGTTAATTCACGCCCCGCAAAGTCGGTGGGTAATAGCTAGTTTCTTAGAAATATATAAACGTTTCTCTAACAAATCTCTTATTGTATAAGTATATTTGAATAAACGTGGGTAGTGGAATAAAATTGCTCTACGATTTACGGTAAGGTGTGTTTTTTCGCAAGATTTTTAACTGTCCGTAATCAAAGTTTAATGTGTTTATGTTAATCACGACATGCCGCAAATAGAATGTAATGGTGTTGTACAGTCAGCGTCAAAAAGATGTTAAAAATATGTTATTGAGTTCCTACTGTTAGAGGCGCTAAAGTATGTTGAGAGTGTTAACTTGGCCCACGGCGGTCACACATAAATTTTAAGGAAGTTGAATGAAATTACTCAATAATGTTTTTTTTTTGTGAAGCAAATATTTCTTGAATTATGCGTGATAAGAATGGAAAGCTGTAGAGTTCCGTAGTTGGCCGTTATAATATGGAGACTTAGAAAGGAACTTTTGTTTGATAGTATGAACCTATGAATTGAGTTCACGGTTTAAGGGTCTAATAAGGTCTAAAACAGGCTCGCATAGACGGGTGTTAAGGATGTTATGAATTTCTATTTATCCATACTTTTATAAAGTCATGAATTTATATTTACTACCTGTTTTACGCAACTCGTAAATACTACTTAGCTGTGATAGTTTTCCTTTTAACTTCGTAATATGTACTGTTACCATGAATTCTTTCACATCTCCAAAAATAACCGTTTACCTCGCATATAGCCTAAATATCAAAGCCTAATATTTCGCAAACCCGATTCCTCACTCGAAAAATGGTTTTTACGGGCCTGTAATGTTTATAAATGAACTATCCAACGATACTCCATGGGAAAAACGAAAAAATAATTCATCACCATTTTACATGTACCCTTAAAAATTTTCTTCGAAATTTTATTTTACCACTTGACGGGCGTGATTAAGTATACCCACAGCAAATTACAGTTTCTAGTATCAAGAATCTCTGAGTTAAGCAGCGGAAAAATAGACAGACATACAGATGGACGGACATGGTGAAACTACATGTGTTCCTTGTTGACTACGGAATCCTAGAAAATGTCAACAGTGTATTTTGAAATTGTCGCAATTTATCTGCACTTTTTCATTGGTCGGCCATCAAAGCAAGTCAGACGATGTTGTCAATTGTACGTCGAGAAAGCATTTGCTTTAAATTTTGTAGAGACTTCATAATCATAATTGATTTCCATTTATTTCATATACAGATACTGTAGGTATCTCTCAATACCTAAGATGACATTTATCAGAATTGGGAGAAGAATTTTTATTGTGCCTTTACTGATAATGGAAGCTGTACAATACGTTTGCATTATTGGTGAATTCTAAAGGTCGTATTTAATGTTACGAGATTTCATTTCCGCCATGATCATAATGCTGAGGAAAAATGAATTTGGGAGATGAAAAATACTATTATGTCGATTTTGATGAAAAGAGTGGGTATATCGTATCCAGATTTTTGTAATTATGCTATGTTGTACGTATATTTGCAAGGATCCCATATAAATAATAGTCAAAAAAGATTGTATAATGAAACAGGGTTTGTACCCTAAATGAAATATATGATTCTGTATAATCAATAACCCTTTAAACAATTAAATATTGAAGCAAAAGCTTTTCTGTATAGATTAAAAAAATCGATGTTTTCTAACATTTGTATCGAAATTCTAACGTATGTGATTTTTTTTTGGAAAAACTATTTATGACAAAATATTGTACTGAGTTTTTAATTGACGTGATAGAATTTATTTAATACATTTCTTTTTGTTTTTTTTTAATATGTTCTATTCGATGTCTCTTAATGAGTTTATGTTCGATAATGAATCGTCAAATAACCTTCATAAGAGGCAAGTACTTAATACGCAGAAATAATCCCAGAAATTAAATGTAAAACACCCCAATTTAGCAGTGGGGTGGTGGATAAAAAGATAACGTAGGTATTCCGTTTAGCGGCGAAGCAAATTTTTCGCAGGTGCATACTGTTCTTGCCTTTTCATGGAGACAGCTTAGTTGGAAATTGTTTTATTAGTTGGAAATTGTTTTGGTTTAAAAAATTTATTGTTGGGTTTACCGCCTCTTAGAGTGGTCCAATCAAAATAGTATCAAATTATTTTTGTGTGCTTTTCCGTTTTAGTGGATTAACGGAGAAACAACTTATGCCATAAATTGAATATTTTAATGTACAACATGACATGGCGTCATAGTGATGCAAATATGTATTTTTCGACATAAATAAATTTAATTATAATATTATTTTGACAAAGGATAGGATGTTCCTATCAAATTATTTTAAGCGACATTTGGCTAAATTATTAGCCTTTAATATACATTCTGCTATATTATATAATACAGCAGGATTTAGTTCTAAGAACGACTGTGGCTCGCTTGAATCTGTGGGATCTGATATTGAGCAGAGTTCTACAGTTTAAACGGGCAGCTACGACAAAGAGAAACCTGATTCACTTAATTCAGTAAATAAGAGCAAACAGGGTTCTCTCGGCAATAATGAATTTACACAATTAGTTTCAAATAACATTAACACTAATGATAAGATAACGGAGAGTGGCTCAAGCATTATGTCGCATAAAATTAGAGCAGCATATACAAATGTAAATAATAATAGTAAAAAACAATAATAAAGATCAATGTATTCTCAACCTGGTGCATCAAAATATTCAAGGTATGCAAAATAAGGAGCTGGAGATTGAACTATTTATGAGCTATGCCAATATCGATATTTTATGTATTACGGAACATTGGCTCAGGAACTACCAGCTCAATTTGGTTTTGTCAATCACCAGGTTGCTAGCTCCTTCAGCAGAAAGATCAATACGTGGCGGATCCTTAATATTAATAAGGAATAATTTAAAGTTTAAGGAAAGAAAGGATATTGTGAGCCTTTCTGTTGAGCGAGTTATTGAAATAGCCTGTGTGGAGCTCGAGCTAGTTGTAATGAGCGTATACAGACCCCCTCATTCCTCCTATGAATTATTTGAGTCTGTAATGGATCAAGCTTTATGTAAAATTAATGATAAAAGTAAACAAATAGCAATATGTGGAGACTTTAATGTAGATTTACTTGATGCCAGTAATCGCGGCGGTGAAATTTTGGAGTTTTCGGCTGTTATAATCTGTCTAATCTCTTTTAGTTCCGACGAGGATATCTTCTACCTGTGAAACTTGTATCGACAACATCTATACAAATATTGAACCACAGGAGAAATTTATTATTCGAAATTTAAAATCAGACCACAGCGGTCAATTTGTGTCTTTTAGAATATCGGTTGACAAAAATCTTAAAAAAACATAATTTGTGTACCGGTGAACGAAAAGCGCCTTATTCAATTTAGAGAAAATATCATACGGAGAGTTCCGGAGTTTCAGTGCTGTGATGATTCCAATAAGATGTATAATCTAATGTTTAACATGATAAAAATGGAATATGATAATGTATTTAAAGTGAAAAATGTTAAAATAAATAAAAATTGTCATTTAGCGATTGGGCAACAGTGGGAATTTATAAAAGTAGAAGAAGACTGTATGAGCTTTATGACAGAACTTTTAATAATAGCGAGAGTTTGCCAAATATATAACAAATTACTCAAAAATTTTTAAACGTGTTTGCATCGCGGCTAAAGCCAAACACATAAATAGTAAAATAAAAATAGTAATAATGTTATGAAAACGACTTGGGGTGTCATAAAGAACGAGACTGGAAAAATTAGGATGAGTTATTGACTTTAAACTTAAGTTAGATGACAAAACCTTGAATGAAGACACGGAGGTTGCTAAGGCCTTTGAAACGTTCTTTACTGACATTCCTGTTTTCACTACGAGTTCTCTTAACTCATCTCCCGCTCTTGCCGAATCATTACTGAGGAATAATAGTTCGATTTGTGATATTAATTTGGAATTTAAATTTAAACATGTTAGTTCTGAAGAAGTTATCAAAACGTTTAAATCTCTAGACATGAAGAGAACTGCTGACATTCATGGTCTTTCTATTATAATTGTAAACTCAATTATAGATTATATTGCGCCGCATTTGGCGTTAATCTTTAATAAGTGTTTAGATGATGGCGTGTTTCCGATTTGATGAAAGATAGTAAAGTAATTCCATTATTTAAAGGCGGTAGTGCATCAAGCCCCAATAACTTTAGACCCATATCTATACTACCGTCACTTAGCAAAATATTCGAAAAATTAATCCTAAAGCAGTTGTTAGCACATTTTTATACCAATAAATTAATGTCAAATAAACAATTCGGTTTTACTCGGGGTCGCTCAACAATCGATGCTGGCGTTGAGCTTGTGCAACATATTTTGGAGCCTGGGAGGATTCGCGAGATGCAATTAGCATATTTTGCGATCTCTCCAAGGCTTTTGATTGTGTTCATCATGAAACTCTGATCGGGAAACTACGTCACTATGGAGTAACAGGCCGGGCACTCGACCTTCTGAAGTCGTATTTGAGTAACAGGGTTCAGAGGGTTGATGTCAATGGTAAGAAATCGTCTGGATCCATAGTTCACATGGGTGTACCGCAGGGATCAATTCTTGGTCCCTTTCTCTTTTTAGTCTACATAAATGATTTGCCTAGCCTTGTTAAGGATGCTCATGAGATAGTATTGTTTGCAGATGATACTTCTTTGTTATTCAAAGTTAAAGACAACAGCCTACTTATGACGATGTGAACAATGCTATCTCTAAGGTAGAGAAATGGTTTACTGCAAATAACTTACTTCTTAATGAAATGAAAACAAAATGTATAAGATTCTCACTTCCAAATGTAAGACATGGATCTGGAACTATTTCAGTACGTAACAAAGAATTGGAGTTTGTTAATTCTACAGTGTTCCTAGGAATTACTTTAGATGACAGGCTTCAATGGGGTCCTCATATAAGTAAGTTGGCGAAAAGGCTTAGCTCTGCCGCCTATGCTGTCAAAAAATGAGAAATTTATCGGATGTCGAAACTGCCAGATTGGTTTATTTTGGCTGTTTCCATAGTCTAATGTCGTATGGTATCTTGCTCTGGGAAACGCCCGGATATTCAGAAAATTTTCGTGTTGCAGAAGCGGGCCGTTCGCGCAATTTACAAGCTCGGACCTCGTACATCCCTTAGAAATAAGTTTAAGGAAATTGGAATTTTAACCCTGGCATCTCAATTCATTTATGAAAATTTATTATATGTAAAAAAAAATTTAGAAATGTTTAAAAGAAATAGTAGTCGACATAATCTCAATACCAGAAATAAAAATAAACTGAATTCACATGTTAGTCGACTAAGTAAAGTCTCAAATTCATTCAGAGGGCTCTGTGTGCGCCTATTCAATAAGGTTCCTGTAGATATACAAGATTTACCCCTACATAAATTTAAGAGTGTTATTAAACAATCACTCAGTAAAAAAAGGGTACTATGCAATTTCAGAATATTTAGAAGACAAAAATCAATGGGCATAAGCGGCTCGACCTCTTACCGGGCTGTGTCATTCCTAATTTGTTTTGTATTTGTTTTGGCTATGTATGTGCAAATTAGAAAAGAGCTACCCTTAAGTTTCTTGCTCGTTCTTCTTGAGGGAAAACTGCCTTCCGAACGAGCAGTAAAGTGTAAATTCACAAAATATGATGACGTATTTCAAGTGTTATTTTGTAACCTATGAAATAAAGATATTTTGAATTTGAATTTGAATTTGACAGCGTGTATTGCTGTATGCAGATGAACCCTCTCCATAATAAAATTGTTTTAAAAATTTTCTATCATTTTAACGCGTGCACTGGCTTTCAAAGGAGTGTGTGGAGGGTTTTTTTTTCTTTTTTTGTACTAAACTTGGAGATATAGAATATGTATGATATACCTCGGTGTCTATATACTATAACATTCCCAAAGACCATTTGGCACAATAATCGTTAATTGTTTATCATTTCATAAAAGTTAACAAATATATTACTAAATATGAAATTCAGGGTCTATGCTATAAACTTTGGCAATGAAATGAGAGCTCATTTCAGAATCAACAAGTTTTTTTTTTTTAATATTCGTAACATGTTTGGCCATCGGCAACTATGAATAAGTAACTTTAAATCAAATTGACTTTAACAATTCATCCATTTCGTTTTTTTTTTTTTGTAAACCTTACAAACGTTGAGTAGGCACTAACTGCTGCTACATTAAGGCAGATATCTGAATCTATCTAGACCAAGCAAAGCGTAACACAAAACCTTTTTCGTGAAAAAGGATCGTTAGCGTCCTAAACACGGCAGTTAATTTTTAGTTTATTACATTGGCCGAGTAGGTACGTTAAGCACCCTTAAATGCCTTCATGTTTGGTGTACGAGTCATTTAGTGCCCTAGATAAGAGTTCTCCGAAGTTAGGGACTTCTGTAGTGCGAAAGATAAAAACTTTAAGTACTATTACTTATTAGTTCTTTGAATTAGTTCTTTAAGAAGTAGATGGCTTGTCGATCTTATAATGTGTGACGAAGGGATTTGTATAAAATAGTTCGGCAAAGAACTTACATTATTTATTCTAATATTTCGAATTTCGTATTAATTTTTCATTAATTACGAGGGATTTCATCAAAATCTACTATTTATTACATAACGAATTGTTTTCTGTGGCGACAGTATTTGTTTTTTAACTTTTTGCTAAGAAAACTCAAAACTTTCCTCATTTTAGGGAAGTCATTTTATTGAGTTCGATTTTAAAAAATATAGATTTTATTAGATATTGACATTTCGTGGTCCTAAGAAGCTTTTCTGACCCTTTTCAAAGGGTGTGTATGTACGTGTGTGTGCATGTAAATCTAGAATATTTTTTGGATGAATAAACCAACTGAAAACGGCTTGTGCCATTTCAAACGATTTGACTGAACTTAGAATTCCTGAAAACAAAAATTAAAGAAATATAATTCTTAAATTATTAAACCAACGAAAAACTTATTTCTTTTTGTAATACATTTTAAGACTTTCTAAAGGACCCATTTACAAAATAAAATCCATTTTGTCTTTAAAATGCTGCATTGACGTCATGAGTATCGTTGAAATCGATCAAATTGATCGATCGATTCAAAAAGTTTTCAAGCATATGATTTTCCAAAATAATTTTCACCGATCGATTCTTAAAATTACTAATGGAGGCCAAAAAAATGCATTTAATGCCGTAAACCCCGTTCCAATCGGTCGCTTCATTTAAAAGTACCTTTGATGAAGTATATAAAAACAATAAGTTAACCTTCTATACCTCTAATAATACCTCTGATAGCTAGATAACGTGAGCAATAATGTTTTTCTGTTTTCTGAACTCGAATGTAATATTCTAAATAATGTTAAAAGTTTTGGATTTTTTTTTTCGGTTATTAATTCCACTTACATTGTATTAGTTTACTGCGCGTAAACATTATTAAATTATTTAACATAATAAAATGATAGTTCAGTACAGCCATGAGAACTTTTTTTTACATAAAATGCAAAATAAATAATTTCGAGTTTTACGTAGCGAATTAAAGTAGTAATTACCCATTTTTTCTTATATGATAAATTATTTTATTTGATTTATTTGTATCAGGCGGTCGTGTCTGTATGACGTTAGAAGTCCGGTGGAGATTTTAATAGTTGACCATCCCGACACTGCTTAAGGACGCCTATTCGGTCGGCGCGTCGCCTTCGAATCAGACAATACTAGACTCGAATCCTGTCACGAGTGCGTAGACCAATTAATATACTGTTAAAGTTAAATTAAACCCGTTGTCCCGTGCCTCTCAGAGTTCGTCAGCCCTTTGGGCCCGAACGTTGCCGTCGCTTGGACGACGAGGGTCTTGAGCAGCGTTCGATCTCCACTGCACGAGAATGGAGGGCTCGAGGCCCCGAGTATCTCGGTCGTAAGTAGACAAGATTGCGGAAGGGTATGTCTCTGAAGTGATAGAAACACAACAAACAGTTGTCTTAATTCAGGAGTCCTTGAGGACTGCAGTAACTGATGGTGATTGAGAGTCGGTCACCTGCCTTAGCCACAACCCACATTTTGGCTATGGCTTACTATTATAAAATTATATTAACTATATAATGGACAATAATTTTTCTTCTATTAGAACAGGTTAGCTGTTCTTAAGTACCGGTTCTTATTATTAGTGAGCTAATGGGTCGGGGCTTATCGTTCCACAAAATTTTCATTAGAGATTGAGAGAACCTCAGATTGAGGTACTAAGTCTTTAACTGCCCACGTTACTGACTGCTGGGGGCAGCTAACGCTCTCTATTATCGTCGGCTGATATTTTTCGGGTGTGCTGGTTCAACTTGTTTTTAGGCACAGAGTGTGTGTGTGGTTAGATTTGCGTTAAACAGTATTAGTTTTCAAACCCACCTCTTGGTCATCATAACCGTTTAATTACGGATGAACTGTAAGATATGACTGTAAAATGTTCGGAAAAGCCGAAAAAAACAATGCTTAGGCCGATAATTATATAACAATATATGAAGTGGATCAAAAGTGTCCAATTCATTTATTGTAAATAAATAAATGAATTGGACATCATAAAACCATAGATTGTTCGATGGGATTTGGGTGCGTATCGTTTATGCATTAAAATGTACCAAATTTAATTTTAGGTACATTACACCATAAAATACATTTTTTGTAGTGGTTCTATTAATAAAGTTAAGGTCTATATGCATAAGCGTAATTGAGATATCGAGCTCCCTTTACAGTCCTTTACAGCGACGGTTTATGACACTCGGAACAATGGCAGTTGTATGGAAGGACCTTTTAGAGTGGCTATCGGAAAAAGTGCTTTTTCTGCTCGAGAGCCGGCTAACAATGTAGGTTAAAGAGCCTTTTAACTTTAAACTTTCCACTCACGCTCTTTGTTCTGGATCTTAATATCTTGCGGGTGTCGTATTTGTTAAATCTACTTTTACGAAGTACTTAAAAAGAGAGCTTCACGGTATTATGTAACACGGAAAGCAGGCTTTTTTTGCAGAAGGAGATGCATATTAAAGACTTCGTAAAAATGTAAATGCCCTTGTAATCTTAAAGGACGAAGTTTTGGCGCGAAACTCTTATTACTGTAGATCTATATAGATGTGTGTTGATGTTTGTTACAATTATCGATGAGTGTCGATGGTTAAAATATATTTGTTGTATATCGAATTCGTATAAAAAGACACTCTTATCAATTATCATAAAATAGTTTTGACGGATTTACCATGAATTTAAATCTGCGATAGGATACAATTCTATAAACGTTGAAGTATGGTAAATATATGATAAAAAAATGCTGAAGAAAAGCGATTTTCATTGCATATGGTCTATATTCCTTTTTAATCGTTTATTGCCTAGATATATAAATGTTTTCACGTTTTTTATTCATAAATAATACATACCAATAAAAGTAAATTATTATAAAATTAGCGACCCGCCCCGTCTTCTAATGGGTAGCACTCAATATCTAAAGCCAGATAGATGGCTTCTGCTGGATCGATAGGGGCGCTTATATGATAGTTTTTGTAGATCTCATATAAATATATATATGAGATCTACAAAAACTTTATTATTTATTATATATATTGTGTGTATATTTAGACGAAAATAGGAAAAAAATCTAATTTCTTATTAATTTGTAGGAAAAATATGCCACGAAATTGCTAAAATTTTGTGTTATATATAAAGTTTTGTTGATCCGATCGCTACCAAACTTCACGCGATCATCCGCAAGACTAAAGATTGCCTGAAAATTTCCTTAACATTGGTCTAGCCGTTTTGGAATCCATGGATAACATCTACACATCGACTTTTATTATTGTAGGTTATATAACCAGTACTCTAGAGTATAAAACAATTTAATATACATAATCGATTTGATCATGCATCTTTTCGCAAATATTCATAATGTCCTTCTCTAATAAAAAAATTTTGCCAAAGAAGCCATAGTCATTGAAATAGCCGTTTTTGATAAAAATAGAACATTTAAGAACATCTACGTAGAAATGTCGTTCTGTTAATCTTAAAAACAGCTGATGCTTAGGTACCGTATATCAGCGGGTTTTGCTAAGTAGCCAACCGCGTACGCGACGCATAGTTGGTCAGTGATCCAATTCGCATAGCCGTGATCAGTCGCGAATTCTTCCTGATAAGAATTGTCGCGTCATGCTACACCGACTGCGCTTGCGCTTGCAGTTTAGCTGAGCATTTATTAGGGTTATACTTATATTTTTTATATGTATATTTTCTTATTTTTTATTGGATATTCAATTCTATCACTTATTAGGCGATTTCCTTAATATCATTTATTATTGTATTAAATGTGCGTATTGCATCTCAAAACAATTTTCCAAGACTTACAATTTTCATTAAGTGTTTCTTATATGCAGTTTCATATGCATTACTAAGAATATCAAATACAAGTTGGAGTTTAACATTACAAAATATCTTTTGTAAAATAATTTTAAAATGTTGTAAATTGCGAAATGTAGTTTCATTTTTTAAGCTACCGTAGTCAAGTGAATGTTTTCATAGTCACAGTACGTCAGTCTTCTTGTATATGACACTTCTTCCGTTATATTATTCATATAGAGCTTCAATGATCTACCCACTTTATCTCCGTATAGATCCACTAAAAAGTCTCTAGCGCGAAACTTAAGTGTAAAGTATAAACATACATTTTTTAAACACTTTTAATCCTACAGACTTTAAATGTAGAAGATTTTCTTCGTATCTTGTAAAAGGAAGTTTCATTAAAGCCAACTTCTAAAGGGGCGTAAAAAATAGATAATGTACTCACGTTTTCAAACTTATAGTCTTATACACTCGAAGTTTAGCAAGAATGTTCATTATGCCTCGTAGATATTAGCTAAAGAAGAAGTTATGTGAACATTAGCTCCTGAGCGATATTGTGAGGGCGTAAAAATGAAATAGATATACCGTCCTTTTTTGAACTTGGAATTCGATGAGAACGACTTTTATACGTCGCAAAAATTGTTTAAAAAAAAAATTCAAAAATAAACATTGAGAGGAAGTTGTGAAGACGTAAAACATAAATACTCCCTCATTTTTGAACTTTGAGTTTGTAAACTATGGAAGTAATATTCTTCGTGCATCGATTGGTGAAAGATATAGCACTTCCGTATATACATTTTTATCCGGCAACTGTGAAGCAAAAAGAAGAATATTAATTCAACATTAACATTGTATTAGTTTTATCTTGCTAATGTGGTAGTTTGTTAAAATATTTGCAGGTTAAACATCCAATCACGCACAAACAGTTGAATAGATTTAGATAAACTTTGCTACACAAATAGAATACATTTTGGATTAATCATTAGGACACTTTATATTACTTTAATGGGTCTTTGCGGTATAATCTGATTGAAATAAGGATCGAACGCGGGATCTGTAGCAGAACTTCAATCTGGATTAAGATCCAATTAAGAACCTCACGAGATTCGTAATCAAGAGCAGTATCGGGATCAGGATCAAATGCAGGATTCGAGATAATAATCTCTCGTCGCGCTGACCTTATATTTTCACATGACACCTTTGCCTCAGTGTCCGCTGACGGTTTCTGGATATTATTATCAAAGTCTATGCGCATGTAAGTGCCTGTCTGGCGGCGCTATACATTTAGAGACGGTGGCGAACAGATTCTCCTCATAGACACCTACGGCTGTTTTCCTTACTTACGTGTCTAGGTTAACACGAGGACCGTCTCGACCACCACTCGCTACCAGTCCGTGGTATTGGGGGTCGTTGGGTGCAACTCGTACTGTCGTTTGTTCGTTGGCCTCGCCTCTTTGTACTTCTTCTAAATTACAGTTCATACTATCACCAATCTTCTATTTCGTTGTGTACGGTGTTATTTTGCGGAAATTCATAGTTAGACGCTTGCCTGCGACATGCAGTAATATGCAGCATGTAACCCATCGCTGATCCTCGAATCTTTTATTCCACTACGAAACCTCATCCAAAGAGTTGAATATTGATTCTGAAGGATTGACAGATATCGAACACCTACGCAAGTTTTAATATTTAATTTATTTTAGTCCGCTAAATGATTATATTGTTATTTCTACGTACGTTTCATGCCAATTACGCACATCATCAAGAACATGCAGACAGTCACATCAATCAGGGTGTCCAGTCACTGACAGACATGCTTGTCGCTTATTACAGGCAAGCGTCTCTTATTGACGATTTGTGAATATTAATTTGATCGTTAAGCATATTATCTCTATTTTGACGTGATAACGTCTTATAAATCGATGAACGCCGGCTGCAAGCACTTGTGTAAATGACTCATTGTCGTGTTCCGCCTGAGCTGAGCGTGCGAGCGAGAGCGGGAAACAATAGACAGGCACGATCGGCCTTAGCGTTCGGCTTGTGACGCATCTATCTCTTTACTCTGTAATTTAATGAGAAAAATATTTGAATTAACGAGTGCAAATAAATGTTAATTTATCGAAAATATTGTCATTTTCAATTAACTCCTTCTTTGTATTATACAAAATAATGAAATTCAGTGATAATAATTCATATAAGAATGCAATTTTTCATCAATGTTTTTCTATGACATTATCACGTAAAATTATCATCCGTAAACCGACTTTACAGACAACCAATGTTTTATGTCTTAAAATTTCAAATGGTTCCACAATATTTAATTTTAAGTCTTTCTCATACACATGCAAAACATCAAATTTGTGATTATTACTAAGTTGTGACTGGTCACTATTAAATGTTTGGCTTAATTAGATTGGTCTCCTTTATTGTTCCTGTAAGTCTAATTATGTTCTTTACATCTAGTTTTAAAACAACGTCCTGTCTTATCCAAATAACCAGACTTGAATTGATTCGCAAGTTAATTTGTAGATTCCCGATATTCTTCTTTTCACGCTTTCATATTTTTTGCATTGCCATCTAATTTTGAAATAAGTAAGTCTCTAGCATAGAAGGAAGTCAGTTTAAAATCGACTGCGAAATTCCACATGAACAGACAAATAAACAGACAAAAAAACGAGTTTAAAAAAACATGATAAAGCTTAAAATTTCTTGAATATATGTTTTATTGTAAATCGACACGTACAGCATTCATGAAAAGAGATATTGAAATTTATCTTCTAACCTTATTACGGTTCTGCTCCTCCTAAATGAAAAAAAAGAAAGTGAATCCTTATAGAATCACTTGTCTGTCCGTCTGTCACAGGCTCTGAATCTACTGGACAAGTTGAGCTGACATTTGGTAAGCACATATATGTCTGTAATCCAAACACAGACTTGTAAAATAAATAGATGAATTTTAAATATGTGGGGTTACTTTTGGGAGGAAAATTACATAATAAAAAGAAAGTTTTGCAGACTGTACCATGTTATAGATCAAATGAAAGCAGTTACTGTGATGATCTCGAATACACTTTAAAGTATTATAGATAATTACAAAATTCTTAAAAATATAACATAACTATTTTGTTTTGTTATCTCCGACACCATTATGGCTAAATATTGAAAGAGATACAAAAAATAGTTCTTTATAGATTACAGGAAAAACTATAAGGGTCTATACTTTGCTTGTTTCCATATGTTCAATGTCAATTATAAACTGACACTTACTAAGTACGTGAGTGCATACTTGGTGCGTTTTTTTTTATTTTTGATTTATTGTAAAAGCAGTAATATATACAAGCGTCAAACTTGGCGTGATTGTATTGCAGATTTAAGAAAAATTGTACTCGCCCGGGCAGCCTGAGATATAATCAGTTCGAGGCTCACCTACTTTTCGCTGATGCTCCGTCCCAAGTGTCCAGGCACTCGAGCAGCGATCATCTAGTGGCACTGTTTGTTTATTGTTTTCACTCTCGCCAATTACATTTCTATATAAAACTAAATTAATCCCACATCAGCCCGCGTTTTCCGTTTTTTTTTGTCTGCGCGTTCACGCATCGACCGTTCGCTCCGCTGTCTACGTTCGTTGTTTTGATGTCAAAAGTGACGTTTTTTCCTGCGCTATTTACCTCGCCACGAGTCCCTTACTTATCTATAGTTTAGGGGAAACCAATTACAATTTTAACGAAGAAAAAATTGCGTTAACAAAAATAACAAATGAAAATCATCCAAATCTGCAAACGAATAAATAAAAATAATTTCTTTATGTAATATGTAGCGGAAGGGTAACTATTTAAGCAATTGAATAGGTAAAAATATCTAATTATTTCTTAATGTGAATAGATAAATTTCAAGTATTCTCTAAAGAAAAACTTTTTCTAGTTACAATAGATTGGTAACTAGGTGTCCATGTGGTCGCACCAAAATCGATCGTAGAGATAGAGAGATCGGCAACATAGGAACCGCCAAATAAAAAAGGAAAATTTAAGTGTTGCCACAATGTTTTTATTACTTTAATACAATGATATCATAAACCGATTGATTACAATGATGACTGATTTTTCAAAATCACATGAACTAAAATATATAATTCTTCATGTTATTTTTGTCATTATTATTAAAATTAAATGCATTTATGATAGTTGATCTTTTTTGGTGACGAGAATTTTCTTCTGTTTTCTTTTATTTTTAAATGAAAGTAAATAATCAAAGATATCATTTATACGGAGAGTGAGCATCGATTAATTGTTTTTGTTTTATAGCAACACAAGTAAATTAACACGGCCGTCGTTTAAATTGACATTTCGGTATTATTGTATTTAGCTCTTTTGCATAGTAATACGAGCCCTGGTAAGTCGTTTTCTGTTTTCCTTTGCGACCTGTATTATTCTGGCGGACGTCGATTTTCTTAGCGTTTGGATTGAAAATAATGTCGAGTTTCCCAAGTTATTTAGCTTGGGGCCATTTGAGTGGTGTGATAACATCCACTGAACTGTGAACTGGTAAGTTGAATGTATTTTAATCTTTATGTAGTTCACAAGGACTAGTGTCATGGTCGCAGATAGTAATTATCATTTTTGGTGAAAATTTCTTGTGTTTCACCAAAAAATTAATGACATAATTTTAATATACATAAATAAAAATCAGTGCATGTTTGTCCTCTATGCGTGCCTAATCCATTGATCCGATTACGGTAGAACTTGGGTGATATGTTGTATGCACTTCTGGAAAGGTTTCTAAAAAATAAACTCACTTTTGTCCCCGGTTCCATTCTCGTATTTATATAATTAAACAGAACTATTGAACCGATTCTAACAATTCTTTCACTAATAGATATTTGTACTATTTTTGACGAAATTATGCTGTTAATATTTACCCCCCAGCTTCGTCCATGAATTTATATTCGTAAGACGTAGATTATCTTTCTATAAGCTACTCTATCTCCGAGTAATATAACACATATTTTATATTGATATTAGCATTTGCCCTCGTCTTCATCAAAAAAGTGACTGAGACTGATAGCGGAATCGGAATCGTAAGGTTTGATGTCCAAGCTTATCGGTCTGAAGTAAAATGATAGGAATATATGCCTTCCATAATCGCTTCATTTTAGTGAGGTGATAAAACCAGACGCAAAAACAACGGCGACTCCGTAAAAGCTATAGTGCCATAGACCACATCCTCGCGCAATACTAATTCATACAAATCGTTAGATCGTTAGTGTGTGCGGAGCGCGAGAGAAGCCTCCGACTGTATCTAAACTTGGATAAAGTCGGAATATCGTCGATGCGTTTGTAAAGCCAGTTAGAATACAGAACAAAACACGAAGACGACTCGACCGTAAGCTAAAAGTGTGAAACAGGCAGATGGTATACTGTTCACTATAAATAGTGTAAGACGTTATGTAACCTTATAAGCTGGTGAGTAAATTACGTGCACCAGCGACTTGCTGATATCACAATGATATTGATCCCATTCCTGAATGACCCGATCACCATGCTCGGAAAATAAGTAAAATCTGAGTGTTGACATGAGAAGTTAAGTTAATTTCGTCAAGGTTTTAGACGTCGGAAGTTTTAGATTATAGTTAGCCTAAAGAATAGACAAACGCGCTTTGACTTAGAGTTTACAAAGAAACTAGGATCACTTTTATTTATGTATTATAATTAAAAATTAATGTATATAGAATATGCAAATATACAAGTTTATTAATAGAAACTATTTGCCAGTACTTATATATCGTGACGTGATTTCTGATCATAAGCATTGAAAGTTAATAGAATTGAAACGGTTAGTGTTCGTGGAGCATTTGATTACACTGTGGAAAAAGTAAAAAAAAATCAGATATTTACATCTATGAAAAAAATACAATACATATATTTCGAATCCGTACTTGTAAACTGCTAATTTTTTATTTTTATAAGCGCATTTTTACACCTCACTTCTGCAATCAACCCACATTGTTTACATCATTTTTATTATTTCAACCATCAGTGTCAAATACGAATGGGATGGAGTAGGAGTTGATGTTAAGTTAATCAGGAATACCTGTAGCTGTCTTCTTCGTTAATTGATGGGAGCGGGCGAGACCGACATTTTCCGATATTTTTCTTCGTTTACGTGTCAAGGATTTGTATTTGATAAAATTCAAAAGATTTCGGTACAACGAAAAATACTTCGCTACATATTTTCCCTTTTAGCTATTGGAAACGAACGAGTTCAGAGTTGTTATTTTAAATTTGTTTGCGTTATGTATCTAATATATATACACAAGACGTTCGTGTGTGCTGAATTTAAATTTAATGTTTGTCATATTTGCGATACATTTGCTACTTTGTACTTTACAGATTTACATATCTTAAATGTAATTGTAAACGTTTGGTTTGGTTTAGGTCAAAGAAAAAATTTAAGTTGAAGAATTGTGCATCGACTTTATTGATTTTTCCACAAAATTTTGTCGTTGAGTGACAGAATGATGCATTTCTATTAGCTATTATTGTTATAAAAGACCAATAAACTAAAAAAAAATCAGCCAAATAGACTATAAACTTACTTAATTGCTATCTTTTATTTATCGTGTTAAAAATAATACGATGAAATCAGATATTTATGGAAAGATCAAAAATTTTGTATTAGTGTCGCTAATCAATAAAAAAACGTAAAGTTTAACTTCTTAACCAAAAAATTTTAATAATTTTTGGGTTCTTACTTTTTTGTTATTTTATGAAACGCATAAATGATTGATTTGATTTTGAGTTAACAAAGTAGTTTTAATCAACGCTCTCATCTCAACATTTCAATAGTGCTGTCACTTTTGGACAATTGCTCGCCCATTAGCGGAAGCTAGTCGAAAGATAATTATAAGGAGCTGTGAAGAGTGAAATTCTCTATACACTGATTGAATTATTTTTCCTTTATATTCAATTTACAGTTGAAAGTTGCATTATAGCATTACACGAAAAGATGGCATCAACTGTCTTTTAACAAATAGCCATAATTTCTATATTTTTAACTTCATACTTTTTTTATTTGAAAGGGTATGCTTTCAAGTTCGGTCACATAGTCACCATGTCAGTATCTGTATGAAGATGGATTCTCAGGGGAATAGAGGGATCCAGGGAACCCCTTAAATGTCATAGACACTTATAGTGTGTTCGTGCTTTCTTATTAGATAATCAAGTGTTTGCGCTTCAGTCACCATCTCATGCTGCTTAGCTGACAATGAATGTCACAACACTCCATAATGGTTAGAAGTTAAAGGATAATATTGCGAGTAGTCGACAGGAACTACTCCTCAATGGCTATTGGTAAAACCTAGTATACACACAATATAATTAATTATTTTGGAGTCGGTTTTAGCGAAAGTAAGACCAAAAAGATGTTGTTCATATAACCGTGAATGTGAAACGTGGAGTATGGAGTCAATTGGATATCTTCTTCTTCTAAGAAGACTCGATTGCGTAAGACTTACTTTTAATTAGGACCGACTCCAAAAACAACTAATTATTTAAATAGCTTGTTATAGCGATTTTTTAATTTTTAAAAGTTGTTTTGTTTATATACACGTTTTCTAAATAGCTGTAATAACAGCACCTTTTAGAAAATAGTGGTCATCACGGTTCCAGCTCAATTCGCTCGTCAATTGCTGTAGAGATGTGCTTCAATAATTTCTAACAGTACGTTCAATGATATGTTTTTCCGAAAATAAATTCGATAAGAATAGTTTATTTAATAAATTCTGTCTTATAAAGAGAGAGAGAGATTTTGAATATTTTCAAAAAGATACCAAAAATTACATCAATTATATAATTATAAATATTCGTGATGGAATGATTGTGTATTTTTTGTTTTATTTTGATCCTTACGTTTATTTATACATATTACATATCTATAGATATAACTTCTAATAATTAAGTCTTTAATTACAATCAAAATCTAAACATATAAACGTCCCACGATACGCACACCGAGTGCTGATCGCGTGCGAGATCATCGCTCACGCGGTGTTCGATTTGAAAAAAAGCAACACAAATTTAAAAAATATAAAACGCGTGATGTAAGGAAGTACATAAAACGCGTACAGTAAGACGGAAAACTCGATAAAGCGCTATTCAGAAAGTAACCACTCCCAAACCCTCGCTCATCAAACTCTTGCAGACGCTGCAGGCGGAGGATGCGCCGCCGCCCGTCGGAGCACCCCGCCTCGAGGGGCGGCGGGAGGCGGCGGACGTAAAAGCGTTTCGCAATCGACCTTTGATTTTCGGAACAACTGCGAGCCGATTTTGAGAAAATTAGATTCCTCTCCAGACGTCGTGCGCTTGCAGAGTTTAAATTATTACCGGTCCGAGGAGCGAACACGGCGCAGGCTGTCGAAATTATTAAGGCCGGGGCGGGCCGATCGTAAACACACTACGAACGCCCGCTGAAAAGATTTTATAACTCTCGCGCAATGAATTCATTCTCGTTTCGCAAATACGCATTGTGAGGAGTAATTCCTCTGGAATTAAACGAGAAGTACGAATGAAGTAATATACGTTAAGACATTCCCGTTTGCTTAGTTTCTATATATATATATATATCTTTTCATTGTCTATGATAAAAAGTGCTTTGGTAAAAAGTGTAAATAGGTAAAAATATTAAACTACGTTTCATGCCGTATTCGCGACGGTCTATGTTGATTGGTACGTTTTGTGCGGGCATATTTTTATTTTTATTGATATTGGGATTGCAAAGAAAAGAAATCGACGCTGTCGTAAAAGTGAACGAGGACGGAATGTTTCAGTAGAACAAGACGGCGGCGCGATCAAAAAATATGTAATAGCCAAAGTAACGTAATCAATAAGGACAATGAAATTTAAAACAGTACGAAGACTAAAATCGAATGGAGACAGTTAAGTACGTCAATGGAAACGGATAAATGGAACCTGCTAACTGTCTAAGTACGTAATTAAATGTTCGTTTTAATCCTCCGATTCATTTGCAGCAGTAGCATTGTGCACTAGCAGCTAGCTTCGAATGCTTTAGCTCGTGATAAATAAAAAATTATTTGCTCTTATTGCGTCTTCTTTGTCGTTAGTGTTCCATCTTCGGTGTTGTTTTAATTTTGTACTTCACAGTTTTGCACCTCTCAGATTAATTCGATTTGTAGAATAGTATAATGTCTTCAATAATTCATTTAATTGTAGACGAGGAATAGACGCAGTGTTTAAAAGGCCACTGCAGAATGCTTTTATTAATTTATCAACATCACATCAGAAATATTGTTCTATTTATATTGTAAAATTTAATTATTCACGTCATTGTGTGATATTACGAAATAATAATAAATCTATACCTAAATGTGCTTATGAAATTCGATATCATGAACACTCGAACGTTGGGATTTTAACCCTGACATCCCGCGCGGCGGGCGGACTTCTTGCCGCCCATCCGACACAGCCTATCATTTCTAAATGTCTGCTCGTATTTACTGTGAGAGCGACAAAACGTATTTTCGACTTCACGCGGCGATACGGCCGAGCCAAAATAAATTACGCGGACCGCGAGTTGCGCGCGTATTTCATCATTACATTAACACGACGGTAATGAATTCGAATGTTACGGATTTATGACAGAAAAAAAAAGTTCAAATAACTCCGTTCAACGCCGACCGAGAGGTTTATATTAAAGCAATAAAACCTCTAGTGTACACGACCTTCTATCCGGTTCGATGCATAAATTGACGGAATTCGGAGCTTTCCCGTTATCCGCGGAAAAAAAAGGTAGGATTGACCGAACGTAAATTAGCTACAGATATCCATTTCATTGGCGGCCAGGAACGGAGGTGGATAATAAATCGCGGGAGGGTCAGCGCGCCCCGCGCCCCGCCAGCCCGCGCGCCCCCCGCCTTTGCAAATTGTCGAAACGTGAAGCGTTTTATTAACACACACCATATGCGCGATTCATCTTACTGACGCTTATGGGACAGGTGAGCGGCTAAATCATTTCGGCGCTGTTTGAAAAAAAAATGTATACGATGTCACGACGGACGGGCCAGAGAGATAGAGTATGTTTTATGATACGACATCGTGACCGGATAAGGTGTCGTTGCGATGTGCCCGGTATGATAATACTAAAAAATGTTCAAAGTCAAATTACAATGTAAGAGCTATATATATATATATATATATATATATATATATATATATATATATATTTAATTCTAGTTTAAGCGAAGTATTTTGAATTGGAATTCAAAAAAATATATGTATGCAATAAGGCACACTGCTATTAAATTGAGAATTATGCTTTTTTTGGGTTTTGATGAAGATATCGTGACAAAAAATACACTTTTTTAGTTACAATTGATATGCTCTTAACTAAAAATACAAATTATATAAACGGTAAATACATTTTACGGTTGCTAATCCCATGAGAATGAAGCAAATAAAACGTTTAGTAAACACAAGAAGGGATCATGTTCAAAACATTTGAGCCGTGTTGTGGTAATATTAATGTTGGGTTTGAAGCCGCTTACGGCGTTAAAAGTTTCATACACATTAAGAAGTTACTAACAAAGTTTAGTAATAAGGTGTATACATTTCGAAAAATATGACATTTTGTTAATGTAATACGCCAACTTTTACCGGCATTTATATTTACGTTTATATTACGTGTTCCTGACAATAGTCGATGTTGCTTATCGTAAGAATAGTTTCTTTATTTGGAAGACAACATCTGATACATTTTATATCGAATTTGATGATAGGTGATCAGTCAAGAGCGAGCAGACGTGCACATTTAGGGTTTCGTGTAAATATTTATTTCATCTAAATAGGTCAAAAGGTCTTCGTAAGGAAATACCTACTTTCATTTAAAATAGTTTTTTTTACAGCAGCTATTACAATGTACATTTTTTTATAGTTTTATGATATTAGTAATCCTATTCGAATAGCTTTTGTAGTTAATATCAGGGTGGAATGATCATTCCTAGCAAACTTCAGACCGTATTCAAAGTAAAAGTTGTGCATATTTTTAGATTCTTTAGAGATAGTATTTTCGTATAATGCCATATACGAGTTCGGGATTCGTACAATTTCATTAATCGCACATTCATTTATTATTTTTCGGTTTATTCATAAGATGTTCTTCAATCGAGTAACAGCAAATTTCCAAAGTCGCGCTCGTAGGCGCGGCACGAGAACGCACGGCTTTGAACGACAACAGCTATTCTAGTGTTGCGATATACATAGCAATATCATGTATTTTACGGACAGCCGCGCTCTTATTGTGTAATTGGATAATGTATATTATTTTGTTTTCTAAGAACGGACTTAAGGTAAGAATTCTTTGTATTCTATCGTATTTTCGTGTGTGTTTATTGAATACTTTGAATAGTTAATTTGATTGTGTATATCGTGTTTTGTCATATTTAATTATAAATACCAAATATTTGGAAAATCCAAAAGTGCACGACTCATTATGTTCATTCGTTTTTTGTTAATAACTATTAAACGACACAAATCAAGTTAACCATTTTCAATACCAATCTCCGGACAGTGGATCTCAAGCTATTAAAAAAAAATGGATCAAATTAGTGAATTTTTACGCTCGCTATCGTGTCCGGAACGAAAAAAGTGTTGATTGACAGGAAATTTCTTTTGACTATTTTGATAGTTTTTTCTAATTGTATTATGTTAAATCGATTTGAACCAGTGATAGAATTAATCTTCATTAAATTATCTATCAAATAGTGCACAGGTTAATAAAATTACATGAATTATTAATCGTGTTATTGATGAAAAAAGTTACGAAATTGAGGAAAAAAAATTATTCGTTCGTAGAGCACTTCTTAATGCTTCGCATTATGAGTCGTGCAATTATTGTGATGTGCATATAAGTTGCATATGAAATTGTGCCTTAGCGGGGGGAACCAATCAGAGGCCGAGAACTGCTGTGGTCATTACGGCATGACCGCGAATCGGTGTACCAAGTGTATGTGGCGCTCATGCATGAAAAATGCAAAAGGCATAGCCAAACCCCTTCGATTAAAATATATGCAACTCATATGTGCAGACGAATGCGCCGTTTATAAATTGTAGCAGAATTGGTGTATACGTCTCCACCAGCCGGATGCCACAAACCCACGACGCGCATGGACTCCAAAATAATATTGTAAAATTGAAACAGTGTATAAAAGAAGTACGGAATCGATGTAGTAGTATTGGTTCAGGAAACTATCTTATGGCCAAAAAGGCCCAAATCCTGCGCTCTAGCAGGATATGTACAGTTACGAACGGACAGGACGGACGCCCTATTACGTGGTACCGCACTTTTTTTACAAGCGATCGTTACATTGCTGTTTGATCGACGTACTTAATCTCATTAACATAGAGGCCACTGGATGTAGACTAGCAATGACGGGGCACGGTACACTCGTCACAGTCTCGAACTACTTATCATCCTCGAAAAAGTTGCTCCGGAGCGACATAGAAGCTTTCCTTGCCCTAGGGAATGCCGTCATCCTCTTTGGAAATTTTAATTGCAAAAACATGGAGATGCTCGATCTCCAATCCTGGTGGCAATAAATTAGTTCGACTTTTGAAAAAATAAAATTCGATATTATTGCGCCTCCCACGCCGACGCACTACCCAGATGATTTAACATCGCGTCCCTCCATCATAGATATTGCTCTTACAAAGGGCGTAGCACTTAACGTAAACTTCATCGAGCCGCTTCATCGATTCGTTTCAGACCACCGTCCTGTTTTATTAAGAATGACACCTTCCGCCGGTGGGTGGCCTGAACCTACAATAAAAATAACAGTTTAGAAAAGAGTGTCGACCGCGCTTAGTCGATACTCCCACGATCAATAATAACCTCGACGTCATAGAAACGACCGACGAAATCGACTCAGCTACAAAGGCTCTCACCAACCACATCAAGGAGTGGTCAAGAAGTGCTCGAGGGTAGTTCCGGCCTCCGTGGACTGCCGGAAGTTGCCTGCGGACGCTCTCGAATTGTTGAGAGCCAAGAATGCTGCTTTGCGACACGCGTACTCATATCGTTTTAGAAAGAATAGGTCCAGATCGTGGGCTCTCCAACATCGAGTGAGAGCACGCATGATGTAAGTCAAAAAATGAAGAATGGAGCAACCTCATGGAAGACATCACTCCCACACACCAAGCCTTTTAGAAAGTAATCAAGGCTTTAAAGTCAGAATGGTACCTCCCCAATTCATCCTTGAAAAGACCCGATAGCTCCCTCGCGGTTAATGATCAAGAGAAAGAGGAATGTAAAGAATAGAAATCTACTGTATAGAAAAACAATGTTCTCACACCTCACTACCATATGACCGCCAATACATTACACTCATCGAAGAGGAGGTCCATCATAAAACCTCCCTCGACCCCGAGAAGATCTGTCCTCTGTTTCTCTCGACTAAGTCCAAAAACTTGTTAAGGATTTAAAATCCAAAAAAGGCACCGGGTCTTGACGGCATTAGTAATAAAGCTATCAAATGCTTTCCCTTAACTCTTCTTTCATTTTTGGTCGCAATATTTAATGCGTGGCTTAAGAACTGTTAGTTCCCTTCCGTCTGTAAGGAAGCCAAGATAATCGGCATACTTAACCTTGCAAACCTCGCAACCTTCCAGCTAGCTATAGACCTATCAGTTTGCTGAGCGGTCTAGGTAAACTTTATGAAAAGATTCTCAAGACTCGTTTAAGCTAGTATAAAATATAATAAATGAACACTTTGAATTTCAGCCGAACCATTCTTGTTCCCAACAAGCTCTCCGCTTAGTCGAATGCATCATGGCGGGTTTTAAAATAAAAAAGGACCGTAGCGGTCTTTTTCGATGTAACAAAGGCCTTTGATAGAGTATGGTACGTTGGCCTTATTCATAAGTCCTAAATTGTTTCATACTCATAATACAACACTACCTTTCTGATAGACATTTCATGCTTAGACACGAAAATATACACTTTTCCAGAAGACAAATAAGAGCGGGAGTACCTTAAGGCTCCACGCTCTCTCCCCTTCTGTACTCCGCGTATACTAACGATACACCGCGATCCCTGTTATATGTCCAGCTTGCGCTATTTGCAGATGACATCGCAATGTACTTGCGCGGTCAGATGGAAAAAACCATCTGCCCTCACCTCACTAAACGTAAGGGAGTGCAAGGCTTTTGTTCAAGACAAACTTATAATAAAATGAAAAACTTTCTAGTTAATATTCATTATCATATCGTTTCATACCGAATGTATGAAGCGTTGGTACTTAATTATGCAATAAAAGTTAGTAAAAGCCGTCTATGAGATTATTTTTTTTTATAAAGGGACTTCATGCTTACACGACTCTGGCGGCCCTAGCGAGACAGCTCAGCAAAAAATATCTATCTATAGGATTGTCCCTATTAATTAATATTAAGGTTAATGAAGGGCGAATGAGTCTTTTTACATAATTTTATATTTAAATGTGGACACGAATATGTTCTATAATACAGATATTTAAATATAAATATCGTTGCAAACTACGTATAATTAAATATATAAGCGATTTTATATAATAACGTATTAGGCAGTTTTCTCGATTATGACACAGCTTTACAAGTTACTTGGTTTGTATTCATTTACATAAAATTTGAGAGGAAACGATGAATTTAATTAAAATGACATCTTTAGGATTCAAAATCAAAATCTAAAAAATAATGTAATTTAGAACGTCAATACGCGCTTTTATATAAAGCGCATGAAACTATTTATTTAGACAATGATCATTGAACGTGAGTACACGCATTTGTTAAAAACTCATATAGATGTTTCATTTAGACAATCATACCTCTATTTAGTTTGAAATACTTATTTTTCTATTCATTTCTCGTCTCTAATCGCGTCACATAATGTATTATTGTATTTAACACTAAACAGCCCGACCTGAATGTATATAATTATATTATTTCATGTACCGTTGTTGTCCTTACATCAATTTTTATGCGATGCGTTCGATCATCCCGCGTCAATCTTCTGTCGGTAAGAGATTGCATCTCAACGGGGTCGGGTCGCATGCTCCGGCAGCACTGTCATCTGCGCCGTGATCCGCCTGAGCTTTTGTCCTCGTAGAGTTCAACTTCTGATACATGTGGCAGTACTCGAACGAGGATAATGCTTTTAGTGATCGATCTCATATAGTTTCGGTTTTGCTTAAGAATTGAACAATGATCAGAACTGATGTGGAATTAAATATCTATGGGTTGTCTGACTTCATATGTGACTTAGTACTTTGCTATTAAAAAAATTAACATCCTCAAAATGAAGCTTCATCAGTAAAAAAGTCTATATACAATACACTGAAATTGAATAAGTACTCAATATGATCTATAAGTCAATTGAAAAAAATACTTCGAACTTTTGGTAGCATGATCAAGTAAGCGGCTTACTAAGAAACAGCTTTGATGGCTGATTAGGCCAAGAAATAGGAAGCTGTAGTAGGCTGATAATTTTTTAAAATACGTCGACACTTAATGAATAAATTATTCAAAAATAAATAAATAGTTGAACTTCATAATAGATTGGTAAAAAATGCCTGTTTATCTAATAACCTAGTTATAAAGTAATATGAAATATGTAGTATATATTCAAGGTTTTTATTTGTTCAGGCACTAGACTTAACTCAATGTAACTTAAATTTTTTTGCTCGTATATTTGAGTTTATCTACGTATACACATTCAAATAATTGATTTTGTAATAAAATTAGATTACATGTGTTCGAAACTTAAAATATATTTATACTTTATGCATAGATTACCTTTTACCCATTTTCGGCTCTGTCCGTGGGGATATTGAATAAATTATTTCATCTTGACAGCCTGACACAGTATTTTCTTTAAGCGAGCAATACACTCCGGTCAAAAATAAGTACCAATAAGTGAATTGTTGCCAACTTGTTTATATTTGTGTTGTTTAGGACCAGGATTGAGGCTACAAGTGCGGCCCGAATTGAAATTAAACATTGGGCAGGCATCAGGAAAATGTAACGCGGAACCGATTTCGCAACCGAGAATGAGATTGAGAACGGAACTAAGGACGGCATAGAACGGAACCGGTCTTATAAAAGAGAGCGGAGCCAGGATTGGACTGAGAGAGACACGAAGATGAGAAGAACCCACAGGCGAATCAGATTTGTAAGTAAGAGAGGAATCTGAATCGGAGCTAAGTTGAAATAAGATGCAGTTTTGAACGTAATACAGAATCAACTTGGTAATCGAGAGCTCAATTAAAATCAAATTTAAGAACGCGGCAATTGGTCAGAGACACTTAAAGCAAGAGTGAAACTGGTATCGGACCAGCTTGATGAGAATTGGAAGAATCTAGGATGAAATTCGCTTTAAAATCTAGAACGACTCTAATAATGCAAGTCAGAGTAGAATGAGTGTCGGAGGAACTTAAAGCGGAGCCGCTATTGTGACCTAAAGCAGAGCCAACATAGAATTTAGAACAATGTAAAGGAAATTACTCTATAGAAAAAATGGAAGTTTCTATGTCCACGCGGGCGGATCCACAGGCGAAAGCTAGTTTGTCAATACATATAAAGTGTCGACGCGTCTTAAAGCAAAGGGAACCGTCTGTTGGCAAGATGAGACTTAACTCGCGTCGGCAGCTTCGTTCTTCTCAAGGCCCCAGGAGCGTAGCCGAGATCGTCCTTTTGGAACGACAGTATAAAATTCGGTCCCGCAATTAATATTCTATATGATTATACTTTATTTTGCAATTTACCGCTTTAATTTGTATTAATGTGCATAAAAACGTGCACGCATCCTGCTTATGCTCGTGGCTTCGTCTTGTTGTATCGTGTGTTTATGTTACCTTTCCCCTGTGCGTCCAGCGCGTTGTACCGATCACCAGTTTTTTTTTTATGCAAGGAATATACATTAAAAATTTAGTGAGGAAATGCCATAAACGTAATGTCCAATATTGTCTACTCTGTTGTGCATGTGTAAGTTTTAAATGCACGTTGCGATTGTGAGTCTGATTATCGAAAGTACATTGATTAGTGCTAGCTTTGTGTGTTTGTTGTGTGACAAAATTATAATTAATATTAGAAATCATATCCCTATTGAATACACGTTTCATGAAAGACGATCTTTCACAGGTGATGTAGTATTATACTATTCGAATGCATACGAGATTGGGGTTGAAAACAGACCTATTATGTAATTCGAGGATCTTGTGACTATGTGAACTGGGTTTTTTCGGCTATACCTCTTCATCCCTTTCTCCATTAAACCCTTTTGCAGACGATGCCCTGTGTTATCTCGATTTGCCTATAGGAACCAACTATAGTGAATACAATAGTGTTATTAATTAATTTCCCTTTTTTATTATTATTAATTGTATTTAAGATAATATTGCACTACGTAATAATAATTTGTTTTATAATTATTAATATATGGCACGTCACACTTGCAAGTAATAAATTGTTCTCTACTTATAGTAAGTCCTTTAATTTCCAAAAATTAAATATGGCTTACTTTAATCGCAACAAAATGTAATGAATATTCTTATAAGTTTTTATATATGAAGTTTAAGTCTATCTTATGGAATTTGGTCAATATATTAGTAGTTTGTTTATTGATTTACATTGTAATCTATACTTATATAGTTTATAAGTTCAGAGCTTTTACATGTCAACAACGAGTATGAAGAATTTTACTCACGAAGGGACACGCAAACAGAATTTGAATATGGTTTATAAAACAGGAAAGGTTAATGGTTGTCATAGATCACCGATGAAACTATATTTTAATGCGCTTCTCAAGAGATAATATTAGGAAAGGGGCGTTTATAAACAAATACATTTTTAGAGTCTTTTCCACCATACCCTTTTAAACTGAGATTTAACTAAAAGTCACTTTTAAAATTAAATCAGCGTTCCATGTCCTTCTTTTATCGGTCGTTCCGGCTAAAATTCTTTAAAAAGAAGATATGGAACTCAAATTTATTTTAAAAGTGACTTTTATTAAATGTCAGTTTAAAAGGAGACGATGGAATCGGCTCTTAGAATAATAATTAAGGCTGTCAATTCACATTCATATATTCACCTCTTGGTTTAGAATCCTTTGGGCAGTTGAGACTTTATTACAGATTTAAAACTAATTTATTATCATCGAGTTTAAAGTAATTAATAGACTGGAAACTAATTCTGTCTAGAAGATACGTTGAAATGAAAGTATAATAGAAATATGTACGAACATGCGAATTGACTATAATTCGCATGAAAACCTAAATGTTGGAATACATTCCCGACATATTTACGTTTAGAATAGTAATGAAACATTCTATGATAATTTAAAGAACACATTAAGTGCACTATCTTCACTGCGCTTATATACAGAGAAGCTATTTTTCGTTGCGCTGCTGTAAGTTTCAATCCGGCGGCGCGCACGGCCGGCTGAACACCGCCGTTATAAAAAATGTACGGGGGGAAAAAAAAAGGCTACGTTTAGCCGAAAACGTTAGTAATCGAGGGCTGTATCGTATATAATTTTTAGTGTTTCGGGCAAAGCTCGGAGTGGCGGAAACACGACGAAACTTAACCGCGCATAAACAGAGACAAGTCGACTATTGACCGGGCGAAACGGCTGGCGCGCTGCCAGCCCGCGCCTCCCGCGCCCGACATAATACATCGATAAAGCCGTCATACACGGGCTAACAAACTACACGCCGCTCGCTCTAACAAGGTTAGCTCGCGTAGCTCGCCCGCTGATACGCTATAACTTTTACTTACCTAGCGCGTGTTAGTCCACCGCTGAAAGCTCGGAACCTTTGATTTTCCACGACAGAGGCAAAGAAAAAAGTTCGACAATAAAAAAAAACCTCGCTTAATAGCTACTATTTTGATATACAAACTAGCAAAATTCTTATACGTTCGTGTTACAGGTGGTTTTCCATTCAGTAGGTAACTATTTTATTCTGTCATCATTTATATAACAAATCTATTTCGGTGGGTCGCATTAAAAGAAAACATGCAATTCGTAAGCGTTCATCTTAAGTTTTAACAGATTATCAACAAACATTATCGGTCAAATCCTAAGGTTAATTTAGTAGATAATAGGTGTCTTACCAAAGATTAAGATAGGCGAGTTTTACCAAAAGCTATAAATGCTAATTGCTGAACTGAAAGTAACGTATGGACAATCTGTCGAATCTTAAAATTTAATATTTGCCTTATTTGTTGTGATGCAACCCTCGGTTAAACTTACATAAATAAACTGTCAAAATGAAGAAGTACACGCTACACAATGTAAACATAAAACAAAGCGGTACATTACCCATACGCCATCTCCCACATAATACACCAAAATAGTTTTAACTAGTTTCATAAGCCCAAACTTAAACAAACGAATCCCAGGAGTTTCATATTGCAGGAAAATTAATAAATAGCCTACTACATATTTTACATAATTTTAATTCATTTGATAGCTCAAAACTAGTGGAAATATTGGCTTATTTTTTACAAATAATAACCAATATTTCTAGTAATAAATTCTATTTTACACTGTGTAATACATAGTTATATAGGCATCATCTGCTTGGTAATTGATCCAGCAATTATTTTTATTTAATGGTCACATTTTATAAAGTTGAATATCTCCCGTTAACAAAAATATGGTTTATTAAATTTTATGTAATGCTTTTCATTGAAGAGATATATTAAGCGTTTTTCATATTTAAGTATAGTAGTATATGTTTGATAAACCTATATATTATTTGTTATGGTCATACAGCGATGAAAATATAGTTTTGTTTTTTCCTCGTTCTCATTAAATGAACATAAAAATCAAATTACGAATTTGATTTTTAGGTATACGTTTCTAGGGTTCCGAGCCAAAATGGCAAAATGGAATTCTTATAGTTTCGTCATGTCCGTCCATCCGTCCTTATGTCACAGGCATTTTACTCAAGCACCACAAGATGTATATTGATGAAATTTGGAGTAAAGGTGTTTTGTGTACGCCGATACCTAGTTCCGTAGTTAAATAACAAAAATAAATGTTTTTTGAACACTTGTAACAGAAGCTGAAAAAATTTTTTTCAGCAAACATAAACGTGTGCCACATATTATGACAGTTCTTTTAAAAACATTTCAAGGTTTCTAAGTATTTTTTTTGAGGTCTATCAGGTTAGCAAGGCAAAATCAGCAGAATTGAAAAAAAAATTCACCATTTTGTAGCTAATTTGTTGCTAATTAGTTGCCAATATGACGATTTTTTTGCTCGAGCCCATTTCGAAAAATCGCATATACTGCTCCCTTGATATCAAAGCAGCAGCGTAACTCATCAAATTGCATGCTTCACCGTTAACCATAACAGTCTATTTTGTTTCTAATTTGTTGCTGTAAATATAAGAACGAAAAAAAAATTTTTTCCATTTTCCATTCAACCACATTCCATATCAAGGGAGCAGTATATGCGATTTTTCGGAATGGGCTCGAGCAAAAATCGTCATGGCAACTAATTAGCAACAAATTAACTACAAAATGGCGAATTTTTTTCAATTCTGCTGATTTTGCCTTGCTAACCTGATAGACCTTTTTTTTTGACCAATTGAATATTTCTCTTTAGTAATCGCTTCGAAAGTAGCAGAAGTTGTGCGTCCCCCCCTTTATTTTCTAAATCATATGAGCAAAAAATAAAAAAAATTATAAAGGTAACGATTAATTTCAACGAAAATTATTTTGAACATGATCGAATATACATGACGGAAATAGTGTAATAACCTAGTTTTATCATCTGCAGTGCATTTCTTTGTGGTAACGGCTTGGGAACCCTACTGTCAGCATGGTCCAACATGCTCGTAGCCGGTTTTTTTTTAATATTATATCAATGTATTGTAAAAAGAATACATGATTGGACAAAATTTTCTCGATACAATTAAATTTCAAAACAGACCCTGACAATTTTCCATTTTTGTTGTTATTCGGAATCGGTAACGGTTTTCTCTGTACTTCTTTTAATAATAACTATAATAACAATTTTTAACAAACTGGTAACACAGTTTTTTAATTTATTAGCGTTGTTTTATTTTAAACGAATTTTATGTTCTTTGCCGCTTGCGTTTTTTATTTTGTGGCCACGCGCACTACTGCTATTTCATTGTCATATGAGCTAGCATTAATAGTATCACTCGTTTACTTCTCGGTCATGCGTCGATCATTGGTGATGCGAACGTGCGGGGACATCCCCCTCTTCTCATCGCGGTATTGCCTTAACGTACAATCACTGCATTTTTCATTGGACGTCAGAACTATTAATATTCTGTACGTACAATAATATCACGACCCTGAATATGTGCTACGGAACTTGATCTATCTTATTCCAAATTCTACTTGAGGAACTAAACTAACGAAACCAGTAATTTTTCTATATCAAAATACAATTCTTTTTAAATGAATATTTATATCTAAATGTAGACTTTAATAATGTAGACCATAATTTAGTCCGTTCATTTTACTCTCGACCGTCAACCGACCTCAAAGATTTGTTTCTAAATTAACATCATAAAAATATATTCATACTAAACTTGTAATTTTTATATATCATTTTTAATACATATTTTATATATCAACAATAAACGACTATGAAATCAGCACAGAATAAAATATATTATCAGTAATCCGACTTTTAGTTTGACAATTTTCCGTCGCTTCTAGGTATTTATGCGGCAAACTGCTATACAACCAGGATCGTCATATAGAGAATTAATAACGAAAACTTATTTAATATACAAAATGTGTCAGTCAAATTGTAATATAAATAGTGAATTAAAAATAAAATAAACAATATTATAAATAAATAAAAATACAACTAATATTGAAAGTAATTTTATTTGTCATAACACATACAACGTTTCGAAAATTGTTTATTTTTATTACTTTTCCATATCTTGTTGTTCATTTTATAATGTTTTCCCATTCTCATAAGTAACTAGATCAGAAAAGAAAAATATGATTTTTACAGTATCTAATTACAATTTGCCGTATGTTCCTGCAAACAATCAAAACGAAAGAACCGTTGTCCTTAGAAATATAAATAATTTCTTAATGATACCATAACACAGTTGGATCACCATTAAACATTGATTAACATTTGCGATTGTTTTAACAATGGCGGATTGATAATGACCACAAAATGAGGAATAATTGTTCTTCCATTTATATGGGAACACCACGCGGGTATTCTTGTGGTCCGATGTACTACCTCATCTACGTTAACATAAACCTAATGCGGGTTTACGAACAATGATATCAGTGGAAGCGGTAAATACCGTAATTAACTAATAAAACTACATTATTTCAAATATATATCCATTATATCTAAAATTTTATTAACTTTGGATTTGACTTTACATTCGTAGAGTAAAGTATAATTAACGATGATAAGAATCTGCGAGAATTGAGAAATCTTGAGATGAGAGTAGAAAGTGATATGATCAATATAAATTTTTTTTTCTGAGAGTAATAAAACTTGACCTGTGTGAAAACAAAGGTAATTCGCAGACAGTCTTGCTGCTTGTCCCCCGCACGCTGTATATTGTTGTATTGTTGTTCTCTACAAGTACTTAGGTAATAGATAACTGGATTTTAATATGCCTATAGAATTACCATAGATAATTGAAAATAATTAGAAGTTTTGTGCATTATGATGTCTAATAAATATGAAATTACCTATCCTTTTTTCGATTCAAGTTTACTATAAAACCATTTGAAAATCAAAAATAAAAAAGAATTCTTGGTGAAAAGCTCATGTTATCATAAACCCTAATTTAAATAACATACGTATGGCACGAGCGCTTAAGGCATGCACATCTGGTTTTACCAAATTTTTTTTATTGTGCTGAGGTTTTGACTAAACAATTTTTTTGTTGACGCAAAATAGTAACGACGAAACGGAATTGATATTTTTAGTATAAGCTTATGTTTGAAAAAAAAAAAAGAATTGAACTAGTTTAAAAGAACTCTATGATAAAGAAACGTTGCCAGACCTCGTTAGTTTAAGTTTGATACTGTTGCATTTGACAAATCAAACAATGTGTTAACTTATTTTAGTGATACGAGATAAATCGGTATTGTGTTTATTTCATTTCGTCGAATATTAAAACAACAATGGTGTATCGTTAACTCTATTTCTTTTCAATTATATAGTTTTTAATGATAAGTAATCGATACTAGTGTTATAAAGAGGTAATCTTGATTGACGGGCTGGCTCATCAAGACAGAGCTGAAATGAAATGAGAAATACGGAAGGTGAGTAGGCTTTTTAGGACGTAAATAAGCAATAAAAATGAATTACAAAAATTCACCTAAACAGATGTAAAATCGGGGACGCGTTTAATCCAGAAGTCTCAACTTCTCTCAACCTAGAAATATGAAAATTCGTACTAAAAACGATCCTTGTGTACGTTTATATGATATTATTGCAATTAATAAAAAAATAAATGCGACAATTCAGGCACTCGAGGTACGTTACAAAAGATGGTACTCCCGTTACCATTGCGATGCTCGTGCTCGCGCGCCGGGCGCCGCCGCCTTGTCTGTGTTTAATTATTTTCCGAGCGAACGTAAAATAAATAAAATAGATTTAGGTGAGGGCGCCGCCGTCGGCGGGCGGGCGCCGTCCCCCGGCTTTAAAAGACATGTTTACGATCTAGCAAACTGTCCCGCAATTTTTCACAGCCAACTCTTCTTGTCCGTGTTAAGTACGTCGCTTACTTTTCTAATATTACTTCACAAAATAAAAAGAAAAACATTCTTTTGAAGAGATTTTTTGTCACAATTTCATTTAAGGAAGGACCGGAAGTGATATGAAGTTTGATTATTAAACATTACCCTTTGTAATACACTGTTTTTACGCTAAATGCGTGTATTCTGTTATTAGTGAGAATGGCTGAAGTTGAGTCCAACTGTAATGCATAGCCGCGTTGCGGCGTTTTGCAAAAAGCAAGTTTCTCTTTAATACTGCATATATTTTATGCGTTTCGGTAGGGGAGTGATTGGATGAGATATTAGCCTTGTATTGGTCATTCATCGTTATCTACAGTTAGAGTTTGAAGTCCAAATTATGTTACATGTGCTAGAGTGTAGTACAATTATAAGCATAGATTACTTTGTTAAAAATTTGGTTGCCTGTAAAGTCGGTATACGGGCGAAAGTTTTACGTGACAACGACTTTGAATGGTAAAATCATTTTAATGTGAATATTCATTCGTATAGTAGGAAGAAGGATGAAATAATAGTAACAATTTAAAACATTTATTTATACAAAGAATTATATTTAAAACATTAATTTATACAAAGAATCTCGCACTGAATTTCATATTAACAAAATTTTATTTTTACCTTTACATATACATACGTATTTATATACAAATATACATACAATAACTTGCAATACATTTGCAAGCTATGCACTAATTCTCTAGTGCTGCGCGCGCGGCAGACCGATCATAGTTGAGTGGGAGAGAGACGCAAGGCATTCGGCGGGCCTCTCTCTCGTTCGGTGACTCATCGTTACGTTACCGAGCGTTACACTTTTTCATAAGTGACTCCCAGCCGCAACCTAATTTAAGACGTTGTCACGTCAAAATATTTGACATCATTTTTACTTAATATTTTACGTTTATATTCACGTTAATAAAGTTAAGTGCCGAGTTTGGTTATTACTTATTAATTATTATAATACATTTATCGTTTTCATTAGAATATTCTTTTCTTTGCCTCGTTGTAGCTGGCACCGACGCTAAAACATCTAACTATTTTAATAAGCCAGTATAGGTAATAGAGTTGTTTTATTGCAATTTTTTTAGTGATGGGCTAATTTCACATCTCATCTATGTTTTAGTCGAGGTTTAAGATATGCACGTATATAGCATTCCATCAACAACAATCATAAATTTAATAATTTCTATAGCTATATGCTTAAATGCACAAAGATTTACCAGTGCGATTTTTAAAAATGTATTTACCTCTGTCAAAGAAATCTTAATACTATAGATATTAGGTTTCGGGACGAGCACTTTCAAGATCGTGCTGCAGGGAGCAGTTCATTATGGAAACAGGGACAGAGGGCGAGAGCGCGAACTAAGACTGGAGAAATGGAAGAAGGTCGAAGGAGAGATACTATAAAACGAGATAAGCATCAGATATATGAATTTACTCTCCGCTTCTTGCCCGTCGAGCCGTGGCCAAAAATTAACAAAATATATGTTGACATTCTCTTATACTTTCGCCATTGCTCTACTTCACTTTCTTATAACATATAATCTCTTATAACATCTTATATCTCTCTTTTTCTCGCTCCTCCCTTTCAATTCTCATCGTCCTCTCTAACTCCGTTTTTACAATAAACAAAGCAAACAATAAATGGGCATGGCCGACAATATACGAATATATGTATATATATATATATATTCAGTTATATTTTACTTATATCATGCATATGACATAAGTAAATTAGGGTGTCCATTATTTAGCAGATTCATTTTTTTGTCACGCTCCCTAAATTTTTAGTTTATGCCTAAAAAATATCAGAACAAAAAAGTTCTTAATATTCAAATGAAATCTTTCTCTAAAGACGATTTTACTCTCTTAAATGACATGGGATTTTGCCCCTATTCGTATTCTATTTTCCCATGGTGCTATATAGATCCCGATTTCGATATCGATTCCGGTTTCTTGTAAATTATTGCACAGGAACGCATTATTAAGATGTATAAAATATCACGCATTTAGGCCAGAAAATATTCCATTTGTGTGCTTAATCATCTAAATCTATCCAGCCGCTTTTGCGTAATTTTGTTACAAGCAAGCAAACAATGATGCAAGACAACGAAGGAAGCAAATAAACGAAAATATTCTAAATGTTATACTTCGTGATGGCAAAGTATTACATTTATGTTATTATACTAGTATGATATAGTACTGACAGAGAGCTCAGTGTTAAAATCTTATCGTTTGTTTGAATTTACTAGAAACATTGTTATTATGATTAATCATATAGTTACAGTAGAATTGTTGACACTGTCTTATACTTTTGCTATCGCTCTGCTTCACTCTCTTACGGTATACCTTTCTCTCGTTTCTCCCTTTCAACCCATCGCCCACTCTAACACCACTCTTACAATAAACAAAAAAACATAAATAATCATGGCCGACAAAATATAATAAAATTAATGACATTTAAATGTTCTAGTTATAAGGAGTCATATAGATAAATAAACAAAAAAGCTTTTTTAAATCCAATCAAAATTCTTGTCGAAGTTATTGTCGAATTAAAAGCAGACACGCAAGTAAGCAGATAAAGATTAACAAACAGTATATATTATAATTAGTATCTACACTAAAGTTCATTAAAATCAGTTTAACTGCTGTTGAACTGTGAAAAAACGTATAAACAAATAGTCGGACAAACAAACAAAATGTATCCAATGTCTGTACGAGCTTTGGAACGAAGGCGAATTTGCCAGTTAGGAAGACTGACATTCACCGCTCCGCTGACGTATCCTTTGCGACATCCAAAGAGCGCGGCCGGGATCCTCTAGAGGCACCGCAACAACTTCACTTCCGCAGCGGGTGTAGTCCCGTGTCTATTTATGTATATTATAGGAATTATTACGCTTTTAATTGCCATCATGTAATTTTTAGTCACGCAAACGCGCGTTGCGTTTCACCCGCTCTTCGAGTTACGTTGTGCGACGTCACTCCTGCGCGTTCGCCGTGCTCCAGTCAGTAAGGTCTTTGTTTGTTAGGGGATATTAGATTATAAATTTTGGGATAAAATCGCGAAAAGAATATCAATTCCCTGGTGCTAAACTATCTCCGTGTCGGATTTAATCAAAATTGGTACAACAGTTAAAATGTGAAAGCATAACAGACAGACAGAAGACCGAAACACTTTCGCATTTATAATATTAGTAAGAATGGACACGATATTTGCTGACGCACTACATGTCTTATACTTTGTAATCAGAAGTGCTTACGTGTTATTTAATTTCATCTTTGACTAGTTCTAATATTCGTTGAAAATTTACTTGTATAGTTTTACCATTACCGAGCGCTTTAGCTTTCAGATTAAATTAGCCTATGTCATACAAATCCGACTGGACTTGGCGTGATCCTTGTTTAACTCTATAATAGAAATAATACAATTTCAATTTCATAGAAAAATACATAACTAAATAAAAAATAGGTAAATTTTATAAGCCACGCTAACTTAACTACAGAATAAATTTAGTTTACTTATTGTTAGTTGGAGAAAGCGCGTGCGATTGACAAGACTTTATCGTAAAAGCATTTAAAAGACACTAAAATAAAACGAGACATATTCCAGTTTTTATTCTTAAGTCCTTCGGTATGTATGTTGTTACATTCTACTACTGTTGCGGTTCGAGGAGTAAAATAAGAAAAAATGGCAACACAAAGATCACACAAGGCGTATGTACACCTTTCACGTACTCTTTATCACAAATTTAATACACTATGGTATAATTAAACATTTTGCGCTACTTTGATTCTGAGTTTTCGCAATTGAAATTTTGTTTAAGGAGTAATCGATTGATTTATCATGGCCATCTTCAATGCAAGCGAAGTTAAAAATAGGAATTTCGGAAACTATTTAATAATCAAATTTGCAAATCGTGTATTTTGTTATTTATTGGCAGAATTGGACTATTCTGATAGTTTTCATTTATTTTATCAGATTAGTTCGCAAATTAATTCGCAAAAATATGCTAACACTTTTGATTTGATTATAAAACATATGAAATCAAGATGAGCTATGTGTCGATATATTAAACATTAAAACGAAACATCCTTAATAGCTTGTTTCTTAAATTTTATTTAAATATTGTACATTACACCTGTTTCTCCATGCGAAATGTTATTCTTTCTTTTTTTAAAAATCGGGCAATTATGGCATCAAATACAAAATGTTATAGAGTATGCGCAAATATGAATATTCAGAAATTCTTTTATATTGCGCTTAGAAAAAACCGTTAAAACCTCTGTAGCCTCCCTCCTCTAAATATTCGAAGATACCGATACCCTTTCGCAATCTTTTTATTTTAGGTCGAGGGGCTCAGACACCAAGGCTCCTAAAGACCGTCGTCATCGACGCGGTGACAACGTCCGGGCTCGACGTGACTTAAGCTCTCGACTTCATGGCCACCGCCGTTCCGATCGCTTCTTGGAATTGCTTTTTAATTTTTCGGTTATTATAAAGAAAAGGTTAGGCGACAAAACGGATGAGCAAGTAAGTCGGTGTTATTATTGCGATATTAATGTTAAAAAGGACGCAATATAAAATCATGTAGACAATAAAACCGCAGTCGTTATTACTAAATGTAATTCAGAATTTATGAAGATAATAAAAAAAATTTAATCATGTCAATTGAAATACGTTTACAACAATTATGCTTCAACATTTCGTTCGAAAATTTCGAACGGTGCAGACAACGAACTGAATAATTTGATTAGAAGCGAATTTGATGGAGAATTTATCTTTCAATTTAAAGGTGTACTTCAAATAAAAGCATTATCCGGTAATGTCTTCATTATTATATTTTCAAGTAAGATAAGAAGAATAACAACAAAGAGATACTGAATAATGTTTTTTTTTTGATGTAACAGAGCGCATACTCTTATCTTGAAGTCGAGATAAGGACGGTCATTAAAAACAAACTTACGAAATTTATTAACCCTTAATTAATATCCAATATTCATGAATGTAAAATAATGGGTGCTACCCGATAACAAGTGTTGAGAAAAGATATATAAGTCATCTATAATTTTTTTACAATGGGTTAATTTATAATCTTACTTAATTATACTCACAATTAAATTTTTAATCTTTCCGATAAACCTGACACAGTTTCATTAGATAGAGAGCGGACAAAGATCATTATGAGTACTTTAATCTTTTTGTACAATAAGATTGAACAGGATCATTTTCCACCTTTATTAACGCTTAGACTCCCATCTGATGTCGCGGAACCTCGACAATAGGTAGTGCAGGCATGTGTGTTTTAGGAAAATGTTACGAGTAAGGCTGCCTCAGGAATAAACCCTGTGCACTTCCTAACCGGCGTTTGTGCGACAAAACATCAGTCATCCATTCTTGCAAGCGTGAAGGAAGACGATCCTAAAACCACCATAGACACGTGCTACTTATTATAATTGGAGCAGCGGGTTTCATAGATAATTTCTCTGAATAAAACGCCATATCTTACCTGTTCCATAGGAAGATCTCATAATAGAAATGAATATTAAACTGGAGTTGAATCACTGGTTATCGCATTTCCTGGAGAAATACAATTTTACAATGCCTGGTCAGACACTTTTCGAACCAAAAAAAAATACCCACAAACTTTGAAACTTTAAAAAGTTATCTTCGATATGACACAAATGACATGAGAAATCAATCTAATGAAGTAATGGACGACATCGTTTTACTTTTAATCAAAAGGCTACGATTAAATTTCCAATTTATGAGACAAATTCCAATTTTTTAATAAACATGGATTTTCATTTTGAGTTGTTACAACCTGTAAATACTGGTAATTAGGTAGGAAAATATATGGTTACAATTCTTTTGAAATGTAACCATATATTTTTATACGGTTAAATGAATATACGGTTTTTCGTATATTCATTTATTTGAGCTAACGAGTTCGAGATGACTAGGATTGTTGGTACTACTTCAATTCAACTAACTAATTAATGAAGTACAAAAATTTCATAACAACATTTTTAGAAGTAATTGAAAGCATTGCGACGAAATTTCGTTAAGCTCTGTGAATGGCACGAGGTTTTAATTTCACATAAATTTTACATAATTTTGCATAAACACATTAAAAAATATTAAAACATAAAATTAATATTACGAACTTACTTAATTCGGCTACAGTCTGGAATGACCTCGTTTGCGCGGGCAAAGTTTCCCCATTTATGATATTACAACTCGCGTTAAAGTTCCTCATTTAAGTCCCTACATGTTATAACAAAGCATATCTTTTATAAATTATAATTTTATTTATCAAGTCAGTAGTTTTTATATGTTACTAAACAATAATCGGAAAATAGTTTACGCTTCAATAAATCAACACATACACCATAAGGATAAGTATTAACGATAAATGACAATTAGAGACAAAGTACACAAGCTTAGAATCATTTCAACCATTTGGATTACTACGTAAGCAGATTCAACTATTTAAATGCAAATGTAAGCAATATCCTCTCGACGACACGATAAAGGAGATATCACGCAGTGCAATATGTACAAAGCCTCGCACGAGTAACATTTATGTTGAGGATAAATTCAATTCGGCTCGTATCAAATTCTATTTAAACTTTCCAATAATTTAACTCTTACAATAGAGCTTTTCGAGGTTTTGGTTTTTGAGGTTCTCAGTTCTCTGATAATTTAATTATTAGAATGGAGGTTTTTTGGGGTTTTGAGTAATTTTCCTGATGTTTTCTAATTCCAACATCTCACATTCTTAGACGAGGCGTCATGGATGAAAAAATCTATTTAACTTTGCTTCTCTCTAGGTGATAATGATTCGAGACTTTCTATGCGAGCTTCGAAGTTTTCAATATTTTCCACTTTGTGTGCTTTATGTTATAGCCGAGTCTTAGGACTGGTAACTTATGAGTTGCGTGCGTGTTGAATGAACATATATTCAATATTAGAAATGGAAAAGGTAATTGTTGTGATTTTAAGTATGGTGGAATGTTTTACGGAGTGTCAGTTCAAAAATATTTAATGATGTTGCAAATCGTATTATTACAAATGTGACAAATTAGAATTCCTGAAATTGGAAAATATTTGTTAGACTTTTGTTTATTACATTCAAATATCAGAGAAGCATCAGGCAGTATGTATATTTTGTAGTGAAATAATAATTTTTAAATGAAGATGTTTGCTTTTTCCGTTTCACTTACGCAAAAAAAAAGAAGAAAATAAAACATCAATTTCTTTCTAATCTTTGAAATATTCAGACTCTTCTTAACAAAACACCTCTAATACAAATCGCGAAGTAGTTATTAGAGGAATTTTGTTATGTGATTCAAATTACAAAGTACATAAACGAAAGAAGTTCCAATTAAAAAAAAAAATAAACCTCAAATTTTTATTACTCCCTCATCACAGTTTAATCCTTATTCACCAGTAGCCATAGACTGTCCAAGATTAATAGTAATAATAAAAGTAATATGTCAAATCCATCATAAAATGTTGAACTAAAACTTAGCAATTCTAGTTCTCCTGGAAAGTTTATCTTTCAAAGTGCTTTTAACACGTTCTTCTTTTAACACGTCCCTTCTGCAATTTTTAGAAGAAAAAAATATGCAAGGATATTGAAAAACCCCTAAGCGTGTGTTTCGTTTTGCCTAGCGCTGTGCAATGAATATTTTATCGGTCGTTGTATCGAAAATATGTTGCCAAATTTTTAATTAAACCGCTTCATAACAACAATATCTTTATCAGCTGAAATAGACGTTAGGGCATTTTTTTAATAAAGTTGAAAAATAAAATGTGAATTATAAACGATTTCAGTCCAATTGCTCCGTTTTCAAATTCTTAAATGAATTAATAGTGCTTTTTTTTAAAGAATAATGTTATGCAATAATTGCATATAAATTAGAAGCTTCCGCCCGCGGCTCCGCCCGCGTGGACATGATGAATTCCTTCATCTTGTATATAGAGCGATTACGATAATCAATCATGATTCTGATCTCTATCCTGTTCTGGATTCCAATTCCTGACTATTCTTGATGATAATTTTATCACTCTTGATTCCGAACCCGGTCTCAATTTAAGTAGATATCCAATTCTGGTTCCGTTTTCGATTCCGGTACTTCTCTCAATTCTGATCTCTTCTTGTTCCGATTCTGGTCACAACCTTGATTCCAATTTTAATCCCACGGTTGATTACGATCCTGGTCCTGATTTTGATTTCGACCACCCTCCGCTCTTGCAATTTCGATTTCGTTACTGGTCCCAGTTACAGTTTAGATGAAGTCGGGACGAATTCTAGTGTCAAAATGAAATTTATGCCATGCTACTTGGGGATAACGTTGCTTTTTATGAATTAAAGAATTTTTAGAGTCTATAATAACACAAATATACTGAAGGAACCAAAGCGAAATGTTAATACTATATTTTAATCAAAGAGTTAGTTAGGAGTAAAGCATCGGTTTAGTAGTTTCTGTCCAGTAGTAAAAATATGCCCAGAACGTCAGATACGAATGCTAGCTTTCTTTTTTAGAACTCTTCTCGTTTGCGAATACAACATATCGCCAGTTTCATAATAATAGTATGAATGGTTCAAGCACGCAAAAAAACAACAACAGAATATACACTTTTTTTATACACTGCGAAATTCTCCTAATTGTGAAAGACATTTTTCAAAGTCGCGGCTCGTTCAAGAAAAAGTTACATACAAAATTAAACCACTGTAACTACGATAAAAAGAAAATTACACACATATACGCACACATGTAACTATATAAAAAGAAATGAGCATAGGTACTAAATAAAAAAAATATAGTAATTATTTTTTTATAGTTATCATATCGTATATGGAAATAACAAGGAACCTATCACTTTTGCAATTACACGTTCTGACTGTACATTAATTTTTAACATGATCTGCTAAATCATTCTTAAGTTATAAAACAACAAGCAGATAGTTACTATATATCAGTTTTAATCACTATCGATCAAATCGTTCTTAAGTTAGAAAAAAACATATATACAGACAGACATCAGTCTAACATTTGTAATCACATGTTCTGATTGTAAACCAATTTTGATAAATATTGGCTAAATATTTTTAAGTTGTAAAAGAAGATGCAGATAGACAAACAGTAGCCTATCATTTGCGCAAGCACGTGTACTTACTGTACATCAATTTTCATCAAGATAGGTGAAATCTTTTTAAAATTATAAAAGAAGATACAGACAAACAAACAAACAGACATACTAACATAGCCTATCATTCGAGCAATCAGATGGTCTTACGGTATACCTATTTTTATTGAGATCAGTGTAACTTTCTCATGTTATAAAAAACAAACTGACACACTGACATACAGTAGTTAATCATTTGCGCAATCACATAACAGAGATATTGAAAGGAGACTAAATAAGGGAAACAAACTGAATCGGACCTTGTACGCAGTAATGAATAGTATGACTGCTTGACGACAAACCTTTCCGACTATCCATAATGGAGTTAAATCTTTATGCTTATGTACAAAAGTGCAAGCTGAGTGTGGCAGGAATAACACGAAAGTGAGATCAGCAAAGTGGAGATCTTCCTTGTGTAGTATGAGTGAAAAAAGTAGAAAAGTCTGATTAAAGTAGAAAAAAATGTGTTTTTGTGGATTGGTCATAACTAGATTAACAACAGAAGTATATAGAAGTGTGTGATGGAACGTTCCGCCAATGGTACCGCAGAAAATATTATGCGAACTAAATTGGCAGCACATTAAATAAAAAAGACCCGTACTTTTAGCATCAAAAACCGAAGAGCTTGTACGAAACCATTGATACATGGAAGTGTAGCAAGAGAGATATACAAAAATAGTACCATTTGGAGTTCTGTGGTCTCTATGCATCTTTTTGGGATACAGACAAGAGTTTATAAACATTAAACTTTTTAAAATTTGTCTTTTAATTCATTTTTGTTGATATTAAAAGTTTGTTTATCGAGACATTATTGACAGTGTGACAACGTGCAACGAGAACGCTAATGCTGGTTCAACGTAAAATATATCGTGCATATTATACTTTATACATCTTTAAAAAATGCTAGAGGATAATAGAGGTCAGTCATGAAACTCTTTCATAAGAGTATTCGACGCGCACATCGCCGGCTCCCGCTGCATATTCATCCAGCGATACATAACTAAAAATAACGCGCCCCTTGGCAAATGCTTGTGTGTTTTAGGGAATAAAGTGGGAGATAATACAAATGGAAGCAAATACGCGTATTAATAATTTCGGTACAGTTTCATGGGCGCGTGGCGTTGGGCGGTCCTCCCTGTTATTTATTGTAACAGCGTGGAATAAATTGCAAAAATTGTGTAATACCCGCCGGTATTCGAGCACGCTACGCGAGCGTCTTTAAATTATATTACGTGGCATTAAAAGGAAAAGCGGTTGTTTTCGGTTTTTTTTTCGCTCTCGTATGTTAAAATTTCAGAAGTTTCTCAAGGAAATTTTGTGAGGCAATATTTTTCCCTTTAGAATTTTTACCTTAAGTCTGAGACGGACATTTCGCCCATTTTCTTCCATAACAATTATTAATACATAATTTATTACATGTTTTTTTAACTACACTGAACATTGACAATTGTCTTCTGAACGATCATGAATTTTATAATTTTGAGTAGAATCATTTATAGCACACACGGATTCCGGAATGGCGGGTGGTGGTCAAATAAGCAGAGATGTGGCGAAAGACTGGCTACCCAATTTGACAATAGCGTCGATGTTGTAACCAATATCTCACGATAGCAAGATTATTTCTGGCAGTATTCTGGACAATTGTAAAAATAATATAATGATAACGGTAGCTAGCCGATATCCTTGATGGTGACCGGGTGCTGATTTATTTAATACCAGCTGGCCCGGCGTATATTGTTCTGCACACTCTTGTGGGTGGCTTAGCTGCCCGTATAGTTAATGCCCGCATATTCACCAGCACGAACGTTGAATTAAGTTTTTTTTTGCATCGATTGATATCAATTTCAATCACTGTATCATTATCTGTTCCGATCCTAGTCATACTTCTGAATCTGATCCCGTCTCCATACTCGTTTATGGCTCTAATTCTCAATTACAATTAATCTCAAAATAAACTGTAGGCAATATTACATAAAGATAGTGCAGTTTTCTTTGAGGGAATGAATTTTTAGAATCGGTGTAGTGTGGTTCAATAATAAAAACACATAGTCGAAATCGGGAACAAACTCTAGGATAAATTATATATTCACGAAACACAAAACATCCCAGTCAAATCGTTTTTGCCGCGTCCAGCTTTCAATTTCCATTCCGATACTGTACCAGTTCCGATTTGAACAAAGCCAGAGGCAGATGCTAATATCAAAATAAAATTCAAGCTATATTGCTTGAGGACAGAGTTACTTTCTATGAGTTAAAGAATTATTACAATCGTTTCTGAAATATAAATTTACAAGCGGATACCTGCGTGTGCTACTACAACAAAAAACGTACATTTTGTTTATTTATTGGAAAAAATGAAATGTTGTTTATGTGTTAACTTTTTCATCTTAATACTAGCGGATAAACAACATTTTGAGTTCTTTTCGGTAGGTGTGTGTACATAAAGATGTTTCGGCTTTCCATTTCTTAAGAAAGCGACATATTATAATTGGCCGTGCTAAAAACATAAATTTTCTAAGTTTAAACCAGCAACACTTAGCGATTGGCCTAGAGCCTTGTTGATGTTAATGGCGAAAGTCAGACGAACTGGAAACTGTAATTGTTTATAATCGAAGAGTGAATCGATTGAAATCATTGGAATTCGTTGTGTCAATCCGCACATCTTCTTCTTTACATTTGTCGCTGATGTGGCTTCGATTGAATTCTGAGATAGTTTTTTAACAGCAAATCTTGTTCTGTTGCACAATTGCGGTGGACCTAAGTTGCTATGTGCAGATATGTGCTGGCACTCCAGATGGTTCCAAAGAGTTGAATTATATTCGACAGTTAACACTTGTTCCTTATCTATAACTATGTCAATCGATTTGTACTTGATGACTTCACTAGATCAAATTCACTTGAATATGATGGTTCATTTTATTGACATCATCATTCTTCAGAGTCAAAGTTGCTCGTTCGCAAACCAATCGTGATTTTTAAAATTATTTGCAATATACCGATATAGTAAGTTTTAATCGAAAAACTTTCTTAAAATGAGTTGATGACTCATTTGACAAAGGTTTGGCGGAAAAGATTTTCATGTGTAGTCAGATCAATCGGAAGCTATTTATCACCCATATCCAAAACCTGTTTGGCGAATATTTGCGCAGCAGAATCTTGAAGTAAATGCACACGCATATTTATCGTAAATGTAAGTTTCTCTGAAGAGAATGTCCGATCAGTATTTTTGTGTTGACAGTGTTATGCCTAATCATTATATTAGTGGTCTAAAACGGTCTTCACACTATTGCTTTTCTAATGGAATCGGTTTGGGGCACATCGGTTGGATATTTCAAAAATTTTCGTGTTTATATATATAGATGAATAGAGCAGAAGATTAGCAGCCTGATTTCCTCAAGAATAGTGCAAATATCTATTAGTGAAATAATTTTTAGAATCGGTTCATTAGTTCTGTTAAGTAGTACAAATACGCCGATGAAACCGGAAGAAAAAGGTTTTTTGAAACCATCCTGGGCGTTCATTAAACATATCACTAAAGTTTCACCGTAATCGGTTTAACGGATTAGGTACGGATAGAAAACATACATACATTAATATTTATTTATATAGATATTTCGCATTCAGTGGTGCTTGCGCTTCTTTATATGCAAATTACGACTGCAATATCGGATTGAATATGACGTCGCATGAATTTGACCCACTGAACTTGTAAGACGAAATTAACGATACCTCATATTTTAAGAGTTGATAAGTAGTTGAAGGGTTATAAGCTAAATAAAAGGTTTATAAGATACGACCCGCCCCGGCTTGACAAGACAGGAATAATTATCTACAAAGGCAGATAATTTCTGGTGGATAGGAGTAGTCATGTGATGAAGTTTTTAGCAGATATTTATAAGTACAGTGTTTTGGTACAGCCAAAAAAAATGTATTAATTTTTAAACAAAATATGACACAAAATTTCCATTTGTTGTGGTAGAGCCATACTATGGTCAACTTGGCTAGAGCACGGAAATGGGCCGGCTTGATAAGTGCAATACCACCTCTCGTAGAATACAGACGTGGAGTAACAATTTCCTTTATTGCATATTGTCCATTCGCTAATCCACCACCTCACGACCTCCCTCCATAAGATATCCTATTGCAAATTTATATTTCTATCCAAGAGGTCGGCAATGTACTGGTGATTCCTCCGAAATCGCGAGTGTCCATGGGCAACGATGACCACCTATAATGCTATAAAAAAAATCTGTTCGTCCAATTGCTATCAAGCTTCACAGGAACATCCGGTGGGCTGACCTGAAAATTTAATAAAAAGTAGTCCAGTCGTTTTGGAGTCCATAAGTAACATACATACAATAAAATTAGTAAAGAAAAGATTTAAACGGATTGATTTTACGTAGTTTTCGTTACCATTATATGTTGTAATGAAGATATAAGACTATATGGTTGGACGGATGACATATCAAATTTGAAGAGAATTTCAATATTTGAATAATGCACGTAAAATATATTTGTAACGTATATAAAAGTAACTGAATAATATCAGAAATAATAAAAAAAAAACCTGATTTTTAAAAAGGACTTAAATATTTCATAACTTCTCTAAGTCTCACGAAAATAAAACCATATACATATTTCTAAATTTTAACAGATTGTCCTGGAAACTTGTAATTTAAATTTATAATAGCCATTAAAATACTCATAACATATGCTGATTTTTCGATAAAGATATATGTGTTGAATAACATTTACACGAACGAATTTCAAAAAATCCACAAATAAAATTTTATTCATTCTTTCTGTTTATTAAATACTGTGAGCCTGAATATTATTGAAGAACTCTGTGTTATTTATCTTATAAGAATTTTTTAAATTAAAAGTAGTTATCTTCAGAGAAATAAGCAATTAAATATATAAATTAAAATTAAATATTTAAAATAAAATCACTGTGAATATTTCAATCACATTGAATATTTTTAAAAGTACTTTATAGACGATAACTTTTATAAAATGAAATAAAATCGCTTTCAGGAACCTATAAAAATTAATTGTTTTTAGTGTTGTTTCCAGCTAAAACAATTAATTATTTAAATAGATTTTTGGATGCGGTTTGTATTTTATTTTTGTAAAAGTAATTTCATTTAACATTTTTTACTTAACATCCAGTAACTTTGCATGTGTATTAAGTCATGGTTAATGAAATTTACCAGGCATCTCCTTTGCTTTTATACAGACGGTCAAGTAGTTCCGATTCCTAATTTATTGTCCAATGTCAATAGTAATCACTTCAGGGGCTTTATATACTTATTTGGAATACAATTAGTAAATTACACTTACACAAACTATACATATTATTCCTAATTTTTATAGTACAAAAGTTCTACAATTAATGAACATGACATTTGCATTCACAACCATCTTAAATTAATTCATCTTATTTCTATTGTTATCGCTAAAATGTTTCGATGTGTTTTTTCTTACATATAGGTATTGTACAAAGTAATCTTTATTGTATTGTATAACCGAATCACCCCAAGTAGTAAACACATATTTCATTATTTTATAAAATAAAACAAAATTTCTAATGTTAAAATGAATTTATAATGAATAAATTTATAATACGTAAATGATAAATTATATTGACTCGTTCCATTTTTGTACAAAGACGTGTCACCCATCCCACGCGCTAACGGCGCTTGTTCTCGCGAGCCGCTCTTACGTAATTAGTAATAGTTATAATTATCCACTATAACAATTATAACATTTTCAAATAATTATTTTCATTGTCGAAATATCTATATAGTTACGTAAGTTAAAACGTACCAAGTATTGCATAATCTAAAATTCGTTATAAAAATAAATATTTCACTGTTTACCTTAGTATTTAAACACACTGCAGTCCACTTTCAAAATGCCTTACGCCTTGCTCAATGCACAATCGAGCTCGTTTACGCAAATTACTTTTTAATCGTCTAAGTTTGACAAACAAAAACTGCAACGCCTTGGTAGGTACTATCTTCGGGAATTTTCCTCAAATAATCTAAAAACGTTCTTTTGTAGTTCAACATTAATAATATTTACGGCTCGATCTACCGAAGTCAGAGGTCTAAATTATCCAAAATTGAGGAGACGGTGGGTCGCACTTAGCACAGTGTTTCAATTTATACTTATTTCGAACCGTTCAAGACAGGCACGCACTGCTTCTGAAAATTTGTCATTGCACACTGCAAGTATTCGCATCATTTCCATATATTCTATGTTTGAATGTAAGTACGCCATTAATAAGTGAACAACCGACAAGACAGGTCAAGCGAATCGGCACACTAAGGTCACGGCCGCCGCCGAGTGCGATGCTCGAGCGCAGATGCAACACACGTGGAGCGGATTGCAACGTATGTGGTTTTTAAAAAAAGATAGCGATATCTTGTCCACGCGCGAGTGAACAGGATGACTTTCGCAGCGAAGAGCGGCGAACTTTGATATTGCCGCCGTCGCTGCCTGTTGAGAATCACATGACATGTAAACCAAATACGAAACTGAAAAATGGAATAATTCCATCTGTTCTCATCGTGTTCTCGCATAATGTATCCGTGTTGACCTTGCCAGCGTATTCCATTTTACCATTGTCTCTGGTCTGGGTGCGGGCTCAATAAAGTATTTATGTCATAGCGAAATACAAAACGGTATCATTACATTTTGTATCTCTCTTCTACTCCGTCGGCCGATGAAGTGGAAGAGAGATAAATGTGTCACAAACCGAATGCTTAGGTCGATCGTGCCTTTCTATCGCTTGTTCCGCGCTCTCGCTTGCACGCTCGGCTCAGACGGAACGCGACAATGAATCATACTTTTTCGTGCATGCATCCGGCGTTCATCGATTTTATCGTGTCAAAAATGACTCTCATATTTAAAATTTTATTTACTTACGTTACATTTCCGTGTTTGGGTCACGCATGTACACACACGCATACGCAAACGCATACGTTTATCTACGAAAATATATAGTAAATGTACACTTATGTTAATCAATACTTTAAATCACTTACCTGACTGTCACTTTATATAAAATAGATTAATAATACAATTTTTAATGTTTTATTAAGATGACAAATAAAAATATAGCTTTAATTTCAGTTTCAGCTGTTCTCGAATCGCGATTTTGCTTATGCAAAAAAACAAACAGATATATTCTTTGCTCGTTAGTTAAAGCTATTCTGAATCGTAAACGCATATTGGTATTTACGAGGGATGTCTTCATTGTCAGTTTCAGTTGTATTCTAATCGCATGTTGTGTAAAACTGAAGACACCAGTCTATTCAGTGTTTGATCATTAGTATTTTTTATTTCAGATGCACAAACATGTTCATGTATATAGAACAAACGTTGTTCAAGTTCTTCTGGACTCACCGTTACGAAGACGTTTCCTGATATTTTTCAGACATTTTTTTATTTCTAAATTTTTTACTCAATGAGTCTTTGATTTTTTTATCTCAACCTTGTCAGTTAATACAAAGACAAACAAATTATTACGATAATGGAGCAGGAAGAAAAATAAATGGAACATTCTGGTTTAAAAAAAAATGGTACATAGTCAATTGTTTTTTAGAGAGTAAAAACTCACTTTCATAAAAAAAAATAGTACCTATAAAAAATTGTGAAACAATATTTTATTGGTATCAACTCCTTATTACCCTATCTAAATTTTTAAACAGTAATCAATTGAAAAACAGTAATTTATTCTATTTAGGGGGAAATGGTAATTTTAAATTACCGAATTTTAATTGATTTTTCACTAATTTGAATCTCAATGAAGAGTCATAACAACAGTATAAAACGAAACGTTGAAATAATGTAAAAAGGTGATAAATATAAAACCACATATGTTAATAAACTTATGATTGTAATTTTGTTAATCTGTAGGTTTTTATCCTTTTGTTGCAAAATAATACGTCACTTCAAATATTTTATTTCAATTTTAAGAGTCCTGCATCTTGTTTCCTTATATGAGTTAATCTGAAAGTCGTGACAAAATTAAAAACTAAGTTAGTTTTTATTATTATTGTTTTTCAACATAGTATCCTTTGAGACCAATACGTCGCTGTATTCAATCAAACCACTTGTACGAATGCTTGTACGAATCTGCTGGTGGGGCACTCTTTTATCGGTCCTTATTGTGAGCCGCACATGTGATGTTGTTTTCGCCGTAGAAGGACGACCCTCACGCATATCATCAGTCAGATTAGTGCGACCACCTTTGACCTCGTTAAACCAGTTACAAACAATGGCCAGCGATGGAACTTCATCATGATAGTCCAACCAAAGTCGGTTAAAACTTTCTTGTTGCTTTAAATTACAACAAAAATCATAGAAAATCATTGCACGAAATTTTTTTCACTTTAAATACATTTTGACGTTAGACAAACTTTTCATTTTGCCGCGAAATGGTAAAAATAAATGACAGATAAATGAAATATGTATAATACGGTTGGCAGAGTTTGATTTTTAAAATTGAAATACGTTTTATTATTTTACAGTTTCTAAGTGGCCAATTCTAAAAATATTAACTGTCACCTACGTATACTGCTACAGTGCGGTTTACGGGCTGCAAACAACTGTCGTCACCAATACCAACGTGCGGCACTGACTACTCGGTCGTATAAAAACTATCATAATTTCGTATAAAAATTATGGTTTACAAACTTAATTCGCTTTCAATTTTAAAAAGCAGAATGAAACGAGAAAAAGTATTTTATCATAAAATACTTCGAAGAAAATATACCATTATATATTAAAACCTACAGTTATATAAAAGGTATAATCTCACGTTTACAAGACTGATGAAAACACCGCCGTCCCTGGCGGACTGTAAGAAGCGCGAAATCCGGCGCTGATAAATTGCAACAAGAAAAAAGTGTAAAAAAACACACCATTACAAAAAAGGGGATTCTGAGAAAACTCATGGGAATCCCCAGTCATTGTAAAAAATCGACTTAAACAAAACTTGTTTTTTGTAATCCTCTAATATTTTTTTTATGAATATTTGCGCATATTATGTTCTGCACTATTAGCTTTATTGGCGATAAATGTATTTCAGAATAATTTTTATAATTCATGGTGCTATTTTAGGGTTTTTTCAATCAAGTGACTTCCTGCAAGTGACTGCCAAATGATTATAGATGAGTAGTGAATAATTTGTATTTACCATTAAACAATACTCACACTTGCATGTGCGTGCGTGCGTGTTGCGTGCGTGTGAGTGTGTGTGTCTAAACCTCTCATAACTTAAATGTTAATACATTCTAGTTATGAGAGCTTTAAACACTCACTTAAGCAATTATCGAAATGCAGTTTGAGATATTCGAAAAAGGTCCATTCAATTTAGACTTCTGAAGTTTGAACTAATTCCCCTCAGTAGAATTTGAGGAAAAAAATAAAGTTTTTAGAAAAATGTTTTACCTGAAATACTTAGACTACCCTGTCTATCGATCAAAATATAATCAGCTCTTCCCCAAGACGGTTGATTTGTTACCGATCGACACCAAGATCTAAGCAGTTTCTCACCTTAAAAAATAACGTCGATCATTATAAACTGCATCAAAATCTGTTGGTTCGTTCGAGAGATATGGCTATCAAAAAATACATAGGAAAGGGTTTTCATAAAATAACTTGTGAAATGTATTCTATATACAAAATTTCATTTAAATCACTAGAATAATTTTCATTGGAATCCTATTATATATAATTCTTTAAAGTATTATGATATCATTTTTTCTAATGCTGTCTTATAGAATATTGGTCAATAAGTTTAAAATTTAGAGCTCCGGTAGTAATGTCATTATGTCCGTTGATGTTGAATTTATTTCATAAAAAAAAAAAAATTTTTTTTAAATGACATCCGTCACTTACACTAACACATTAAAGACAACAGTAAGGTGAAAATCAATAATTACCGTAATACGGCTGATCATATTACTATTTTAAATTTCTAAAATATTGAATTCTATTTTAACAATGAAAATGTTTTCTTCGTTCGAAGTTGGTAAGTTATTTTAAGTTGAACTTTCGACGATTGTGTGACGTCGATATTTTCAAAACTAATAAGGCTATGCAAAGATTGACGTGTCAAAATGCTTAAAACGATATGATCTACGAAGTGGTGCTTTTTAAAGTAAAAAGTGTTATATATAAAAAGTTTTATATACAACAAAATAAAATCTATTTAAAATAGCTCAAAAAATTTAGTATTTCAAAAAGGGCCACTTAGGCAAAGATGAAAATCACAGTAGGAGAATCATATTTCTATGAGTTTTTTGAATCATTGAAATTTCATAATAATCTTTTAAGTTTTAGCACTTTTAAAATTACCTTGGCGGGTCCCATCGTACAATATTAAACAGTAGAAATAGCTATCGGAGAAGCCATTGTTTTTAATATGGATATGTTAGTGTCATCCGACTTGTGGTACGTTTGACTAAGGCGTTATTCCTTAAATTAATCATTCAATTCGTACTTTTCAACATTCACTTACATGCGAAATAAAAACAAAAAAAAAACAGTTGGCGGAATATATTTAGTAATAGATTTATGATGCAAATAAAGAATGTCAAAAAAGATACCTGAAATGTTTGATTGTTAATTTTTACCGGACTAGAAGAATATAAAGAAAAAAAAAAATTGAGAACTTTAAGAACATTTGGAATAACGTAATTTGTTGTGGTGTCTGATGCATTCAGCTAGTCTAGCCATCACTTACTTAACGTACGAGCTTCAGGACTGAATTTCGTAACGTTGTCATATTACAGGATAGAATTTTAAAGTGTATAAACACAGTTAAGTGCCGGTTAGCCTCTGCCAGTGGGTTTTGTATTAACAGCTTCAAATAATAATTTGATTTTTCTTGTAGATCATCTCAAGTTTTGACTTTTCGTAACAGCCTTTGGATATAGAACCTTAAAAAGGAACTAAATAACAATTATTACAGAGTGTCTGTTGCTTCACGTTTGTTGGAGTATATTGTTCATATTGCCTCGACCGACCACATTGAAGGTCGTTTTAATTCCATTGCATTTTTTGGTATATAGAGACGCAAGCAAAATCATGTAACTAAATAACAATTATTATTGAGTGTCACGTATTGGTAAGAGTTTAGAGTATGCAAATTCATATTACCTTGACTAGCCATAAATCTTAGATTGTCGAAGTTCAATAGGTAGTAAGAAACTATTTCTATAGCCATAAATGAGGGTTACTTTAATTTGCCGTCTAGCAAAAGTTTTTCTCTTCATACAGAGCTCCAAGCATTGTCAGAGAATAATAAATAAATATTGCTGTAGTATTTCACGGCACTTATTAATATAAGTTTTTAAGTGCACTATAGTATCTTTACAAACATTTAACAATTTAAAATTTTAGAAATATCTCCATTTATCCTTTACAATTATATTTAATATGTGTTACAATTTCTAAATGCATAACAGAAAGTTTTTATAATAATTATATAGATTTTAATATCCTACTATAAATAAGCACCTGTGTAAATTTTATACAGCCAAAAAATTTCGTAAATAAGTTATACGATAAACAACGCATAAATAAAAATATTTCTTCGTTTATTTTTTTTTTTTGTGGATTCAAAGACATTTTTACTCCTCTTTGATGTTTACGGGAAGCGTGAGATCTGTGAGTTCCTAACCGACTCAGTCTCTTGTACATAAAACACGGAAAAGTTTGCAAAAAGCTTTGGAAAATTCAAAAGTGCACGTCTCATGACACTCATTTAATTTTTAATACAAAATAAATTCTATTGTTGACTCACAAAATTATACAAAGAACGAAAAGAAAATATTGTCCCGAAAAACTGATATTCAGTACAAAACAACTCGTTGTTTCGAAGTTAATAAAAAAAAGTTGTCCCAATGCATAAAGTTTTTAGGCCGATATCGTAGCAACTCCTTTAGTCATAAATAAACAACTCGATGTCCATTGATAATTTTTCCAATCAGTTATTTTTTAAATTTGTATTAAACAGATTAAATGTCTGTTAAATATATCAAATGTGTTATTTGATAACATTATTTTTATTGATATAAGTGTTCTTATGTTACTATATAACCGTAATATGAATATTATAGAAGAAATTTAAGTCTAGAAAATTGCTTAACCATGAAAGCATCCTGCCACCACCATTACAGCACAACCTTGAATACAGCTCCACCTTAAACGCTTCGGGTTATATAGCATTAAATACAATCAATATTTTTGTATACATTTAAGCTGTCTATTCGCTTTTAATAGATTTAGGCATTGTTAAATGACCAATTCCTGTATAAATATAACTGATTTCTCAACAATGTCTTCAAAGATTTTCTGCATATTGTACAATGTGCATTATATATTTAAATACGTGTAGTTGGAATTGACTATAAACAACCCTTTCCGCGAGAAGTTTTTACGTTCCGAAGGAAAACACGAAATACGCCGAAAACGTAGCCCGGTCGCCCACGTACTTTTCACTGAATTATGTATGTTTCCGTAAAGGTAATAAAACTGTAAATTACCGGTGTCTGTAGATTAAAAGTAAGTATTGAAGTATAAAATACAAGAGAGGTGTCGATCAACAACATGAGCACCAGCCACAAAGTGGGTTTTACAATTTTATGTACTCTCTAAAACTGAATTAGTAGAATTTTACTAATTGAAGTAGTAATAGTAGAAACTACATCAAAATTAGTAATTTTAGTTGAATCTACTACAGATTTACTAAGTTTGTAGGCGTTACTTTTCAATTAGTAATTTTTCACTAATTGAAAAGTAATATATTAACTTCACTACTGAATTAGTAGTCACTTGACAATTAGTAAAATAATCACTTTATAATGGTAGAATTCTACTTAATTAGTAGAAAATTTACAATTTTAATTTGTAATCATTTCTACTAATTGAAAGAGTGGATAACCAATTGCTGGTCGTACTTTGGACATCTTAAAATAGTAGCTATGACTATTAATTAGTGGTTTTCCACTTATTCAGTTTTAGAGAGTATGCGTGTGTATGATTGTAAGCGCATTTCACAAAATTCATTATACGAAATCGAACGGGGTCGCCGTCGGTATTGCATTTCTTACAGCGCAAATGAAAATGTCATTTTTATTATGCCTGTATATTAACCTAATCGCATATTTCGTGGAAAATACTGATCGAGCAATGGAAAACTTTTGTATTGTATGTGTCACACTACATCTGGAACTAGATACAATTTTATAAAGTGAAACTTCTTTGGCACTATTGTGATTTCAAATTCGATGCAAGATAAAACAGACACTAAAATCAAACAAAAATATACATCCGTAGAATTTAGTTTGCAAGACTAAGTAGTGTGTTTGTATGGACTGTGTATTGTCATTGGTTGAAATCGAAAACATTGAGTCTGAATAATAAAATATAAAATTACTTTTAAGCTTAATACAAATATAATAATTAAATCCTATAATTGTCCAACTCTTGATTCTGCATTTATCTCATACTTGCGCAGTTTAGTTTTCTAAGATTTCACTTTTACCACTTGTGAACTGCACACATATTACTTTTTTACTGGGTATTTTAAATAGCGCTGAAAGTGTATTTACTGTAAAGAAGAGCGGGAACGGGAATACGAATAATATCCCACTAGCTTTCGGCCAAAACCCCGTCCGCGTGGACGTGGAGATTATACTTATTTATTTCGTTCTCTTTTATTTTGTTCCAATATTTTACAATTCATTAAATATTATCAAAAATTTGTATTAGAATTTGAATATATTGAAAAAGATAGCATAAACATAATGCATTTACGAAAATTCTGCTTTATTTTAATGAATAATATTTGTGCGATGCGTGTGTAACCGAATATACTACACGGTCATAGAGACAGTCACGAAATTATACAAACCAATGTTTTGAACATTGTTAATGTTTTGAATTTTGTTATTGTCGTTAATAGTTCTTGGGTACGTCTGTCTTAAGCGTTTTGAACGTATCTGCATGAGTTAATTTTCAATATTATCTTGTACGAGTCAGTGGAATAATGGCGTTTCAAAATCTGTAGATGAAAATTACTAACAAACAAAAAGATTCAATACTTCAAAATTATTGTATCAATATAGCTGCATAAAACCAAGTCGCATAAAAATGTAAGTTGTATAGAAATTTAAGCAATTGAATAATTCTAGAGAGATATGCTAAAATCATGCGCCTGGAAATCTATAGTTTCTGCCGACCCTCCTGGGAAATAGGCGTGAGCTTACATTGTTACAATAATTCTAACTTAGGCAGATATCTGGAGAAATAAAATCTGAAAATATATCTCCATGAAGTATTAAACAAAATCGGAAATAAAATTAAGATCTACAAAACAAGGAACTCGTACATCTTCAAAAATTAGAAACTTGTGTATGTATTGAATTATATAAAACTAAACTGAGATTTGACAATAATGTGAAGTAATTCTTTCTTTATATTTATAATTAGTTATTGCTTAAAGCATTGCAGTCTATATTAAGAAAGAAGATCTTACCGACAGAAATATATCAAATTGTATCTATAACTCTAACGTACTGACAATTTTATACAACTTGGGAACCGCACACGATACTAGAATGAATTCGATACATGATTAGAGAGGTCCAGTTTTCTATAATTATGTTAATTGTAATTTGCTCATTATTTAAAATTACGACAATTTTATTATTGAATTTATTGTCGCATAGTATTTTTTATTTTGTCAGTGAATTTTATCCAAAATTTTTACATTGTTTGGTCCCCTTTCTGCTTTTCAAAGATAATTTTATTATGATTAGGGTCCTTACAAATTTATCGATACGAATAAAGAGGCAAGGTCGTTATCTCCTTCGCTTTAGTATTATGTATGTATTCATGACCGGCCTACTCGTATAATAATGTTTTCATTTAATTCGAGAATCGTTCGCCGAATACGGTTACGATGAGAAACTTGTTCTTTGAAATAGTTATTTTCCTCATGGTCGCCCTTTTTATAAATTGATAGAATAATACATTTTCTTCTACAATGAGTGCAGGGTCAAACGAATATTTTCGTACTATAAATGCATTATCATTACAGGTTTACCTACCGGTGGCTACTGGTTCACGCTTCTGGAGATGTGCGTTTATACACGAATACAAAGATTTTGAAAAAGGTTTGATTGAATTTTAGTTCTAGTGGCTATAATGTGATGTAAGATTATTAAACTGAAATTCGTTGTACTGTTCTCTCGATCAACTACAAAAAATTTGCAGTTAAAAAGAATTGGAAGAGAAATTCTCCAATAGTCAAGAAAATTAAATACATTTAAAAACATTACTAAATTATGTAGAAACACTGGTCAAGAGCATGTCGGGCCATGCTTATTATGGGGTTCCGAAACCATTATTACAAAGAAATGCGTTCCAAATGAAAAAAGTACGTTGTTACACGTCTTCCATGTTTTTCGCACAGAATAGTTATAAGCACTTTAGTCGCCTATAACTAGAAAAACAAGTAGGTATGTCGAAAATTACTATTAAACTAGTGCAAACTAAAGTACATCAGCAAAAGAGCGTATGTTTATGGCTTTTACGTCCTTTTGTTGAGAAGCGCACTTTTTCGACAATAACTCAATAACAGCATGTCCGATCACCTACAAAATTATTTTCATTGAAAGTATTTATTAAATTCAAACTTTGTTACTTTATCATATTTTTTGAATATGCGATATAGAAAGTTATTGCCGAAAAAGTGTACTTCTCAACAAAAGGACGATACGTTCAATACAATGAAGATACGTTCTTTTGCTAATGCACTTTAGCTTATATTAGTTCGATACTAATAATCGATATTCTTATTTTTTTTTAGTTATAGTCGGTTACAGTAATTATACCTATTATGCGCGATAAGCATGGAAAAAGTGTAACAACGTATTCTTTCCATCTATAGTGCATTTCTTTGTAATAATGGCTGCGGAACCCTATATTAGGCATGGTCCGATATACTCTTAGCCGGTTTTTCCGTATTTAGCAATAATATTATCAGTTCACTGTTTCGCCTGATCGACTCAAACCAGGAATATGGTTCGGAAATTATTTGAAAATAATTGTCACAAAATCGATATTGCAATCGACAACACTCGGCCGATTCGGTCAAGGCGCTGTCAGTCATTTTTGAATCTGAGCTAAAAGCAGATTTGTTGAAATAAAAATTCAATGAAAGTGACTCTTATTTATTTCTGCTTTGCGAAATGAACGATATTTTCATGAAATGAAACTTTCTCCGAACTGACGCTATTACTCCTACGATAACGTTACCATGAAAAGACGTTAGATATATTTTTTATATCTTTTATAGTATATCATAGAGTGTCAGTTTTGTCATAAACATACTTTAAGTGAGCCATTTTTGCATGTTTATAAATTTGTACGTTCGTATCGTGGAAGTGGCACTAACGATTTTGGTGAAAGTTTTAATTTTTATAACGTTTTTGTACTCGAATTTGTATTGGCGCCTTCCCTGGATAATTTCGACTAAATAATTTTTTCCAAAATTGTTTTATAGCACCGTAGCATATTGAGATAAAAGTAAGTACAAGTAGGCTTAACGTAACGTTATGAATAACAGATGGTACTATGTGATATTATTAACGTGAGAGCAAGTAACAGGTAAATTTTGCATATTATGTATCTAAATATTTTTTGTTGGAAATGTATAACATATATATAAACATTTTTTCAGTAGGAATTATTATATTCTCATGGTAAACTTGAAAGACGCCGAGCAATGCGCGGTAGATCGTGTATTGTTTATTAGATGCGAAATCGCATGATTTTTGCTTAATTTCTTTCAAAACGTATATTATTACAGGCAACTAAAATAGACGTCTAAAATACATACTATTGTAGGCAATCTTTTATGATTAATAATTGAATTTAAACTGCCTGATTGGCGCAGTGGTAGTGACCCTACCTGTTGCGCTGGGGTCGTGGGTTCGATGCCCGCACAATACAAACATTTATTTATTTGATTAAAAATTAATATTTGTCTTGAGTCTGGGTGTTTCTATGTATTATACGTATATATTTACAAAAAAAATGTATGTAGTATATTAACTGTCTGGTACCCATAGTACAGCCTCGTTGTTTAGTTTGAGACCAGACGGTGCTGTGTATATATGTCCGAAGATATTATTATTATTATTGATTAAAATAGTTATTAATGGTCGAACCTATGTAAGCTAAAATAATTACGATTGCACCTCATTCAACAACGAACTGTATTACAAAGTTCCTTACTGAACATATTGTGGTAGAGAACACCAGCTATTGGCAACAATTTTATATCGTGCTAATGCTGGCAAATGTGGATAACTATTGTCTGGTTAATTCCTACAATAATAATTTTACCTCTATCGATTAATGTATATGCGTACGCTTAAAAAATATATTAGAAACTTTTAAAAAATATCCATGGTCTTATTGTGTTTATTTAATATTACTTGTATCATTATTTTTCTATTTTGTATATCACTTGTTTACTATATTTTTCATCAATAGGACACCACTTATCAAGATTTCTCCATATCACCTATCTGTCGTTGGTATGGTGACACATTAAAATCATGTTTATATATATATATCATAAATTAAAATAAAAAAAAAAAAAAAAATATAGTACTTATTGTGTTCATTGTTTGTTGACTCAAATAAATAGAAAAAATAAAGTAAAATTCACTATTGTATAAATGTAACGAGGCTGTAACTGTACATTAGGGAAATTTTTGAAAGACTAAAAACTTTAGACTAAAGACTTTAACTTGAGCTAAAAATTTAGAAGTGTTTAAATGCAGTGCGACAGTAGTGTTTATTCATTATTAAAAAGCGTAATTTTTGTTAAAGTTTTGTTTAATTTTTCACAGTTTATTAACTACGAATCAAATTTAAAATTCTAGAAATTTTTCATTTAATTCGTTCATCTAAAACTGGAGATTATTAATCATAGCACCTCTTCCACCGCCTCCTTTTACACTAGTTTTTGCCAAAAATTCATTTTTAAAATAAAATTTGGGTTCGACGTCCTCCTTTAAATAGGTTTTAGCCCGAAAAATCGTTAAAAGACGACATGGAATGGAAAATTAATTTTAAAAGTGACTTTGTGTTAAATGTCAGTTTAAAAGCAGATGGTGGAAGAGGCTTTAAAGCTGTACTCAAGGTAAACCAAGTCGCGGGTAAAAGTCATCCCCTCATTAAGAAATTACAACTTAAATCTGTAATCCTTAATAAAAATTAAGACAAGAGTAAATACACTATATCATCTAATTACATTTGCATATACAAATTTGTATTTCTTCCAAAATTTTATGTGAGATTAAAACTATATGACCTCAAAATCGATCAAAAAGTGCATATCAAATATTATTGAATGTCGATTATTATAAACTTGATATTCGGCTGTGATTTAAATGCATTTAAGGTTCATTGCGCAAATGTTTGAAATAGTTCAAACATTTCTTGGGAAATGAAGTTTTATTTAAAGTAATGATTACCTACTAATTATGTCACTTCGATTATTATTGTTTTTAAATTCATATAGTTGAATAATGAAAAAACATATAATATATTGTACACTAACTTAAGGAGAGCATATCTTATAAAATTTTTCCCTAAGTAAAAAATAATGTAAAAGTCTTTAATTCATTTTAAAGAATTAACCTGAAAAAAATTTGGGAGAAACACTTTTAAATTATTTATTTTCTGAAAGCATTTGAATGACAATTTAAATAAGAAACTCGTTTGTAAAATTACGTTAACTTTGATAGAAAGATGGTAAAGTTATGAGCCTGAGTGATATGAACACATGGATAGCTGTTACAAAATTATAAGGGTTTCGTATGTTTCCAAACCGCACGATATCTAATCAATAATAAAATGATGGACTTTTATGAATATAATTCATAACTTTGTCCGATAGGGAAGGTTGTAATTGGTATCGCAATTAGAAATGCATGACAAACAAGAACATCAAGTGTACCTGTAGATATAGCAGCGAGTAAAGTCATTGATTGACGATAATTGATTATTTTAGTGAACAATTGGCATATTATAATAATCGCATGCAACACAAAAAAAAGTATACAATACTGCACGAACTAGAAAAAGAAACACTTGTCATATCACACTTATTGAATCATTAGTAAATTGAAAATATGGAAAGCGAACGCAAATATTCAAGACAGGCGTACACGAATGAATAATAAAATGTAGCTTAGCATTTTCATACATATTCTAACATGTTCTTCTCAAATTCACTGGAGATTGATTTCCTGAGCTTCCTCGTCGGGCTGTACCGTTGTTTTTACTTAGGTGAGCTTGTTACTCGTAAAAGCTTCAACTAGAAATCGTTTTGTCTGACGTCACTACTCCGAGTTGCCGTAACCTTTATTGGGCTCACTAAACCCAGCTTTACTAAGTAATTTATTGCAATTGCCCAGGCAGCTGCAATAAGTTACTGGCTATACTTCAAAAATCGAGTATTTATTGTGATGGACTACTCTTTATGTTATCAGAAAATTGCAATAACAATATGTAAACAAATTATCACAGTTTTATGGTGGATAGTTGTACAAACTTGTACTAACTTGTACAAACGGGGCTCTAATTGTTTTTATGTCAAATATATCTATTAGAGGTTATGATTTATTATAAATCGGTAAAGGTTTATTTCTTTGCTTCAATCCAAAAATTGAAATGTCCTTCTTAATTGACGAAAAATAATTGGTTTTCATATACTTTTCTATAACCTAATCTACAAAAGTAGATTGATCATCTATTGACAGCACGGGTGGTGTATTTTTTTTATTGTCGATATTGATCATTGATCAAATAAGAGTCGACTCTAAAAATATTTATTATTATTTTAACGTTAAAAGAGGTATATGAATGCGTACACGAAATGCTTTCGTGACTGTCCACACAGCGGCAGAACGTCGTGCGTTGTGTGTACTGTATACGTATTAGACGCATTGCCATATCTAAAGAAATACAATTAAAATAATTTGTAGGAAATCTGTGAATTGTTTTTATGATATAGTAGGTACCTCTACTGTCCATCCACCGTTCACCATCTGCAGCAACTTCTGTTCGTTCGACAAAGCCTATAGCGGTGTCGTAAGTACTGGATCCAAGATAAATCCAATCTTTCATTACATCATTTTACCTAGACAGCATATGTTCTGTGTTTGTTTAAGCGATTTCGACGATTTTGCTGATTACTGTCAAAAAACAACATTGTTTTTGTTTTGTTTAAGGATTATTCGAAAATGTTGAAAACCTTTTTTTACATCTCATTTAAATCCTTCTACGAATAAAATGTACGCGTAATAGACTGATCGTGTAATAGACTATAGAATTACGGCTAACATTTAAGCAATGTTTTAAAACGCATTTTTGTTTAAAAAATGAAAAGATCCCTTTAAATTTAACTTCTCATTTTTAGACAAACACACTTTACTAATCGAAAAAAGATTGCTTAGATTCATAATTGGCTGTCAATGTCAAATTAAAAGTGTTTCAAATTTTTTTTTTAACCATTATTTTTCTAATTGTCACTCCTCCTACTCTCTCGTAATATAATATGCATGTGAGTCATGCACTTTGGATTTTCAAATTTAATACAAATTTACAAGCCATACCTCGTTAAATTATTAGCATAAATAAATTACGACCAAACACTTCATTTGTTTTAAAGCAAATAATAACAGGTTAAATGACATTTACGTAACCTATGAATCATGGAAAACTACAATCAAAATATCATGTATACATGCACGTGGTTAAGCTCACACAAACGCACACGCATATGTGTGCGTGCGCGTTTGTTTTTATATAGTATGTTTGTTTTTATCTGTACATACACACACACATGCAACTATATAAAAACAAATGATTATGGTTATTAAGGAAATACAAAAATAATGATTTTTTATGCTTAACATATGTTGTATCGAAATCGCATATTGCAATTTTCATCGCAATCAGTCAAATCCTTCTTAAATTATATAAGAACACAGAAGTAGACAGATAGACAGTAGCCTGTCGTTTGTGAATTCACATGTTCTTACTATTTGCCCATTTTCATCACCATTGGTCACACAACATTTCAGTTACCAAACAACATACAGGCAGACAAGCATTATCTTATCACTTGTGTTGCAATCGCGTATTCTTACTGTATGTCAATTTTCACCACGCTCGTTCAAATCGTTCTAACCTTATAAAAGAACTTTGAAACAGATGGACAGACAGACAGTAGCCTATTACTTGCACAATCAAGTGTTCTCACTGCATACCTACCAATTTTCATCACGATCAGACAAACCGTCCTTAAGTTAAAAAAAGATATACAGTTAGACATAAATTTCAATATGGTAGAATATGGCCAGTAAAGTCGCAAAAATAATTTTAATTTTTAAATTTGACAAAAAAAATATGCTTAGTCAGACGTTATATATTTATATAGTAGTATAAATTATTCAATACAAAGCGAATTATGACATATGGACGACATTTTTCTTTAATAATATTGTAATATATAATATTATGTTGTCACATGTGTTAAATATTTTTGAAATTATCTCAAAGTGCTTGAATTTGAGATCTATCACAAATTACATGTTTTTTGTATTTATAATTTTATAGCGTGTCATAAATATTGGATTACAGATCCACCACCATACATATCTCGTATGTCGCAATCGGACAAGTACTTAAGCTCAGTGAAAAAGTAGATGAAAATATATTTATGAACAGTAGTTGTATTAAAAATTCATTACATACTTTATTCCACACCATAAAAATGGTTTTTACAACATTTGATGTCGTCCCTGAAGTATGCGTTACGTTGAAGATCGTTCATATATGTTGAAATGTAAGAGTATATACAAAAAAATCTAGGTCGGTCGGACTCGTTACTGTATAGACTATCAGTTAAACACAAAACAAAAAAGTGGTCCCAAACAATGCGTATATATATATATTTCACATTCATATATATTTATATAATAAAATATTAGTTTACGCTTAGTGAAGCGTATGAGTAACGGCTATATATTATCTAAAATGTAAATGCAATTTTTAGTCGCTTTTACATTTTAGATAATTATGAGATTTATATATAAATCTCATAATAAGATATATATATATATATGTGCGCTTAGGGCATTCATTCAATTATACTAATACTAAAAATTGCATTTATTAAGTTTGGAAATTCACTTACTAAAGTTTTTAAGTTGTAAAAAATATTAATTGTTTGAAAGTTATTAAATTTACTCTAAAAATCCTAATATTGTATGTAGTTAACTTTCTTTGCTATTAGGCAAGAATTTATCATACATACTAACTATTTTGTTTTTGCACACAATTTTATCAATCAACTTAATTTTGCCGCAACGGCTTACATGAATATTTTTTTTGTCATAAGCGCACAGCCATACGACGGGAAGAGAATAATGTTTTAGGACATTACTACATGACGATCTTCAACTAAACCCATGCGATGACACAAAAGATTAATGGTTACTTTTTTGTGTTCCGTATCGTAGTGAAGGATGAAGGATTTTTTCATCATGGTGTTGGGATATTACTCGAAAAACTGGGTTGCCATAATCGCTAGAAAGGAAAATAATCGTCGAAGCAAATCAAATATATGGTTATACAGATATCGTAAAAGCAAACGATGGCACGTGAAAATGGTCTAATTCTGGGGGGTAAAATGAGAAGGATTTTTCGTGTCTTTTCTGTGTATGAAAATGAAAATTGTGTTATAACAAATTTAGCTTTTACACATACATAATTAATTATAGGTGGATATCGATATACTTATATATTTAAACAGATTTGTACATCTTAAGAATTGTCCTTGTATCGTTTGATTGTACAAAAAATATATTGATGTTGATTTGGTTAAAATCAGAGCTTGTTAGATACGGAGTTCTGTTAAGAATTATCCCGCCGTTCGTCTCTCTATGGTGTTATCTTGTGCAGTAAAAATATTGTTATAGTAAATCGTTTGCAGTGATAACAATCAGTCATTTTATGCTAGGTTTCAGCATTCAAATACTTAAATTCTATATAATATGTTTTTAGAAATCATCGAATATATAGTATCAATCAACTTCACTGATGAAATGCAGACGAGAGGTGAATAGTTTTAAACTGCACGATTTCCATTTCGTTATAAATTATTTAAACATAAGTAAAACAATGGTTCTGGCTGAATGGACAGCATGTTGCCTTTGGCTCGGAAGGTAATGGATTCGAATCCTGAGCACATACGAAATGACTAATCAGTTTAAGGATTCCGTAGTGAAAGACAAAAAGGGAATTGTTATAATTATGTTTTGTCTGTCTGATTGTTCGCACGTCACAGCTTTATTACTCCGCCATTTTGTCTTCGATTGTAATAAAATTGTAGAGACACTTGTCTTATGTGAACTGCTGTATAACTGTATAGAGAGATTACGAAAGAAAATTTGTGATAACCTTCCATACATAAAATTAAGAGATGCAAAATTTTCTTCTGCGCACTCCATTGTAAGAAATGTGGTTGAATAAGTATTTAAAAATGTATTAAAGGTTCTCATGAGACTTTTCGTCTTAATGTATATTTTGCGACTTATATTATCTTCCAAAGTTGTGAACTTTTTGTTCCTTCTCTTCTCAATTTTCAATCAGGTGTTTTGAGAATTTGAAAAAAAGTACTAAAGTCATAAAGCTTTATAAATAAATTCGACAAAAATAATTATGAACAAAATCTATGTACAAGTTTTTTCTTCGATATTCTTAATATATGCCGAGTGGTAGTTGATGACAGCAAATATCAAATTCAATATCAGTTCGAAAACAGAAACGTGAGCAGGATCGGAATCAGTTTCAAGAATGTAACTGAGATCGTTTCGTAATAAAAATATATTAGTGGAATTATGTGCGTCTTCGGTATAAGAACATGGGTTTTTTTGGTATGCAATCGAGAACGGGACTAAAATTGGGATTATGGTTGGTAACGTCATCAATCGATAAAAAAGATGACAGAATTCCTTATGTGTCCATGCGGCCGGAGTCGCGGGTGAAGTGTGCATATTTTGAAACGAAACGGAATTTATATTGGGACCAGAATTGGAATCAAAGGCGGTGCCAGGACTGAATGGTCTAGGTAACAAGTTAAAAATGGTGAAAAATAGAGATATTGGTCCTAAAAATACGTGCGATAACTCATTCGATCTCGTAAATATCTCGTAAACTTTATTGACAATTGTCGAAATTGTTATAAAATTGATTTTAAATTAAATTTCCCACGGGAATGAGTTTTTTAATGTCCTAAACACACCATGATTTATTCAAATTTTTGAATTAATATTTAATACTTTAAAAACGTTATTTAGTGTGATGTGTGCGATTTTGACGTCGCGCGCTACCTTAAAATGTGTCGCGGAGGCTTATTTTCAGCGTTAAATTAAAATTATAAATAATAGAGGTAGAGTTCCGAGAGTCAAGGGGTTTTATAGGAAATTTCCTCTTCTTTGAGGATATTTTTTTTTAATTTCTGAAATATCAATAGTTTACGAGATATCGGTGAAAACCGATAAACCTTTTTTTTTTCATCTTTAACTGTTTATAATTTTTGCAATTGTTTATTTACTAATAAATACTTTCTAAATATTTATCAAGACTTTATTTCGGATCGAATGAGCTATCGCACGTATTTTTAGGACCAGTATCTCTATTTTTAAGCATTTTCAACTTATTATCTAGACTAGAAATCGAAAGCAAGAATAATATGTATCAGGATCATGGTTAACACAGTGATCGGTCAATATAGTTGACAAAAGATTTTATGTCTACGACGGCGTACCCTCGGGAAAAAGCTAGTATTCTAAAATCTAAATAAATATTCATAATTTAAATCCCACTTAGATTGATGATTTTGCAAAATACAAAATTCATTATCTGATTTTTACTATCATTGCATTATTATTATTATATCGCTCGTGTAAGTTTATAAATCAGCAATGAACATTTACAAAGAAAGTAGCTCTGAATAGCTCTTAATTAGAAATTGTGCGAAAATGATTAATCGGTTATGTGCATCTTTAGTTATCTTAACATTGCATTAACCAAACATTGAGCAAATGGAACTATGTGGTCTTGATGTCTTGCATATTATGTGTATCGGATTATATTCATAACACGTGAGCACCATTCTGCTGTTTTTTTTCCAGCTCAGCAGTTATAATAATAGGCTAATATCGCCCTTCATCCTTTTTCTGCTTTACGTATTATGACAGTGTCCACAAAACACATTTCACGGCTCATATACCTTGACTTAATCTTGGCGCATAAGAAAAAAAATTGATTTGCATATTGTCATGGCATATATTTATTTCACATATACTATGAATTTACCGATGGCATTAGCAAAAGATTTTCCTTGTCGAATTTATTAGGTATGCATTTTAAGTGCCATAAATTCTACGTATTGTAGGAGGAAAATATGACAATGTAATAAATTCAATCAAGGAAATTTCGTGATAAATGTCCGCTTTAAGACTACGTAACACCAATTCTACCATTTTTAAAATTACAGTAAGAGTATGTGATTTTGCACATGATAGGTTTAATGTCTGTCTTTATGTCTGTTTGTCTACCTGTATATCTTTTTATAACTTAAGAACGGTTTGACGGATCGTGATAAAAATTGGTACACAGTAAGAACATGTGATTTCGTAAATTATAGGATATTTACTGTGTGTCAGTTTAGCTGTATACGTGTTTTTATAACATAAAAAAAATTCACTGATCTTAATGAAAATTATCATATAGTAAGAATATGTGAGCACGTGTGTGTGTTATAATTATGTCATGGTTTTCATGATAAATAGGTTATGTATATCTGTCATTTAATCTGTTGTCATTTATTCTAAAATATAAGAAGTATTCGGTTGTCATTTGGTTATATTAATATTAATATTGTAAAGAAGTAAAGTTTATAAGTTTAAATCCAGAGGTATAAATCTCTGGAAACTGATCCGACTCCGAAAATTCTATCAGTTAAAAATATTGTTGTGATTCCTGAATGGTGTAAATTTAATTTAATTCTGATAAAGATTATTTTTAGTATAAAATTACAATAACAATAATTGCAATCAGAAAAAATAGACGTTTAGTTGATTTATTGGCGTGTGCCGCCTAAACAGTTTGAAATAAGGAAATATTCAATATATTAAACACACGACATCATATATCTATGTTTAATATTTCAGCCACAGACACGGTTTTAATGTTAAAAGTGAAAGAAATTTATCAAATGATGCCTGGATGTGGTTTTCAAGTACACTCTATGAATACTCATATAAGTAATAAGTAGTTTAAAGATTATGGAGCGGTGCTGGCTCGGTGGTTCAGGCTCGGCTTCGCATCTGAAGGTATCAGGTTCGATCCCGACCACAACCAAATTGACTAGTGCGATTTCAACTAACCACACGCTCCGTGTCTCAGAAAGCACGTTAAGCCGTCGGTCTCGCACGTTGTCATTGTATCGATGCCGACATTCACCGACAGCGCCCAACCTGCACTGGATTCGCGTGGTACAGACGTACGGTCTGAAATAAAAGGATTGTCGGCGGGTATGGCTTGAGTGTGGGGTAAATAAAGCCAGACACGATCAGTATGGAGATTTCATTGATAAGAAGTTTCATTTTTACAGTATATTAATTGATACAGAAGCTTATTAAATAATATAAAGTATAAACAATAAATTTATAGTAACACGATGCACGACGAGATGAGGTGGCAACACTGCCGTTGAAGGACTCACAAGTGGTTTTTCATTCGCTGTTAAAATATTATTATCAATTTTACATAATTAACCATTATTGTCAGAAATACAGTGAAATAAGATTAGTTAGTACATGAAGAACATACATTGTAATTGTTTCTAACTGCACATCACATAGTATAAAATGCTGCTCGCGTGTGTATACTGTATACACATATACTAAGCAGTGATAGGTTTAGGTTAATACAACATAATAAATACTAAAGAAGAAATGTATTATTTGACTAAACTATGAAAAAAGTGTGTATATGCAAGCATATCTTTAGGTTAATTATAAACATACACATTTAATGTTTATCATATTCACTCCCTCACTCATTGCTTATTAACATTCAATATTTAGAATTTCATATAGAAATTCTATACTGTCATAAAGAATAGAACATAATAAAAATATTGAGTGTGCCATTATAAAAGGGGTCATAGTCGAACGATCCATATAATTCTTAGGCTAATATTGAAAACAAACATTAAAGAGTAAGTATAGTTTTATACGATTAAGTAAGGAAATTATAAAGTGTGTAAACGCGTATACGCCTTTAATCTAATTATAATCATGCACATTTCTTGCTTATTAAAAATGAGTACTTAGAGTTGTTACATAACTCAAAAATATATTACACATACAGAATATACTTTCATAAGTCAAAGCAGTTATAAATATTCATTTATAACTTGTTCATTAATATAAATAATTAATTGTTTATTCAAACAATATATCCTTACATTAAAATTACAGGGTAATTTTACTAATGGACTCCACTAAAGTTCAGTATTACATTATTAAGATTTTTAATACAAATTAATTAATATTATAAGTTCCAGTAACTGTTAATTGTTTAGGAATTGATAAAATTAGAAGGTATAGCACTATCTTACTGAGCTATGATAAATTGACTAGTAATATAATCATTAGAATACCATTGTTAATCAACACAGGATGGTATAAAGCTAATAATTACTTACATTATCATATACATACAAATACCTTAAACTAAATATTAGTATAATTTTTAAATTACTATTAATGAGCACCACGGGATAATAAAAAAGTCAGTAAATATATTACTATTCATTAAACCTTGTGCATTGTGACTCGTAATAATATTCACAAATACTGTTATATCACCAGAGGGTTAGGAAGTCAATAAATAGATGTTATCTGATGGAATACTTGTGAATTCATTCATAGTATAACAAAATCATTATAATGAACTAATTAGTGAGGTAACTCTTATGCTAGGATTATTAAACACTATAGCATATACATTACTGTATAATTAAGCCACCATAATTTGCATGATAACATAATTCTTTTGATACTATTATTAACCACTAGAGACTGATTAGTCAATAAGTAGGCATATTATCATGTAACAAAACTGCTTTTAATTGATTAATAGCACTATTCTTATGTTACTATTTTATTTTATCATAAGGTACTACATAGCTATTTAATGAACTATTACATAAATAAATTATTACAAATTTGTTACTTTTATAAATTTCATTATTTGGGCTCTGTTACAAATTTCACTATCAAGTAGGAAGAGTACATGTCATCAAAATAAGGTGGTGGTCACTGTCTTTACAGGGCAATAACGTATCAGATAAATAAATTATTTTGGCTAACATTCGATTACAAAATGATTAGGATAGAGTTCGCCATATTTGTGCAATAAAATCGAAATGACCACATAATCAGGAATTAAAAATAACTGCAGGTGAACTTTACAAATTCTTGGAAACGAACACTGAAAATTTGCACCAAGTGAAGAATATGAAGAATGTAGTAGTAACGAAAAACAAATTGGAAAAGAAGAATTTTTATTTGTTTATTTATTTTATTACTTTTATTTTGAGAAGAGTTGAGCGCCATCTACTTAACACTATTTCAGAATCTACTACAAGTAAAAGGAAAGTTCGATGCCCTAGTTACATATGGAAAACTCATGTAGACGTGAGCTAATACAATAGAGGACCAAGAAGAATGGATTTATTCGCTTAGAGCAAATAAGAAATTATAAAGGTTGCTGATGACGTTTTCAATTCTCAGGAACATACACTAAAATGTATACCAAGCGGAGGATATGCATAATTAAAGAACAACGGAATAAGTAAATCATAATAAGAAAGAAGGATTTCTTTTGAGAAAATCTGGACATCATCTGTTTAGCATTGCTTTAAGAATAATTTTCAACAGAAAGAAAAGTTAGATGTCCTAGTTACACATGAAACTCATATATAAAAGACATGAGCCACTTCAACAAAGTGCACAAAAACAAAGAAGAATGGACTATATTTGATCAAAGAAAATCAGAAATTAGAAAGTCTGGTGATGAACTTCATCAACTCTCAGAAACTGTCATTGAAGAATTGCTCTAAGTGAAAAATATGAAAAACAGAAAGAGTGACCGAAAAAACAAATTAGAAAAGGAGGAATTTTTTTTCAAACGAGCTGGATACTATCTAATTAATACCATTTCAATGTCTACCACAATAGAAAGAGAAGTTGAATGCCCTAGTTACACATGGGAGACTCGTGTAAACAACGCATTATCTATCAAAACAGGAATAAAAAGAATGGATCGCATTAGATTAAAGCAAATCAGAAATTAAAATTGCTGTTGATGAACTTCATCAATTTTCAGATGAATACTGAAAGTCTTGCACCAAGTGAAGAAAATAAAAGAATGCAAGGCTGACATATGAAATTAATTTGGAAAAAGGATTAATATTAAAGGAGAGCTTGCAATTACTTAAATTCGCTTTGAGATTTCTAAAACAAATAGCTAATTATACTTGGGAAACACATTTAAACGGGACACAAACTATTTATTACAACGGAGACCATAATGAATGGGCCATATTAGTACAAATCAAAGTAGCGACTAAAAACTGTGGATGAATTTTATCAACTCCCAGAAATGGACACTGAAAAGCTGCACCACAAAGGGAAATAAAATGAAGACTAAAGGAAGATAAAAAATGAGATAAGGATAATTTATTTTAAGAAGAGCTCGACACAGTCTAATGGATATTGCTTTAAGATCAAATACAAAATATTAGTTAGACACTCTAGTTTTAAAGATTACATAGATTGTGGAGATCTATACCTTCTCAGAAACGGATAGTGAAACTATGCGCTAAATGAAGAAAAAGAAGAATGGAAGATTAACTGAAGAAAGACATTAGGAAATAAGGATTTCTTTCAAAACAAAAGCTCGATATCGTCTAATAAACAGCGCCTTAAAATCTACTACAACAGAAAATAAAAATTGACATCATAGTTACACATGAGAGACTTGTGTAGACCGAGCTACTGCAACAGGAACTAAGAAGAAGAGGCGACTATAGTATAGAGAAAAGCGGAAACTTAAATAGCGGTTGATGGAATTTGTCAACTCCTTAATGGACGATAAAACTTTTCACCAACTGTGAAAGTAAACAATGAAAGATTGACTGAAGAAAAATCCAAAAAGGATTTGTTTAAGAACTTGACACCATCTATTCGACTCTGTTTTAAATTATTTTACAATAGAAAGTTATTCCAACTTGGGACACTCGCTTAACAAGACAGTAGTTTTTACAACAGGAACCAAGAAGAATAAACAACATTAGCACAGAGTACAGTAGAAATTAGAAAGGTTGCAAATGAACTGTCTCAACTCTCAGAAATGGACGTCAAAGCCTGCACCAAGCAAAGGAAATGAAGAATAAGAGAAACGGAAGGAAAATATCCTTCCCACTATATTTATTGACTCATTTATAGTATCACCTATCCCGAATCGAGTGTTTGGCTAAAGGTTGCACGAACATCGGCTGGCTTTGTACTTCCGTCACTTCTAATCCACATTAGAACCACCACCTACTCCCATAATTACGCTCCTTCGGTGTATCGGGGCTTGTCCCTTTCAGTCATTGCGATTGGTTGAAGGTTGAGCGATGATGATGATGACGAGTAGCACGATGCACGACGAGATTTCCGAAATTAAAAGCCCCATCAAAATTAAATTTGATTTGTTGATAGATGATATAACATAAGGATCCAATAAGAAAAAAAAATTACAAATCCACTTGAAGGTTGTTTTAGGTGAACGGGTAGAGAGCTGGGTTGTATAATGCATAAAAATGAGTGTTTTCGTTTTCTTTGTGTGTCTAAAGCATTCATTCAATTATTATAAAGTTGGCGATATGTTCTGCTTACAAACGGGATGGTTTCTGAAAATAAAAAAAATAACTGAAAGCTGTTCCCGATTTCGTCTGCGTATTCGCATATTAAACCAACATTAAATCAATTCTAAAATTTCTTCATAAATAAGAAACTTCTAGAGTAAAATAGACTAACAACATTTCGCTCTGGCATCATCTGCTTATTTGTTCTATTACAAATTCTAAACTTTCTTCCTCTTATGGGAAGTTACACTATATCCGAGTAATACAGCCTAGCTTTTATTTTGATACCAGGCCTGTCAAAATCGAAACCGTGATCGGTAATGGAATCAAAATTGCAAACGGGACGAAGAGCAAAACCGAAAGTTGAGCCAGAAGAGATCGAAATCCAGAACGGAAACAAGGTCACAATAAAGTGTGGGACTAAAATTAAAATCAAGAGCACGATAGGAATTGGAACAAGGAACAGTACCGTGATCAGAATCAAGAGCGGGACAAGAATCGTGATCTACTGGGATCGAGATCGAGTCGGATCGAAAACAAAAGCGAAACCGCGATCGACGTCGAGAGTGGTTTTAAATGTTTTATGTCCACGCGGGCGGAAGTCGATTTATTATAAAATACATGATTATCATTTCCAAAAGAATACATGTCCCCGAAAATGTACGTTAGTAATGCGGTTTGGGGGCGGGTCAGTGTTACATCGATAGTGTCCGGCTGGCATGCATTTAATGAGTGCACTTTATGTATTCTCAATTATAGAAATTGTTTGGTTATAAAAATAAAATATTTTTCATTGAGATTGATAATAAAATATTCTAAGGTTTTTAAACGTGAGCATGAATTTATTTCACGAAAGGGTCTAATGTAGACCATATTAGACTATTGTTTGTTCAGTAGCTGATACATTATCGACGATTTAATGTACCGATAAAAAAATAATTGATTTATGCCGTTACAATGAAGTTAGCGCAGAATTTTGTCTATATATAGAAATAAGGAATCCCGCCGATGTCGCGTTTTCTAGAACTTTTTTTTTAAGAATATTGCATCGCTATAGTTCTAGTAAAACGCAGCAGCGGGCCATTCTATTACTAAGCATTTTTTATTTACTCTATGACAGTTCCTATAATATATCTTTGTCTCAAGTTGAGAAAAGAAAATCAATAAAATTAGTATTGAATCATTTCGGCTAATTTATTAACTAAAGCTTATAATTTGTATTTGATCATTATATTTATTTAAGCGTTATTCATAGTAAAAATCGGCAAATGTGGAACTAAGAATTGTGCCCTGAGGATTTTAAACAAAATATCTAATATTTAAACTATCTAATAGCGCGTTTCGACGAGAGAAAAAATGTTATTGATTTTTGAACATTATTTCCTTTTGAATTTTAGTATGATACTCCTATGCAAACGTCCGTTTGTAATAAGGAAACAATAGTTTTTAAATTAATTTGCTTATTGGTTTTTTTACCAAATTTTATTATTTTAGGTCAAAGGAAAGTACTTCATAGGTTTCGATGAGTGAGTGGCGAATGTCAATATGGGCTTATCTTGATTATGTTGAGTTAGACTTTTGAATTTTCTACTCCTCTAAGGAATCGTAGACCTTAGTAATTCATATCCATTTTAACTTAATATTTCTGTCCATTTCTGATAAAAAGTGTAGACATGATGGGGAGATACTGACAATCAGAAAAACAGGTGAAAAGACAGACGGACAACAAAGTGATCATCTAAGAATTTCATTTCCCTTTTGAAGAGTGGAACGCTAAAAATAGTAGTATTTGCGGAACAGTCGGTTTATTCTATCTTGTAATAATAATCGAATACATTTCATAAATTTCAATGAATTAAAATAGACCTGTACAATATATGTAATATATGTACATATTTATGCAAAGAGTAGTCATTTTTAATTACTCTTATAATATTAAATTAAACATTATTAATGGAAATATTAAATAATCTGTTTGATTGTGACTTTATTATAAAATTTAAGAATAATAACTTATTAATGAAGAGTGGAATAATTAAATTTATTTTTAAACGTTTTTGAAATTAAAAAAAATTAATCAGCCTTCTGTGTAAAGCTTCCTAACAAAGTGATTCATTAAACAATAAACAATGATTAAATAAAAAGGAAACTCTAAATACATATTTACAATTTGCCATCCCACTTATATGGTAAATTGATTGACGGAACGGATTTGATTATCATTATTAACCGACTTAAAAAAAAGGGGAGTTTATACGTTCGTTTGTATGTATTTTTTTATGTATATTCAGCGATATTTCATTAATTGTGGACCGATTTAGATTTTTTTTTGTTTGAAAGGGTATATCTACTCCCAAGGTGGTTCCGTAGTCACCATATTAGGATCCGATGAGGAGGTCCCAGCGAAATCAGGGGATAGCATTAAATATTATAGGCATGTATATCGTGTTTTAGTTATTTTTAGTTATTCAAGTTTTTCTACGTCTAGCCCTTCTTATCTGCTGAACTGATTACGAAAGCCACAGCACTCTTTGATGGTTACGAGTTAGGAGATAATACTTCGATTTGTCGCTAGAAATTACTCCTCGATAGCTGTTAGTATAATCTAGTATACACAAAACAAATGCGAATCCATGGAGGGTATCATGGGGTCATGACCCTCCTGGAGTTAATTTTTATCCTATTATTGTGAACAAACTGAGGCCAATCGGGGTCTGTTCGGATTGATTACTACCATGTGACCCCCTCTGACTCGAAGGCTGGTTCCGGCCTTGACACAGAATTAAAACCAATGACTTATTAATCGAGCTACATATTTTCATTCACTCGTTTACGTAACTCCAATCTTAGTAAGAACACATTGGAATTATTTAGAAAAAACAATAGAAACAATCAATGTGCAATGAATGAAAATATGATCTATATGAATTATAGAAATTTTTATCACAAAGAACAAGAATTTTTTGTATAGTTTGTATAAAAATATTTTAAAATATAATGCAACAAAAACTCGGGTATAATTACCAGTAGACAATAAATTCGGGATCGGAGCTGCTTTTCCATTTGCTCCATGAAAAAGTAAAGGAGATGCCGAGCCAATTTTCTTTATGCAAAGTAGCTAAATAAATTATGAAGTTATAATTACTTGACAAATAAAAAAATGAAACAAAATAAACTTTTCAATAAAAAAAACAAAACCACATTCAATAATCTATTTAAGTAACTTTTCAAACAGACTTCAAAAGCAATTGATTGCCCCTTATTAGAATCGGTTCCAGCTGAAGCAAGGCAAAAGAACATAATATAATCTATAAATAGAAATGTGAAACGTTAAATATTCAATAAAAAAAAGTGGATCTTCTAAAGAAACGTTATCATACGCAATATATGTCGTTATAATAACGCATTTATGTCTACATTTAAAATTCAATGACAAATGTATTACTTAGCTGAGAGCTTATAAATTGCACCAAAATCTACGTTTTCTTCTTTTACGAATCACACGTACGTAATTCGTCTATACGAACTATATGCACTAAAATAAAATGGGGCATATATTCACGCCGTGTATACGTCGGAGTGCGCTGGAGCGTTTTCGTCGCGAACAGTTTCGAAAGTATGAGAAAGCGAATATTGCAAAGTCTATACTTATAGACTATACTTATAGCTTCTTCACCTTCGTCTGAAGGTGACGAAGGCATTTTGACCGATTCGAAATGCTCGATCTTGATGCTTTTGTTTTTGTAACCGTCTATTCCTTTGAAAGACCTACCTAAATATCTGTAGCGCATGTACTCCCAACAAATAGCACGAGTCTCTATAAACATATACTTAACGTCTTTACATTTTCAGTTGAAATGAACCTGTTATTAGCTCCCTCCAAACAGCATTCAAATAGAAGAAAGCCTTTGTAAATGTACAAGCGATTGCTCAGAGTGTTGGATTTTCAATTCTAGTCTTTCAAAGAGGTCTTAAAAGCGTTCAAAATGCTATTACGCGTCGTTAGATTAAAGTATTTACTTGCGATAAACGTACGTACTTGCGATATAATTTTACAATAAGTGGTAGTAGGTATAAATTGACTTTGTCGAAAAATTTCGACTTACGAATTATATATTTTCTTAAAGAAAATAAAGATTGTTTTATGTAATAATTTTAACCGTATATTAATGATTAATTCAATTTGTATTTAATTTTTTAATTGTGTAATGACGTCGGCACCCTCGACGATAACTTCAGCATGTTGACATTCTTATCTAATATTTTAATCTTAAAAAAAAAGTCTTCTAAACAAACTGACATCAAAATTCAACGGCAGTTAATATTTTATATATTATGTAAGTTCCATTATACGTTTTTTATAGATTTTTTTTGTACGAATAGCTGTAAACATTTTTTGTTGATTAGAATGGTTTTTATGTAAATATTGGCTGGCCTGGCAGACGTTGTTCCGCTCTTTATTGTGGATGGCTTGCCAAACAGTTAATGCCTGCAGCTTCAACAGCATGGACAAAAAACTTAATTCTTTTTTCCTTTGTACCAATCGACGTATATATCAAATTCCGTCCCCACAAGTTTTGGACTCCAGTCCCGTTCTCAATTTCGAACCCGGTCCCGCGATCGATTCCGATTCTGGTCACACTTTTGATTTAGATCCCGCCCCCTACCACGTTTTAGACACCATTCTTGTTTTTAATTTCAGTATCCGTTACGCTTTGAACGAAAACGGAAGCAGATGTTAGTCTCAAGATAAAACATAAGCTAGGTATATTATTTGGGGATAGTGTCGCTTTCTACAAGTTAAAGAAATATTTAAATCGATTTAGGAAAATAAACTCATGGATAAAGCCAGGGATAAATGTTTGTAGCCTAATTTACTAAAAAAATATAGTAGTTATCTGTTAGTGAAAAAATAGAAACCTTCCCAAGCGTACTCACAACATATCCCAAATTTTGATTGTATTTGTAGTGGTGGCTTAGGCGGGCGTACAGCGCAAACATGAAAACGTTAATTTTTATATATGGAGTCTCTTGATATAACAAAAACAGGCGCGTATATTAATACAAAATTGTGTAAAAAATTCAAAACGATGGGTAGCGATTCTGAACTAACAAATATTAAATTTAATAATTATTATTATGTACGAACCGATATATCAGTTATAACGCAACAGCAAGTGTAAATTACAATTTGATGTTTGATGATTCGGGTTCGGTATCCAAAAACTTAGCATGTTCTTCGAGTCCTCCTTTGATCCTATAACTTGCTAATATAAGTGCATTGGGGATTGTCTGCGGATAGAGGCCGAACTGTTTTCTTAGCACAAATACTGACGGAGCGGTCTTGGAAGTAAAACGAGAACGCTCTTAGCAATTATTGGCTAACTTTGTATGCACCGAGCTTTCGGAGCAATTTAGCTAAGGCGGTCCATACCGGGGCTCGGTGAAGTTTAAATAAGTTCCGTGGATTACTTACCCGTAGGTTTTCTTTTCTTTTGTGCTTGAAGTTCTGCGGGTAATATTTTGTTTTTGTTTTGAGGTTATTTATCTGTCTATATAAAATAGAAACGATTTTTCTTTATTCGAGCATGAATGAAAAACTACAAAAAAAGAATACCTTTTATCAAATAATGATATCAGTAAAAATGGTATTTTTTTCTCACCAACGTCAATGACCAACGGAGAACCGATATCAGTATTGAGACCGGTATCGAATTGAGAGAGGGACTAGGATTGTACCTGATATTGGAACCACAATTGACAACGAGTTCGGTCGATATAAAATACCGAGGAATACATTGTATATTGACGCGGGTGAAACAATGGGCATAATAAAAAACATAAACAAAAATGATCACAAAATTTTAATTTACATCTATTATATTATAGCCGACGGGTAAAGGAAGATATATACTAATATAATTAAATGTTCAAATTTGGCTGTATACGGACATCATTGTTTAATCAATTATCTGTGGAATTTTTATATGGCACAGAGTATGTAATGACTACTATTAGAATAAACACTTACCTCTTTTCGCCGATAAGACTTGTCTCACCTCGCGCGGAGTTCAATAGATGCTTTATTTGTCCCTTATGGAGATTTTTTCAGTAGAAATTTGGTACTCAAATCCATATATATGGGTGTAGCATTCACAGATCTCCTGCATTTATTCGATATGCGGGGTGTATAGACACAGACTAGTCTGATTTATTTCTGAAATCTAGTTCCGAATTCGGAAATATTTTTTTTCTCTTCGGACACACACAACACTATCTGATCCCAAACTAAGCAACGAAGCTTGTACAATGTGTACCAAAAGTTGATAGAATTTTTCTATACTTTTTCTGGTAAAGGCTAAAGGATAAAACACTTCTTATTCTTATTTATTACCTGTTTCTGTTCAGAATTAGAAGGGTATCTTTTTGAGAATAGACATACAAATACGTACACTACTTATTAACGAATAAATACTTTTTTATTTCTTTTATACTATTTCACGATATCGTCCAATAACTGTGAAGGAGTATTATATACACATACCGAATAGAAGTGCAGCAATCTAGTTCTTCTGCGAAGGAAGAGGTTCCAATGTTCTATCTGTGTGTAATATCTCAGCCTCTTAGAAAACTGTCAATTTTTCGAATTACAACTGTTTCCAATTTTCTAGGTGAACTATACAATATTTCGTATTTTACATTAGAAGAACATAACTCTTTTTCATGTATATTTCAGCCAGCCAACCGCTTGGCCCAATCGTACCCGCCACCTTTCGGTTAGTTAAGTTTCAACACTTATTCTCTTTTTTTTTAACTGGACGTAAGTCACGTCACATTAAATTTATATAATTTCAGAGATGTTGATAAAGATATTTTCTTTTATACATGTTTTGGTAGAAATTTTAGAAGCAATTTTGATGTCTGCGTTCCCGACCGACATCGCTCTCATTTACGATTCTGATGCCGATCATTTGAAAAACATTCGTTCTCAACCGCAGTCCCGTTCTCGATTCCGGTTCCGGTTACACTTGCAATTATTTTCCTGGTTCCATTTGTGATTCTTTGATTCCCCGTCTTGCTTTCAATTCCGATTTCGCTACCAGTCATAATTTCGATTTGGACGAAGCCGGGGACAAATATTAGTATAGCATCAAAACAAAATATAAGCTACATAACTCGGAGAGTGTAGCTTTCTATGAATTAAAATATTATTAAAATCACTTTAGGAATATACACATTTGCATGATGGCGTGGTGTAAATGTTACCAGTTCAATTTATACAGGAAAAGGGTGGCTATCTAAAATACTAGAGAAAATTTTTAGAACTAGTTCAGTAGCACAAATATGCGGACGAAATTGAGGACAAATGCTATTTTTCTTTTCCATCAAAAACCTTACCGCGCGTGCGTACAGCATCTCACTAAAGTTTCACTGTAAACAGATTAATGGTTTAGACACGCGTAGGGTCTAAACATATAAACATGCGTTTTAATATATTTGAATTCCTTCATCTTTGTGTCGATAGATGCCAATCTCGACCCCGCTCTCACCTTTAATCCCGAGTTTACGACCGTTTTTCGCCCTAGTCTCGTTTTTGAATTCAGTTCTGATCTTGCTTTCTATTTTCATCCTGGTCCTTGTTCTTCATTCGGCTTTCCGTTTCTGACTCAATTCCGGTTTCGTTACCAGTTACGATTCCGATTTGAACAAAGCCAAGGGTAATCAATCCATTTTGTGTAATTGGCCTTAATTTTTTGCCTTCTAATTTTCCAGGATGATAACGAATAAATAAAAAAAATGGTGTACCTATATCCATCGTTTGAAACGTGGACTTCAGCCATAATAAGTTCATGCGATAGTCCCTTAGAAAAAAGAATTTTCCCGGGGTTTCAATTTGTCCAGCCAACTTTTCCAATTATTCTTTATCTAATAACCTAACTCTTCCAATTACGGACATTTAAAAAAATAAATTAGCAATATCGGTCCAGGCGTTCTTAAGCACTTATCAGCGCAAACAGCATTTAATTTTTATTTATATAGATTAACATGATTTATTAAGTTATTTACAGCAAACATTTTATATTTTAGATTAATTCATTAACATAGTAATGCTTTAAACAATGTTAGTGAACAAATATAACACAAAGTAATTTGACTAAACAAAGTTGGTATTTGTCAAATTACTATGTGTTTTGTTTAACTATCTATATTTTTTTATACGCAACAAAAATAAGTAAACCTATCAATGAAATCCTAATACAGTTACGAAATAGTCGGACCTTATCCACTATATATTTTGTTCTAGTACGGGAAATACCCTGATATCGAATTTCTTAATACAAACTCTTCGTGTAACGGCTGGTCGGCACAAAGACATTTTTAAAATATTTATATCTTTTGGAATATTTACATTTTTCATAACTATTGCGCTGTTAATAAAGTGCCTTTAATTGGTCGTAGCGATTTGTCGATGTAACAGTCTGATTTAATTTTCGGAAGGCGCTCAGTGTAGTAAAGGTTCAAATTAATTTCTACTTCTTCTACAACATTTATTTTTGCTAGTCGATCAGTCTTTTCATTGCCCTATGTGTTACGGAATCCATTGAAAACGCAAGGTCCTACGAGCTCTGTTTAGTTCGTGTAATATTTCTAAAACGTAATATGCAATTGGTGTTCAGGCCTTTTGGAAGATTAGGAGTCTATCGTAGCCTTATTGTGACTATATGTATGCAACAGAAGTTGATATTAAATAGTAATTATCTATTTGTAATTGTTGCTACGTTTTAATCTAAAATTGTTAATTTGATTGTGATTATATATAAAGCCATTTTAGATTTTTTGCCTTAATTCAAAAAATATAATGAAATGGTTTAGATCAAAAAAAAAAATCATTCTTAATTTTTATTCTTATTTATTCCATCTATAGGTGTTGTCATTCACTGACTTCTGTATAGTACAAAGTTGTTGCTACTGATTTGGGGTTGCTAACGGTATTTGCAAATAAATTGATATTTTTTCGTAATAAAAGCAACTTAGGCGATTATGAATATGCTTTTTTACTTGTAATTAAAAACTGTCGTCTCAAATTATCGTCAATTCCGATCCCGGTCGTGGCATGCGCAGGCACTGCCTTCCGATCTGTCTTAAACTTTTATGTACAACAATTAATTTTATTATCAACTGAAGTGCTATCTTTGCTGCATACAAACATTTTTTATAACGTCTTGGTGTAAAGTTCGTTTTTCATCCCCGACATCGAAAACTTTCCATGCCGGTGTGATAAAAAAAATATGCACTCACCACAGAAGGACAGTAGGACACTACCACGCGCGATAATGTCGATCCGTGGGCGAGAATGGACTGTAAGGTTCATCATTTTTTGAATTTTTAATTTCGAAAAGCTTAGAGAAAGTTTTTAAGTTTTGATATAACTATATTTTTGAGATAGCAGCAATACACATCGATAAATATCAAAGCTGAACGTTTCAGGGAAGGCCGGCAGGGTCAAAGGTTTAACATATATTTTCTAATCTTACATTTAAATATAACATAACTTATTCATAAATGTTACAATCATTTTTAGGATTAATTTTCTAGTATTAGTGAAAAGTTAAAAAAATATTTACGTATCATTTTCTCTGATCGAAAACAACCTTTCGTTAACAATCTTACTCCTTTGGGTTTTACAAACAACAAAACAGGAACGCTTCAAACCTATAGAATTTATTTTAATATTGTCATTTATTTTGTGGAAGTTTGAAAAGCATTCGGGTGAATTTTATCAAAAAATTTTCTCGGTATGCTTTCAAACCTGATTATATATTTCGGTCGATAAGAGTGATTCCGTCTCGACGGAATATACTATTTTGGTTTTGCATTAAAAAAAATTAACTGATTTAATTAATATAGCGTGAAATTAGGATGATGTACGAATATGTAATATTAGTGTTTAGATTATACAAATGCCGTTAGCGATGCCGACTCCTATCACGATTTCTATCCTGACTGCGTTTCGTTCTTTTGCTTCAACCTTTGGACAGGTTACTTCAACCAACAATGGATATTTATAAACCTACGCCAATTTCGTAGAAGGGCGGGCAGAGACGACTGATTTTTACATGATACGATATTTGCATATCTCTCTCGCTTAACTGACAACAATAAATAGTTTTATGCAAGCTCTCGGTATCGCGTTTTGAAAATTTGATCATTTTTGAATATGCCATTAATTTCGTGTGCATAACATTTCACAGGACGACCCTCATTGAACCTTCCATGACAAACTAGGCGTTCTATAGATTTGTTTGACCAGCCTACTTTTATTTATCCTTTACATAACCATTGCAATAAACGTAAATATCTCAAAAGTAAGCTACAATTATAATTAACAACTGCGCATGTATCGTGACTTGACCGATAAGTTTCCAGTAATCCAGCCATTTTAACCTCATAAAGATAATACTGTATGCATATTGCAGTATCCTGTTGCAAAGCTATATGAAGTTACGCGGTAGTGCACTATAAAAGAGCGAGCTACGAATTACGGTCCTCTCTGGTGTGCGGCGTCGACCGACACGGACGTCTGCTTGTTGTGAATCGGTACATTCGTTGTGCGCGGTATGGGTGTATCTCTTGGAATGGCAGAGGTAGTGTTTGTTCTACTATAATATATTTTTATTTATTTATCTGTGTCTGATAATAAAATGAGGTTTTATTATTTTTGAGTACCACAAACTCTTTACAAATTGTAGATACGTTTCAGAGTCAGTAACATCATTTGTACATTTTTACACGATGTCAACTGTTAAAATGTTTTAACATTGTGTAGAATATGCCAGTTTTGAATTTTTAAATTGAATTGATTAAAATCATAATATTTTAAATGTGACTTAATTGTTCTGTCTAAATTTTGTAGTAAATAAAAATCTTATAATTGTAAGGTTATTTGCCATCACAATTTTGTCTGTCACAAGAATAATATTTGTCAGTACTCTTAGAGACAAGACGATGATTGATTAAGACGTAAAACTTCAAATTGTAAACTTTAGAAATACCACTGCTCTTCTTCAATTTCGAATTTAGATAGTTCCGTATTTAGAACTCTTGACGATAATTGATTTGGACGTTCATCATTACGAAATGAGTCTGACGAAAGAATTCACTATGCAGGAGGCGCGGAAGAAGTGTGAAATATTAAAAAAGTCATTGGCTAAAGACGCCGCTGCACATATCAGCAAGTGCAAGAGATCCGACAACGCACAACGATCCTTTAAGACCAATGCCCAGGTAATAAATAATACATCCCATATTTTAATTTCATAATGTATAAATCAAATATTTACTTGAAATCTAGTACACCACAAAATAATTCGTACTATTAAAAATATACCTACAAGTAGATTTCCAATGATAAGATGTAATATAAGATATACGTAATGAAAATGATTTTTTGGTCCGACCATTGGCTAAAAACTACTGAATCGACAAGTTCAGTAGTTTTTAACTAATGCTCGGGAATCGTCGAATGGGCTCATTCGATGCGGCATCTTTTATAGATGGTTTAAGGTTATTTATTTTTGATTTACATACACCTTTATTTTTCGTTTTTTTGTACATTCATAACTCATATCGCCCTGGAAGAGGGCGGATAAGCGCCAGAATATATTCAATGTGCCTATGGTGTTTTCCATTAACTTCCGCTAAATAGTTCTACTAACGATAACTATCACAAGCTATCAAGAAAATTATGACTAAAAATGAAATTTTAAAATTTCAAACGTAGTAAATGATATGTCTAGTATGAAAGGCCCTTTGTATTCAAAGGGTGCACCCCAGTACAGGACGCGTGCAGAGAAAATCAGTACATTATAAAGTATTTGATACACGGACGAAAAATAATCTTTTTGTTATTGTAAATTTCCATTCGTAATTCAGCATTTCTGGAAATATGACCTTTGATCTATAACGTTTCACTAAGCGTCATGGGTTAACAAAACTTAACTCATAACGCTTGGCGAAGCGATCGAGTGACAGCTAGTTGTTTTATAGATTTACAATACAATGTATTAGTCCAATCCCTCAAGCGCAGGTGTACCTGCGCCTCGCGATCATCTGCCTCCAGCTTTCCCTAGCCTTACCACATGTCGTGTGTCCGGGGGCGCATGTCGCTAATACATTGCTCCTCTTTTAGTATCACGTTCCGCGTGGTGCGTTTATTAACCTCGAGGTTGTAACATATCGCTTATCTTGTCTAAAATCGAATATTATATTACATATATGATTTCTATTAAATTATAAGAACAACGGGAAAAATTATAAGGGAGGAAGCTTTTTTACTTATGTAGTACAGTGTATGAATTTATTGCATGTCACAATAATTTTTAGTTTTTGTTTTCCCTGAGATTAATCAATGAACGAACTAAAAATGTATTTTTGTTCTTTCAGTAACGTCAACATGTTTTTGCTGAATCCGTAACAACTTCCGTCTGGCCGCCGACCACTGAAAATATATTGCCTAATTAAATATGTTGTTATCAAATTTATTTCAAACTTGCATGCTTTTCCGTTTTTCAATACCTACATTCAGTTGTGTCCAAAACGCGATTTGATCTATCATAATGTAAAATCTTATTAAACTACGCACTTCTATATTTATATATGTTTTATTTCTTTTATTTGTTAAAAATATATCTTCTCCCTGTTACAACATTTGAAATAAATTCAAACCGTCAACATTTGTAACAAATAACTCTTACTTCAGAATCAAAATTAAATTTTGAATTGAAAAGAAAAATACTTAAATGGTCATGACTTAAAAAGAAAAGGTAGGCGTTCTATATTCGACACTTATCTATTTTTTATGTGAATACCGATTTCTCCGGTATGTCCCATATATTTTTTTGTGACGTCACACATACCATTATTCGGACGACATTCTAAAAATATAACGTTTTGTAAGATTGGTGTCGCTGTATGTTTTCGTGGATTTTGGTTATTTCTCAAAAATGTGATAAACCTAAATCAGCCATCATGTGGGACTAAGATTTTTTTATATATTGTGTGGTATTTACAGATTTGGGCATCGGTCACTTATAATAGAAATGAGCTAAATATTTATATTACCGTTCGCTTACGTTCGCCCACTACGCTGAAATCGGGGAAAAACACTTTTTACAGTGCAGAAGTAAAACCGACGGCGTGGCCAGTTACGTGTATGTATTCGCAATTGTTGTAAGCCGTGACCACAAGTTATATGAAACATAAAGTTTAATTATTCTATCAGCAAAATATGTTATATATGAAAGCGTACAAAAAAAGTTAATTTTACCTTATTCATGCATGTAAAATTATTTTTGAAGCAAAAAAATATGTATGCATTGAAAATTATTTTTTTTTCATTAGACAAAACGACACATGCGCATAATACTATTTATTAAAAGCGTATATACAAGATAAAAAAAGAAGAAAAAGCATTGGTTGCAATAACAATGAAATGTCTATTATATAAAAAAAACAGTGTTCGTTCAAGAGTGTGATAAAGGTAATAGGACTATCATGAGAATTATATTATTTTTAAAGTAGGTAAAACAGTTCGAATAATATTACCTTATAAAATAAAAGAGTTAGCGCCAGAGGCTCCATCAGCGCTCGTGTCCATAATTTATATGAAATAAAAGAAAATGTCCGGACCGAGGAATCGAACCCTTTTGCAGACGTTCGCAACACATTTTTGGTACAATATCTAACATTGATAAACGGATCCCGAGGCAACAAAAGACAAATTAAAAAATTAGAAATCACCGACCAATACGAATTCAACATTATTTTTTTGTTTTAAAGTGTGTAGTTGACATATGTACTTTAATAATTAATATTAATACCCGAATCGGGATGACCAAATTGGCATCGGGACGGGTATGGGAATTGAGATCGAGAGCCTGATCTGACTATTCAGTGGAACCGGTATTGATGTCCGTATAAAAGATGAAGGAACAACTTATTCTATGTCCACGCGAGTAGAACAGAAAACAAATTTAAATCATATAAAAATAATCATTTCGAAATTTTTATTTACGCTTAGTGAAGCCAGGAAGGCAACAACTACTTTATGCATACACGTACAATGAACACCATCGTTTCTTTGTCCGGGAATCAATTAAAAATTACTGATAGTATTGCTGTGAGATTAATCATCGGATATGATTCATCTCCATCGATCCATCTATTATGGATGGTTTTAGACTATTTGTAATATTATATGTGAATAATATGTTTCATCAAACGTTAGTCCTTTACTAATGCGCTAACGGCTGCATGGATTGTAATCAAAAGTTGCAATTCAAAAGAGGTAGATTAATTTTGAAATAAAACGTAACAAACTTTTTATATAAAAAAAAATGTAAACACCAATGAAAATGGTTATTTGTTATCACGAACGTCAACGTCCGATGGAGAATCAAGATCGTCATTGGAACCGGTATTGGAATTGAGAACAGGACTCATCGGGGAAACCACAATGGTCAGCGAGATCGGTCGTTATAAAAAACGAAGTAATTCATTCTATATCTATGCGAGCGAAACCATGGGCAAATTTAAAACATAAACAAAAATAATCGCTTAATTTTAATTCGGGCCCAGCATAATTGCTAGAGAGATGTACACTAATATAACCTAATGTTCAAATTAAGCAGCAATTTGACGTCATTGTTTAGTCGATTATTTATAGTATTTTCATTGCCCAGAATACGTTAGAAGCTTTAATGTCTCAGAAGATAGGCTATTGTCAAAATTACCAATATCTATTCACGCCGATAAGACTTATCTCACCCAACCTGGAGTTCAATAAATTCTTCATTTGTTCTTTGTAGAGATTATTTCATGGAAAGTTGATTCATAAATGTATGCATGTGCGTGTAGCATTCTCAGATCTCGTGCACCAATTTCATACCGGGGCGTATATAAAGGCCCTAGTCTTATTTATTTCTAAAATCTAGCTATGACTTCGGAAATACTTTTTTTTCTCTTCGGACACACATAACACTATCTGACCCCAAATTAAGCCACCACTACTATGGGTAGTAGTACTTCGTAGCTTGTAGTAAGTAGCTATGGGTATCAAAAGTTGATAGAAGACACATATACTTCTTTTGTAAACACATAAATATAATATATATAAACACCCAGATCAAGATAAGCATTTTTTTAGCGAAGTAAATTTTTTTTTAACTGAGAATCGAAGTCACGCTTCCAGTACAGCACGTAGGGTCACTACCAGCTGGTAATGGTTTGAAAGCTAAATAAACATCTATTCTTATTTATTATCTATTTCCCTTGAGTATTACAAGGGTGTATTTTTGTTAATAGACTTATAAACTACTACACATACACATATACTACTTATTAACGAATTGACTTTTATTTTATTCACCGTATATTATTATTGGAAAATCGTCCAATAACTGCGCAGGAGTGTTCTCTTGCTAACTTGCCCAACTAAGATACTACTAGCTGGGCGACCGAGCTTTGCTCGGATTATTTTTTGAATACACTAAGTGTATAAAACACTGTTAATATACCAAGTTGTAAAACTAATGTCACTTCATTTCGCTGATTAAAAACAGTCCATTATCACCAGTAAAATATCATGTGTCGTAATATTAAAATTATAAAAAATGGTTGTCTGAGGCGATTTTAATGTTTCCAAAATATTTTTTTAATGATTTCTGTGCAATTTGTAATATTCGACATATTTTACTACTTACTTAGTGCTACTAATGAGATCGTATTGAGATCTAATTGAGATCGTAGTTTTATCTTTTAACACAAGATGGCACTCGTTTCCCATTGAATGGACCACAACTGACGACTGACACATTTTCAAATTAATATTCCAAAAACAACCATGAAAATAAAAAAAAAACTAATATTGAGGTTATTTTTGATAAAATTAATTTTAAAAAAGCAACCGGGGAGTGGATCAAATTTAACTTGCAAGATAAAATGCTTGTCATAACAATAAAAATTAAAAAGCGTGATAAAAAAAGAAATTAAAAATCAAGATGCACCCCAGGCTCGAACTCGGGATCTTCTGCACAGAAAGGATACGTGATAGCCGATGCTCCACGGTAACTGTAAAGCCCGTGGCGAAATATCTGTATATTTAGTAAGTAAGCATTCATATCCCGGTTTTTAATTTTTTTCTTGGAAAATCGCGTTTTCCCGGGAAAAACGCCTATATAGATAAATTTGAAACACTAAACTTTATCTAAATGTAAATTTTTCATGAAAATCGTTAGAGCCGTTTCCGAGATAGCTGGTATATATAAACAAACAAATATACAAGAATTGCTCGTTTAAAGGTATTAGATATATTATAAATAAAAGTGTATCAGCCTAGTCGTTCGGCGTAAAATTCATTTCTAATAAAAGTTCTATTTGTATTAAATATCTCGGTCTCTTGGAAAAATGTCGATTACTTTTTAATTACAACTATTCCATATGTTTCGTAGAACTTATACAATATTTCGTATTTTACATTAGAAAATATAACTCTTTTTACCCGACTACGGAAAAGGAGGGTACTATTTTTGTTATTTATTTCAGGTTATACACCTTGTATACCTTTTCGCTTTCATTGATTTTATACAACACTCGTAAGGTCTCCATGAGCTGTTTAATGATTTTTTGATCAGCATTTATTCTTTTTCTTTCTTTTTTGTCATTTCAATTCTATTACATGTTGTTTCTCATTGTACGTTGTCATATCTTACCTTACAATATTTGCTTTACTACTATTTATTATATATTTTATAGGTGCTTATATTGCAAATGTACTTCTAGTTTTTTGTTACATCGATATACATTGTATACTAGTCGTTGGTACAGTTTTGTTTATTTATACATGTTTTTATATGTCAATATCTCTTTGTCAACGCTCTAACATTCTCGCGTGTCATCTTATATCAACTTGAAGTTTTGTCAGCTAAAATACGTTAAATCACACGCTTGTCATATTTGTGTTTGCTATTTATTTAGAGCGTTGCATTTCTTCATCACCGTTTCGCAATGTTTAGGGAATTCTTTCCTAAACATTTCGTTCCTAATCTTTGTCTATGACGAACTCTGAGAAGTTTTTAGTATTTAGCCTTCTATTTCTTTTTTTACATCTGTGCGTTCTTTTAGGTTAAATGTTACATTCTTCAAATAAAAAATAATAAAACAGTCTTGATTTCGGACGTATTTAATTCGACTAACGCGTCATGTCTTTTCGTGCGAGCAGCCGGCGTTCATCAATTTATAAGACGTTATCACGTCAAAATATATATATATATAAATAAAAGGAACGTGCACAGTGCGTCTTATGCTATAAGAAATTAGCCTCATCTGGCTGTCTGAAAATATTCAATTGAGTTTTATTATAGATTTATGAACATTTCATTACACGTATTGTGTTATCATGTTTGCTCACATTTTAACATAGGGACAATTTATGGCTAATGTGATGAATTGTATTATTGAATACGATTATGATTTACCTAATGGTTTGAATTAGGTGAGATACGAGTTATCGCTTCATTTTACTGTTTAGGTTTAATGGTTGATTTGTTTGATTGATTTATTGATATTTATTGGTAGGTGATTTGATCTTATTTGATTATTTTATTAAACTTTGTTATTTCAATTCATGACGTGAACGGGGTACTATTATTTATATATTTATTTTGTAAAGTTTAAATTAAGTTTCGTGTGTATGTATCTTTTACATATACACGAAACTTAATTTAAATAAAGCTGCAGTTGTCCCTACAAAAACAATTGAAGGGAAAACAATACAGCCAGGCGGTGATAAGATGCGCCGACGCCGAGTCGGGCTAGCGGGGTAGAAGGCAGTCGATTTTGGAACCACGAGAGACGAGGTCGGGCCGCACCCCGGAGGCCGCGATTGACGCTGACCTTAGCGCTACCGCGGGGGGAATCGAGACGAGTGAGCTAGAGCTAAGTTAAGGAACATTCTGCAGTCCGGCGAAGAGGTCGCGGACGGCGATCCGACAGGAAAGCGAGCATTTTAATATTTATTCTTATACTATTTTTCCTGTGTGCAGATTTCTTAATAAATAGTTATATTTTAGGCTGGTAGTTCATTTGTCGAATGAGCACTAGCTCCCGGGAGCTGTCCCTAAGTTTGATATAAAGTTTATTATCCGAGATATTAAATTTCACCTTTTGCATTTGATCTATCTCGGTGATGTCACATTTAAAAGTACCGGAGGTAGATGAGCAGGTCTGATAAGCATCAGAACTGTTCGTCGAGAGTTACAAGGGTCCCCAAGCGGGGCTCCATCTGCAAGGAGATCAGATCAAGCTACTGCTTCCATTGCAAATTGAACTCCTATCTCCAGAGGTGGTTCTGGTACACAAAAATAAAACATTGTAATAAAGTCACGCAATAAATAATTGCAGAAAATAAGTTCGGTTTAAACATAGGAGATCATGCACAACGCGATAATGATAGTTATATTTCAAATGCTTAACTATAATATTTTAGTACTCACTTTTAATTAAATCTTATTTCCCTTCTTTAATTTAATTTTACTGCGTATGTTTTATTTGACTGTGTATTGCATAAAATGTGTTATTTTCGTATTGGATGTTAATTGTAAGGTGTAATTTACTTGAAGAAATTTATATAATTATTATTTTAATACGTGTATGAACGAATCAAAGCGCTCTAACGCACTTAGGAAATTTGATCGTAGGGTTGATTGATCTTATTGAGATTGAAATTTTAATTGATATTATTTGTCTCATTTGAGACCTGAGTTAACACTAACTTATAGTTTAATGATTTAATTTTTGATTTGACTATAATATAAATAGTCTCATACTAAGCTTCTACGTTAATAGCCCTAGTGCTAAAGACGTTATTTTGAGGTGGCGATGCATGAAAAGTACCGAGTATCTGACTTTTATTTTATACACACATTTTCAATGTGACCGAAACACTAGAACACCCACAAAATTAAATATATATATATATATTTAATTATATATATATATATATATATATATATATATATATATATATATATATATATATATATATATATTCTTTTTTAATAATTGACACTGAGCATATAAATTTAAATTGTTTGTATCTTACTGATTGGAGAGCCCACAATGCCGATAAACGCTAATTACATGGCCGCACAAAAATGTGCCGCTAAACCCTAAAATTCAACAGAGCTAGACTGCGGTCGTTCTAAATACCTAACGGTCGCTATTGCAGACTGATTTCGGTACAACGTACCGAACGAGTGGGGACACACCCTGACGCTGTAAGCGCGGGAAGAAAGCCAGCAACTCTATTATTCGTAGAGCGTGAAAGCACGCGAAACGAAAGATCAGCCCGTGGAGTTTCGCGACAATCCGATAAAATCTAGACTCAGATGGTGAGCCCTGTAAGAGTCGAAGTTCTGTTCGCGATTCAAAGCTAGACTGTTCCGCGCTATATAATTTTACTAAATAATTGATTAGACGATCACGCGTGCTAAAGCACACATGTATAATCAAACAGTTAATATACACGTAGGCCATATAGGATTCCGTTACAGTGTGTATATATATATTATGTCATGTGCTTCTGTCGAGTCGCAGGGGCAGCACTTCAGCACGGTGAGCTTCTCAGCTTGAATCTATTCAAGTATTTTAGCAACCCATCTTTCCTTTAAGATCTATGCAAGTATGGGCGTCATTTCTGCTTTTCTCAGGATTTGGTACGCTGCTTCTACTCAAGAAAAAAAGCATTTGGTTATTTCATCAGTATTTGTTTCGTTTTATCCTTCTTGCTACTCTTTCAGGTTCGACGCTCTATTCACTATTTTGGTGTTGATCAAAGGATATCGATCGTAATTCGCCTTCGTTTTCTTCGTTAGGGCAGCGTTTCTAGCAAGCTCATCCGGTGTTCATTTCCCGCCGTTCTTGTATGAGCTCGCACTCAGAGTAATTACATCTTTTTTTCTCCTCAACGATGTTCATGATGTAGGATCTGGTTAAACAGGCCAATGGGTTGTACGTCTTTGAGACGGTCAGCACCCGTAGCGCCGATTTGAAGTCACTAAAAATGTTAGTGACTCTATTTTCGCCCCACTGTACCTATTTAACAGCCCTTTACAGAGCCAGCATCTCTGCCTGGATCTTCGTGCAGTAGATTTCAAGTCTGAACATCGAGTGCCCGGCTCAACTCCGTTTTGCCACTCAGTTAGGTACATGATTTTTTTATGTTGTATATTGTTTTATGACTTTTTAGGTTGATTATGTAACTAACTAACCGATAACTAGTGGTCGCCCAGTAATCGAAATTCGACCTGAATTCATTAAATTTTTAAGTTTAATTGTTATGGAATAGAATAGTTTATAGGTACCTTTTATGGAAGTTCGGGCTAGAACTGACCGAAAAATATGATCACGATGTCATTCGATTTGTAATTGTATATAGATTTATTGTATTAATAATATTTTAATACTCGGCAAACGAATGGAAAAGTTTTATAAAATTTAATGGAAAAAAGGTGGTTTGGTTTTTCAAATATTTCAAAATATATTACGATATACAAAATTTGTATATTTTAACAAATTTTGAACGTCTTTTAAATCGATGAAAGCCGGCTGCACGCACGAAAAAGCATGACTCATTGTCGCGTTTCACCTGAGCACAGCGTGCGAGCGAGAGCGCGGAACAATAGAGAGGCACGATCCTCCTAAGCATTGTGACCCATCTACCTCTTTACTGTACAATTTATGTAGAAAAATATTTGAATGAACAAGTGCAAATAAATATTAATTTATCGAAAACATTGTAATTTTCAATTAACTCCTTCTTTGTATTATACAAAATAATGATAATTCAGTGATAATAATTCAATTCCATTCATAAAAAAATGCAATTTTTTTGCAATTTGCAATTATGACATTATCAGGTAAAATTATCGTCCGTAAACCGAGTTTACAGACAATCAGTTTTTTATTACTAAATGAAACATATTTTAAATTTCCTTTTTTTTAATAAATATTAATATTAGGGAATAATTTCTTAATCGAAATGTGTTGCGTTCCTATGTTATGAACAACAATTAACCATTTTTTATTTGATAATTGAATAGACAATTTGTTATATGCAAATTCATAAATTGGTAGCGTCTATAAATACATGTTTTTATATACAATCAGATTACACCAATTCGTGTCGAAAGATCGAATAAGCTACATAGTGCTTAATTGAATATGTTGATGGGCGTGGATTATTTGTGATCGGTGAGTTTGAAATTTGGATGTATCAAATAATACTGGATCAACCAAGTTGCCTGCAGATTTGTATGTTTTCCTAGCAAATGTCGTAAGTTGATCAGTCAGAATCAACTTTCGTATAATAAAAAATCACGTACGATCAACATAGTGCGCTTTAAACAACAACTGACATATTGATCTTATAAGTACTCACTGTATCACCTGCATGAACCACCAAGTCGGGCTAGAGATAACTATGTACATATGTGATATCTAGCATAGATATGATGTAAGATATAGGACTCTAGTCGTAACTTTCTTGAAGTACGAGTCTAAAATTCATAAAAAACAAAAGTTAATAATTATTAACTATTACTTAGTTTATTTTATCTTATAGGTAAAATAGGTACAATGCGACCACGGCTATTGCCCCTGAAGAAGGGAAAAATAAAGACTGACTCAGGCGGAAACTCTTGTTTTCATATTTTTCAGTAAAGGTTTATCGAAGTTGGGTTTTAGTTTTTTTTTTACTTTTATTTTTTCATATATAATCAATCAGCCGACCGTTTAATCTTAATGTACATACCACCATTCAGTTAGTTAAGTTCTGCAATGTTTTAAGGTTCCATATCTTTAAATAAAAAAAAAAGAAATCCTTGTAGCATTACTCGCGTGTCTGTCTTATCTGTCTATCAAAGCCAATTTTCTCTGAAATTGCTGGACCGATGGAGTTGATATTTGGTATACATCTGTATATCTGTGATCCAAACAAGGACGTGTAACGTAAAGAAAATCAATGTGAAGGCCACTTTTGGGGAATGAATTAAAAAAACCAAGTTTGTGAAGTGTACACTGTGACATTTTAGATGAAAGCGCTTATTGTGAGGATCTCGAATATACATACTTTTGTAATTGCAAAATAGATAGTTAAATGTTGCTTAGGAAAATTGAGTATCCCACTTCATCGCCAAACCTACTGGGCCTAAGATTTTAAAAAAAGTACAGTAAGTAGTTATATACTTACAGATTTATAATTCTATTCCACTTTTATAATATAAATATATTAAACAGATCTATATAATCTACAAGAAGTCAGTTTGCTTCGTTCCGATTTGTTTCAATGTCCAGTATAAACTTAAACTCCCTAAGTACTTGAGTACTTACTGCTTATCAGTTTATATTCTTTATTTTTGCTCTATCATTAAAGCAGCCAGACATCGAAATTAGTATGATCGTAGTGAAAAATTACAGAAAACAAAGAAAAAAATGGCGAAGTGTGAGTAGAGCACGTGCTAATCCGCAAATGAATGAATTAGAATAATTTCTTTTAAATACTCAACACAAATATAATATACTGTATCGTAGTAATAATACATGTGCGAGTCTGACTTGCAACTAACCGATTTTTCCCCCTTTTTTTTAATATGACGTCAGAAACCCCAAAAAAACTAGGTATCGGGGCACGCCTCGAACGTTGATAACGATATTCTGTTTCATTAAATTAACATAATTTAAGAGATGCCTATAAGGAACAAAAAACTCACAACAGATGTAATAAAGGTAGTTTCTTTCATTATCTTTTTGTCGAAATCTTAAAACAATTTTGGTATCAGCGTTACCGGCTGACTACGCTATCATTTTCGATTCTGATCCTGATAACACATTCGTTTTCATCCGCAGTCCCGTTCTCCATTTCGGTGCCGGTTCCGCTTATGATTAATGTCGTGGTCCCGTTTTAAATCCGAGGGCAATCAATCAATCATTTGTAATAGTCCAAAATTTTTTTCCTTTTAAATTTCCAGGACCATAATGAATAAATAAAAAAAAATTGCGTACTTACAACCATTGTTTAAATCGTGGTCTTCGGCCATGAGTTCGTAGAAAAATTCCTTGGAAAAAGGTATTTTCAATTCTTCCGAATTTTATACAAACAAGTTTCCAAATTGTTTATTCCCTAATAACTTAATTCTAACTGTTATAGATATCAAAAAAAAAAATAAAATAGAAATATGGGTTCAGACGTTCTTATGTAATGCGTTTACTAACGATCAGCATTTAATTTTTATTTATATAGATTAATACGATAATTACGTTATTTATTGCAAACTATTTATATATCAGAGTACTACAATAAAACAAATTTTAATTTCCAAACATCTTTTAATACGTCCTTTTATCTCATGCACATCTACTTTATGCTATCGAAATGAATATATCGTAATCTACACAAAACAATAAAATACTTAATAATTAATACTTTAAACAATGTATACAAAATAATAAAATATCAGAGTTGGTGTTTGTTAAATTACTTTGTGTTATATTTAACTTACTATAAATTTTTATATGCAACAAAAATAACTAAACCTATCAATGAAATACTAGTACAGTTACAAAATAGTCGGACCTTATTTACTATATATTTTGCTCTAGTACGGGAAATACCCTGATATCGAATTTCTTAATACAAACTCTTCGTGTAACGGCTGGTCGGCACAAAGACATTTTTAAAATATTTATATCTTTTGGAATATTTACATTTTTCATAACTATTGCGCTTTTAATATTACGAGTAGAAATATTATATACAGTTGTTATATATAACATTGCTTTTATAAAACATGTGAATGGAAAATTAGTTAACAAAATAAAGTTAAAATCGTGAAGTCAGTTCCGCTTATAGTACACTTCACATTAAATAATCTTGTTTGATGAGGTATCTCGAGTATTTAGGTGCATCACAGGGCCGGTTTTTATTAGAATAATTATTACTACATTTTAATCGTCCGGAATAAAATAAATCTGGATATTTTGTATTAGACGATAAATGTCGATGGACAAAAAAAAAAACATTAAAGATTTCGATTGAAAATTTTTATCGTAGTCACTAAATATTATTTGTGAGATTATTTGTACGGAATACTATATCGTAGTCGTTTCCCTACGGCTACAGTTCACAAAGTCAGTGTTTAGTGTAAAATTATAACACACTCGTGAGGTGAGGACTTCGTCGGTAACGGTTCCGACTCGACCCGATCGCTTAACTCGTAATGCCGTCAATGTCTGTTAATAATTACTCAGTCGCTTTATCACTGTCGTCACCGGGGGGGCGCGTGCCGGGCGCGGCGGCGTCAAGTGTCCGCGCCGTCGGTGCCTTCGCCCACGTACCCCTCGTCCGGACTTTCTGAACAGTTTTCCGGGTCGCCGTTCGCGTTCACGTTTTTCGGGATGGACTTCAAGTTTTCTCCGTTGTCGCCGTGCAGGCGGCCGTTGTTAGTTTGCGTGTCGACGCACCGCGTCTCGACGTGGTAGCATCGGCCCGCGCCGGCGTCCGCGTGCCCCGCCGGCGCCGGCACCATGACGGCGCAAGTCCCGCGCGTGCTCACCCACGGCTGGCACGGCTCCCCGGCGCCCTCGCCGCAACACTGATTGATCGATTCCGATTTGTAGCCTTCAGGCGGCGATGGGACGAAGTTCTGTTCGGTATAAAATAAAGTCCCGTTTCCCACGAAAGCTATCTGATGCCGGTTTTGAGCGTATGGGTATCCCTCCAGAGTATGCCTCACGTGGCCATTGTTATACTGTTCGTAATTTTGAGAATGGGGCGAAACGTTGAATTCGTTATCCTTAGAGAATTTGCAAGGAAATTTTTGAATTTTAGACCTGTTATGCGGTAAGGTCTGATAGAACGGGCCCGCGGAACCGACGCCGATGTGCATAGGAAGCGGCCGACACGGAAGCTTAGGCAATCCGTAATCGTAGGGATATCCATCATTATCCAAAAAACATCCAGGGTTTAAATGGACATCGGCCGAATGTTGATACAGATTATTTAGATTGTTCGGGATCAGATTAGCCGAATTCACACACTTTTGCTGATCTTGCCATGTGACTTGTCTAGGTGCCGTATTTGATATAGAAATTACTGGTTCTTCATCGAAAGTATCAGTTGCGTTCGTTGTACTGTAAATAGTCAGGCCTGAGTTTTCATTTTGAGCATTGTTTGCTAACGATTCAGCGTCTGTGATTAAATCCGGGTTCCTTTCCGAGAACTTGTTTACGTTCCCTAAATACATTTCATTATTTCCCGTTTGTATATTATAATGTAATACATGGTGAGCTTGAGCGTTTACAGAAAAAGTGGTGTTAGATTTAGGTTGTAACGTGTCGAAAGTGTGTCCCACGTTTTCTCTAATCGTGGGTACATTTTGATTTCTCAACGCTACATCCTTGCTGCTTTCATGCTTTTTTCTGTTCTTCGTGTCAGTCCTGAACTTGAGTAGAACTACAGCAATAATTGCAAAAACTAGCACAATGATGAGAAACACTCCTGTAATTATTATCAAGAAGTGTTTTTGAGGAAATGTTACGACAACAACAACTGGTTCTTCTTTGATTATAATTTTCAAAGAGAAGTTCGATTGGGATTTGCCAGCAGGGTTTTCGGCAATACAAGTATAAGTACCATTGTCTTCTTCGCTTACGTTAAATAGATACAAATTGCTCTTTTTTTCCATGCTACCTTCTTCTAAAACATATTTTATTTTAAGTAGTGCCATAGTAGAGGATTCATTATGAACAATTTGTCCTTGGAATAACCAATATATTTTCGCTTCTGGGATAGCTTTTACTTGACATTCTAAAGTGACATTATTTCCTTCATTACTCTCTAAAAATACAGATGTGGGACTTATTCTTGGCACACACGCCAGTTCCGCAGCAACGACATTTGTTATTTTTCGCCTCGCCAATCGGTCTGGGGCAGAGCACCTAGGTTCTACGGTATGAGGCATATTGAAATTCATTAGCCAGTCGTAAATGTCTTTCAATCTACAATCACAAATCCAATTGTTGTTTTGAAGTTCGACTCCTCTCAGACTATCAGGAAAAATATGTTCCCCTTGAATATTAGCCAATTTGTTTCCATCTAAACGTAACCATTCTAGATGATTAAGCCCAGAGAACGCTTCGCTTTCAATTAATTCAATTTTACATTCACTTAACTCTAACGTGTTCAAATGAGATAGGTGTTGGAAGCAATGCCTCTTTATAGTGGTTATTGGATTATGACTTAAAGACAATCGCATTAACGTTGGAAAGTAAATAAAATTGGTTGAAGGTACGACAGTCAAATAATTATGTGACAGATCCAGCTCCACTAGATTTGCTAGATCTTTGAAAGCATGATTGTCAACTTTATGTATTCTACAACGCGGCAGGTAAATTTTTTGCAAATCTGATAAACCAAGTTTCTGAAACGCTTCCTTTTGTAGCACTTGTAGATCGTTTCCACCGAAATCTAATACTTGAGTTTCTGGATCTAACATAGTAGGTATCTGTTTAAGATCTTTGTCAACGCATTCTACATATCTTTTTCCATTTTTCCATTTACACATACATTGCATAGGACACGCTAACACTGGTAACAATATATACGCGGCGTACAGAGCTATAAATTTTATGTTTGCTAGATTCAAAAATTTCATTTTATTATGTGATTTCATTCTTCGACATTATTTTTCTGTAATGGGTTACCGAGAATTTTAAGGCGAAGTCTTCGTGTCACTGCCATTAACCTGGAACAATACAATTGCTACCGAATAAATTTTGTATTAAAAAACGCTTATCTGTGGGTCGTGTCAGAAAGTGAAAATTTTTTTAAACTAAATTGTACATATCGGTACTGTTTCATATTTTGTGTTTTAGAGATTAGGCAAATTGAATAGATAGAAGATCGGTTTTCATTGTATTCGTAAGTGCTAACAAAACGTTAAACTCATTAAAGAAAGAAGTGTATCTCGTGTAAAATAAATATGCAGTTACTTCTCAAAATTTATCACATTTTCTATGAAATTCTTACCTTTTTTAGATGTTTAATTGATCTGAAACAGAAAAAAAAAACTGGAATAAATACAAAATATGGCTTGAACATGTTAATAGATCGACTTTGTTCTATGGTAGGAAGTGTAACGAATAAGAGCACTTGGAATTCAATAGGCGTATTGTAAATACTAGCGATTGGTTTCGCCTTTCAGTCCGGTGAATAGATTTTCCATATGCAGTTTTCAATGTTTAATTTATAATGTAAAATGAGGTAGATACAGGAGCTTTTAAAATTTGATAAACAAAATTTCTGTTCAATGTCACTGAGACTTTAATACATTCAGATATTTCTGAATGGAGACAAAAATAAAACATTTCAGTGTGGTACTCTTCAAAATATTCTTAAGTTGTGAATTCCTTCATCTCCATGGGTCAAATATACAACCACCCAGATAAAAATCTCTTTACTCAGATTGAACTTAACATGTTTAACTGTTAGATATATGGATCGATTGGTGATTGAATATGAAATTATATTTTGAAATTGTAGTTTTACATCAAATGTGATCTTAGTAATTTGTCATTAGCTCAGCTTATTGCAGGGCATAAATATAGACCGATCGTTTCAACGTTTCGCAAAATTTGCGATGGCTTAATTTTCTATGGGTGGCTCCGTCACTTCTATGCTATACTAATAGTTTTATTACATGCTGATATATCCGTAAATTTGGTTATTTATATAAAATTGTCCTTTATAGCAAAACATTTAAAAAAGATATTTTTTTCATGTTTAAGAAATATCATTTAGTATGTTTGAAGAGATTGGTCAAGTGCATATAGGGCTACGCGCATTGTGGAATTCCGTAGTTGACAGTAAAATATGACCATTCAAGAAGGCTTTTTCTTTGTCATTATGAACATAGAATGAGTTAACGCATTAAAGAGTAAATAATGTCTAAGAATAGGCCCACATAAAATGGATAATAAGGATGTAATTATTTAATTTTTTCATATTTTTACATGATACATAAACTTACATTAACTACCTGTTTTACACAACCAACAGCTTAATTTTAATAATTTTCAATAAACTTTGTTCGTATTTTTGATTTTTTACTTCTCCAACACTTTTTATAACTTGATTGACTATCGCTCGTTAGTTTGTATGGGGTATGACAGTTTTCCCTTTAACTTCGTTGTAATGTATACTAGCGCCGTGAATTTTTCTACATATCCGAAAATAATCTTTCAATTAGTACGAGGACGACTCTAATAAAAATTAGCACTTTCAAATTTCAACCCTCAATATTTTTGAAGAACTTGTCAAAATATTAGTTTAGCACTGCTGTCATCTCACCATTTTTTAAAATCGCTGTTCTTTCAAATCTTCGTTTAAGAGTTTAAACAGGGTTTGAACAGGAATATAAATTAACACAGAGTGCTAAGTCTAAGCACAACGTGAAGAATTTGCAGAAGCCATTTTTACTCATGGCTCACTAAGTTACTTGAGCAGTATGCATAGATACATCATCTTACAAAATCAATATGCTGTATTGAGTTTGAGTTGGCTTTTGCATTTTTTTAATCAACTCTTTTAGTTAATTCTACAAATGAGTACTATATACGGCGTTCTAATATTTCATATTCATATATTCATTCTGTAATATCTCTTTTACAAATATACAATTGCTATTACTGTCACTTACTCGCTGCCGAAACTTCCGAGAAATTTTCCATCTTTAAATTTTTATTTTAACGATTCCTGTCTGCTTTAGAGATCCAATTGTTGGATGTAGGTTTATCACCGATTATTGCTATAAAATCTTCAAGAGAGATGAATTCTCGGCCTGCCTTAATATGTGAAACAATGAATAAAAAGATCACATGAAATGAGTAGCCACCGGTAGGGGACTTTACGTGGCGTATTGATATCGTTATACATCACTGCGGTGTAAATTATAATAGGCAGCGAAAGGAAATAAGCAACCTGTTACTTTTGTCTACGTAATCACAGCGTTTAGCATTACACGTATTACAGAAGGAACGGAACGCACAGGAGTTGGATATGTCTACATTGATTTCTTTTTTCGCTTAAGCGTTCCTTACTGACGCTCCCGTCTCCATCGATCTTCGACCGCTTAAGTCGTCGGTCTTTCAAGGCTAATTTCTTTCCTTTCGTTACATTTTCATCGGCAACGGCCGAAACGCATCGCCAGATCACGGGGGTCGTCTTCGACGCTCTCACGCCCTTGTTTGAACTGCTTCGACAGAAAATTTATAATGAAATCGGTAAATCAAGAATTACCGAACTCATTTAACATACCCCGTTTTATCTGCAAAGGCGTATTTTCCTCTTTAGTGAGAATTTTAATGACTGCTCAATTGTTAATTTCTACTAAAATTCGTTTTCCTTGTAACATGTTCGAAACGACAGACGTCAATGAGGAATCGAATACGATAAACAAATGAATTTTGTAGAAAGGAAATAAATTGATAATATGATGAATTTTATGATAACGAAAAACATGATTTTATCATTACGTATGGTCCAAAGTGATGACTTTTCAGCTTTCTCTCGTGATATTAACCGGCCGTACTGACCACATGTCGGAGACGGACGGACGGGCGATAAGAACTGTGACCACATAGTTTCTCATTTGTGGAAAGAATGTTATGTACTAAAATAAATGAGATATCTCCATATATTTTTCTGATCCGAGGGCTTGAATTTTTCCTCTCAAAAAATCTTTTAGCAATTTTGTTTGTGTCTTAAGTCATACTATTATTAATTCAAAATTAAACGTATTTTAATGAAGTATTCTTATTTGAGTAATTTTAATATTTCAAAATTGTCATAACTCTCTTGAATAACATGTTCTAATTAGTCATTAGGTTGTAGGCAGACGTTCGATGGCGCGTGAGTTTATATTCCAACATACATTTGTCTAGATAACCTAATTTACTATCGTACGGCAAATTAACATATATTTTTTAGACCAAAAACCGGCTATTTTCTGCCTATCAGTATGGGAACCGCTTCCTACGCGCCAAAGAAACGATCGATTAGGAATGAACTATGGAGCCTTCACTAAATTTTTATTAAAATTCCCTAAGCTTATGCTCGTGTATGGACGATCGAGACGTCATGTGGGATATGAACGTTTTTATCATCAGAATCCCAAATCAGAATTTCAAAGAAAAACACTGGATATACCAAAAAGCTCAATAGTTCGGTCCCACACGAGCTCACTGAAAGAAATCTACTCATTTGTGTACTCATTTGCGATTGTTTATTGGAAAGTAATGAAACCAAACCATTTTTAAAAATATTGACCATTGTTGATGAAAACTGGGTTATCTACAACAATAACATACGAAAAAGAACATGATCGAAAAGCAAGGAATCTCCACAGTCTATAGGAAACCCGGATTAACTCGCAATAAGTTGATGCTATGTGTATTGTGAAATTGGAAGAGCATTATTCATTATAAGTTTTAATCGCCGGGCAAAACCATAAATGCGGATGTCTACTGCCAACAACTGATGAGACTGGAGCAAAAAGTATAGAAAAAACGGTCGGAATTGATCAACCGAAATGATGTGGTTTTTCACCATGGTAACGCCAGACCACACACATTTCTAGTCACTGAGCAAATATTGAGAGAATTTGGTTGGGAAGTGAAAATACATTGACCATATAGCTCTGACCTTTCATCTTCAGATTTTTACCTGTTTCGGTCTCTTCAAAATTCTGTAGGTAGTGTTAGGTTAACATCAAGGCAAAACTGTCACTACTTGTCGTAGTTTTTTGGTCATAAGTCCCAACATTTCTATTGCAATGAAATTAAGTTACTACTTACAAAATGACAAATATATATTATGATTCAATTTAAATAAAATATGATGAAAACTATCTTGAATTTATACATGAAATAGGGAAAAACTGTATTCCCAACCCAATACAAACTGAAGTGGTACTTGTGCTGCACACATGCTATTGCTTTTTTCAAATCTTGATTAAAAGATCACTTTTCCATGTTGGTGTGAGAACAAAATGTACTCACGACGGGTGAAAAGTAGGGCATCTGCATCCGCGATTATGTCAATCTGTGGGCGAGAATGCTTTACTTATATCTCTAGGTGCGTAATATACTATTTCGCATATTTATAATTTTTAGTTATGAAAAAAATTGGGGCTAGTGAAAAAACTTTTTTAACTAGTCCGACTTCCGAAAATCGAGTTTCATCCGATTTTGATGTTTTAGGGTTTTAGGAACCTATTCTACCAATTTTCAAGTAATGTCTATACGTTTGTAGTGTGCGCGCGCGAGCGCTTGCATGTGTGTGTTTGCGTATGTGCATGCGTGCGAGTATGCATTATTTGCGTGTGTAAACATTTCATAACTTTTAAACGAAATGATTGATCAAAATTTCATTTGCGGTATTCGAAAGGAGTATACGCAGTAACAGAACTACCATTTTCAGAAAAATTTAACCGAGTTTGCTCGGTAGATTTTAAGGAATCTGAAAAATAAAGTTTCGGGAAAATGTTCTTTTAAAATAACTTTTAGACTATTCTACCGATCGATATCAAAATTAATCAAATAACCCAAATAGATGCATCGGTTCCCGTAAATTGCATAAAAATTGGTTGATTCGTTGAACAGATGTCGAAGAAATTTTGTTCATAAACGTTTTTTGCAATATTTCTGAAACTACTCTCCCGATAAGTTTCAAAATATAATCAACCGTTCTGCTGAAAAAGAAATCTCGATCGTCGCAAACTGTATTAAAATCGGTCGGTTCGATCGAGGGATATCGTTAACAAAAAATTTGCAAAATACATTTTTTTTTCAAAATAATTTTTAAAATTCTTGTTAGATTGATGTTTGGTGTGGTGTAGGTGTGGGTACACACGCAAACAGACATACACACAGACACACAGATATATATATATATAGACATTACTTGGGAAAATCGTGAAAATAGATGCCTAGAACTCTAAAACGCCAAAGTCTGATGAAAACTCGTTTTTATTCAAAATCGAACTGAAAACAGAAACTTCCTAGACAATCTAGATGTTTGAACATAAAAACTAAAAACGTATTAACATTATATTTTAAGAATCGGGGGGAAATATAAAAAAAACGACAAAAAAATATCTTTTAAACTTAAACTCACTAATTTACTGCCAAGTATATTTTAACATTTTTGAAGACTTAAAGGTAGAATGTAGCAAAGACTTTCAGGGATGGCCTATAAGGTTAACCGTTTTTCGAAATTCGAGCTGGAAAAGCTTAAAGATAGTTTTAACGCTTTGATATAAATATATTTTTGAACCCGAAGAGCAGCATCGATAAATATCATAACTGAAAGTTTTAAAGATATTATTTTAATTTTTCATTTTAATGTAACAATCACTTATTTGGTACCTACATAAATGTTACAATAATTTTTAGAATTAATTTATCAGTATAAGTGGAAAGTTAAAAAAATATTTATGTATTATTTTATCTGGTCGAAAACGATCTTTCGTTAACAATTTTAATTCTTTCGGGACTTACAAATAACAAAACAGGAACGCTTCAAAGTTATAGAATTTATTTTAATATTTTCATTTAATTTTGTGGATGTTTGTAAAACATTCGAGTGAATTTCATAAAAATTTTCCTCGGTATACTTTAAAACCTGATTATATATTTCGGTTAATAAGACTGATTCTATACAGATATATACTATTTTAGTTTTGCATTAAAAAAATTATCTGAACTGATTACTATGGCGTAAAATTATGATGATGTACAAATATGTAATATTAGTATTTAGATTATACAAATGCCGTTAGCGATGCCGATTACTATCACGATTTATATCCTGACTGCGTTCCGTTGTTTTGCTTCAACCTTTGTACGGGTTACTTTAACCAACAATGGACATTTATAAACCTACGCCAATTTCGTAGAAGGGCGGGCAGAGACGACCGATTTTTACATGATACGATATTTGCATATCTCTCTCGCTTAACTGACAACAATAAATAGTTTTATGAAAGCTCTCGGTATCGCGTGCTGAAATTTTGATCATTCTTGAATATGCCATTAATTTCGTGTGCATAACATTTCACAGGACGACCCTCATTGAACCTTCCATGACAAACTAGGCGTTCTATAGATTTGTTTGACCAGCCTACTTTTATTTATCCTTTACATGACCATTGCAAATAACGTAAATATCTCAAAAGTAAGCCACAATTACAATTAACAACTGCGCATGTATCGTGACTTGACCGATAAGTTTCCAGTAATCCAGCCATTAGTACAACCACTTTAACCTCATAAAGATAATACTGTATGCATATTGCAGTATCCTGTTGCAAAGCTATATGAAGTTACGCGGTAGTGCACTATAAAAGAGCGAGCTACGAATTACGGTCCTCTCTGGTGTGCGGCGTCGACCGACACGGACGTCTGCTTGTTGTGAATCTTAATTACATTCGTTGTCGCGGTATGGGTATATCTTATCAAATGACGAAGGTAGTGTTTGTTCTACTATAATATATTTTTATTTATTTATTTGTGTCTGATAATAAAATGAGGTTTTATTATTTTTGAGTACCTCAAACTCTTTACAAATTGTAAGTACGTTTCAGAGTAAGTAACATCATTTGTACATTTTTACACGATGTCAACTGTAAAAATGTTTTAACATTGTGTAGAATATGCCACTTTTGAATTTTTAAATTGAATTGATTAAAATCATAATATTTTAAATATGACATAATTGTTTTGTCTAAATTTTGTAGTAAATAAAAATCTTATAATTGTAAAGTTATTAGCCATTACAATTTTGTCTGTCACAAAAATAATTTTAATTGTAAGTACTCTTAGAGGTAATTCTATATGTAAACGTCAGAAACACTTCCCGTATTCCTTCAGTATTCAGCGAGTTGGCCATTGGTGATATTTATCTTGGACGTTCATCATTATGAATTAAGGCCGATGAAAGATTTTATTATATTACAGGCGCGGCTTAGGCGTCGAACAGCAAAAAAGATGAAAACGATTGCCCACAAGGTAATGGTTGCTGGACGTGCCCACGACCTACTAGTACGGCAGAGAATCGAAAAAGTGCATCAACCCGTTAAGAGGATAGTACCTATCGCTTAGGTAATAAATAATATGTCTTATATTTTAATTAAAAAAATATATAAATCAAATGTTTACTTGAATTCTAGTACTCTACAAACTAATACTTAATATTGAAAATCTATCTATAAATAGAGTTCCAATGATAAGACGTACTATAAGATAAACGTAATGAAAATGATTTGTCGTTGTGCGTGCATTGGTTAAAAACTACGGAACCGATAAGTGCAGTAGTTTTTAACTAATGCTCGGGCGTCCTTTATTCGTCGTTCGATTTTAGGTTATTTATTTTTCGAATGACAAACACCTTTATTGTTTGCTTTTTTTTATTTACTTTTATAACTTATAACGCCCAGGAAGAGGGCGGAGGACCCCTAGTACATTCTGATCTGTGACTTTAGCCATTAGACGCAACATTGTTTGTACATTTTTACATTAGATTATTTATTTTCTAATCCTATGTACCTTAACACATAACGCTTGGCAAGGTGGTCCAGTGACAGCTAGTTGTTTTATAGATTTACAATACAATGTATTAGTCCAATCCCTCAAGCGCAGGTGTACCTGCGCCTCGTGATAATCTGCCTCCAGCTTTCTCTAGCCTCAGCACATGTCGTGTGTCCGGGGGCGCATGTCGCTAATACATTGCTCCTCTTCTAGTATCACGTTCCGCGTGGTGCGTTTGTTAACCTCGAGGTCGTAACATATCGCTTATCTTGTCTAAAATCGAATATTATATAATTTCTATTAAAATATACGAACAACGGGAAAAATTATAAGGGAGGAAGCTTTTTTTTTACATATGTAGTAACAGTGTAAGAATTTATTGCATGTCACAATAATTTTCGGTTTTCGTATTTCTTGAGATTTATCAATGCACGAACTAAAAATATGTTTTTTTGTTCTTTCAGTAACGTCAACATGTTTTTGCTGAATCAGTAACAACTTCCGTCTGGCCGCCGACCACTGAAAATATATTGCCTAATTAAATATGTTGTTATCAAATTTATTTCAAACTTGCAAGCTTTTCCGTTTTTCAATACCTACATTCAGTTGTGTCCAAAACGCGATTTGATCTATCATAATGTAAAATCTTATTAAACTACGCACTTCTGTATTCATATATGTTTTATTTCTTTGATTTGTTAAAAATATATCTTCTCCATATAACACGGTATATAAAAAAAGAAAAATAATAAAACTATTTATTGGAACCATATATACACGATAAAATAAGAAATGTAATGGATACAGTATATGTCCAAGAGTGTAACAAAAGTATGAAAATCATATTATTTTTAAAGTAGATAAAACAGTTTAAATAATATTACCTTATAAAATAAAAGGGTTAGGGCCAGAGGCTCCATCAGCCCTCGTGTTCATAATTTATATGAAATAAAAGAAAATGTCCGTACCGAGGGATCGGACCCTTTTGCAGACGTTCTTAACCCGTTTTTAGTATAATATCTAACATTGATAAATGAATCCCGAGGCAACAAGAGACAAAAAAGGAATTCGAAATCACCGATTGATTCCAATTCGACATTTTTTCGTTCTAAAGCCTGTCGTTGACATTTATTTAATAATGCTTATTTGTTAATATGTTTTAGAACAAAAAGTAAAAGACGGGTGTTGAACTAAAAAAAATAATAAAGAATTAGAAACCGTAGTTCAGGAAGTGTAAAATCATATGTTTGCAAATCACATTTTATTATAATGACGCGTTAATTTTTTTAACAATGGGTATCCAATATTGTGAATCATTTTACAAAATTAATCTTACAAGTGAGAGGTCGATCAGGGAGATCGTAAAAGATGGAAATTGGCATGGAAATGAACGGTATTCGGTCGTACCAATTGGATGGCGAAATCTAAAAATGAAACATCAGAAATGTTCGAGATTCCCTATTCACAGATATTAAAATTACATTGTTACATTAAAGCTTTTCGAGTTAGATTTACCTGTAAAATTATTATACTCTGACAACACAGAATCAAGCGGCAACAATTCAAGTGAGACAACGAAGTAGATAAAATTATTGCTTCCGTCCGGGCGACTCGCGGGAAGTCTTTTTTTTTTTTGGTGGATGATAATCTCTTTTAGGTTCTACAACCCATCTGTATACATAACTTCGCCGTTGCGTAATAGCCGCTTCAAAATTAAATTAACATTACAAGAAGCATGGAACAGTCGCGCCGATGAGATCCACGTATATACACGTATGGTATATGACCTCATCGCAACGGAAACGCATGCTAATCGATAGCTGGCAGGTTTTATATGAAGCCGCTATTTTTAAGAATACACAAAAGTCGCAATGTATTCGTAACGTGTTGCGGGCGTTCGCGAATCGTAAATTTCGCTAATGGGTTTAGTGAAGTCACACGACTCGCCCGCTCCGGCGCGCCGAGTCGTCGCTTAGCACTGGGCCTTTTAAATTTTAATTTCGGCCACCGGGATTCGTCCGGATGAGTATTTTTCTTTTTTTACAGAGTTCTTAACCGCATTGAAATTCCGGGCATCGCCTCTATTGTGTGACGGCGCGCGGTAAGCCGCGAATGTAATTTAGGGGAAAAATAAGATTTTTCTTTTTCAAAATGTATAATTTCCTCGATCTGGAAACGAAACGCACGCGAAGCCGTTCGAATGTACGAAATTTTATTATTAATTCATTGAATTCCTTCCGACGGACTACGGCCCAATGAATTCTCCACGTTCCTTTTACCTTCAGTATCTGTCCCGTCGGGGCACGACGCGAGGGCTGAACGGGGCAAGGGCTCTGATATTAAAATTAAATGACGGAAGTCTTAAATAGTCCACGAATTACGGTGGGGCGGCCCCGCGGCTGAGCAACACGCCTGATATTAGAGCCGGGGCGCGGTTATAATTTCAAAAGGATCCTAATGTGAAAATACCGGCCCGTCTCATTATAATATGCTTACTACCACGAGCGTGTGGAGTATTAAAAATTGACAGAGTCGAGAAGTGTTTCGTAAGCTGGGTTGGATAACAGAAAAAGTGGCGTGTGTCAGCCCCAATGCGCGACTGGAAATTACTACTTAATAACATATTCTCATTAATATATGAATATATGAAGTGCTTTAGTATATGTTAATGGGTAAGGGAGGTAAATAAACGCATCTCTTATAAACTGAAAGCTAAATTATTTCTTAATAATATAATCTTATTATTATTTGAAATAAAGTAATACGAAATATATTGGAGGATATATAACCCGGTGCGCTTCCCGCGCTCCCAGCACCCCGCTAGGAGAATCAGCCCGAGCTGAATGTCCACGTGATTCCCTATGCCGAGATGCCCACCTTGTGGTATCCGCCGCGGTAGACGAAGTCCTCAAAGCCCCAATATATCGGGGCTATGGACAACAGCCAACCAAAATGTCACTTCGGCGGTTTATGGTCCGTGAAAGTCGGACACACACCACGCACGCGTGTGCGTGGCAGTACATTAGGATTTTTATCCTGCTCTCCCCGCAAAGGGTAAACTAAAAACCTAATTTGTCAGTTCGAGTGCAGCGGCCGACGGAACAAGAACCCCAAAAGAAGAGAGGAAGCAGTGCCCACCGAAGAGGGTGAAGCCAGTGTATATGTGTGTATAGTGCAACGTGCAACGACGACGGCGTTTAATATCAGAACCACTTTCCCATGAAGGAGTACTCGTCCTCCACAAGTTTACTATAATAAATTACAGAGCGAATATGTTCCGCGGAGAGGTCATATAACATATTCATTTTTGTTAACATTCGATTTCAATCCCCATCCAATTTGCTTACAGAGGTCTATATACGAAAATCGACTCTTAAGCAGTAAACTCCAAAAAAAATCACAATCGCTCATTGAGGTTTTCATACATAATGTGACTTTCTTGTAAGGAAATATCGTTTTATACAAATAAATAAAAAAAAAGATATCACATGGATGGACTGGTGGACAGAAAATCGACAGTAGATTATTAAGACTCAATGAGATTTCTGCGATTGGTGGTAAATGACCAAGAAAATATGTATTATTTCTGAGCCAGTCGGTGTGTGTTGTAGAAATAGAACAGGAAAGACGACAGGAAAACCACAACAAGAGTGACTGGTGTAAAATTTCTGTATTGTATACAGTGATAATTTTTCATATTAGTATTTCATTACGAATCGTATTTTTCTTTGATTTGAATATTGGTCAAGTGATTGAGCTATACAAAAGAAATATTTTTGAACTGTCTGTTACGAATAATAATAAATTAGAAAATGTATGAAATTCCTAAGATCACTGACCTGTATATATATATATATATATATATATATATATATTTATGTGTAAGTACTTATGCTCAGATAAAAAAAAATTAAAGTATATCTGCTCATTTAAAGTATAAGAAGAAAGGAAAACGGTACAAGACATTTGGTAATTTTGTCTGTTTCTCGGTATATACATTTAATTTTGTTAGTGCGTGGATAAACGTAAAAAACGACATATGGATTTCGAGCGAATTTCATCAACTTGTAGATCAGAAACCAAGTAAATATTTTAGATACGCCTCACATCATATCAAATGGAAACTCGTCACCGTATATTGCTTTAGGTGAACCGAAAGTAAAACCAGCCAAGTGCGTGGTGGACCAGGCGAAACTACACATCGCAGTGGTTCTGTAGTAGTCTCTGACAATATATAGATTTACAAGACATAAGAGGGCTTTTTGTTTGATATTACGAATTAATTAGTTAAGTTCGCGGTTTAACGGTTAATAACGTCTAAAGCGAGCCCACATAAAACGGGTGTTAAGAATGTTATGATTTCATGTGTCTATCATTTTATATGGTTCATAAACTTATATTTATTACCTTTTTTACATAACCTAAATTATTAGGTAATCGATGAAAAGTCAAAAATACGTACAGAAGCGCTCCCCATAACGAGATTGATAAGTAGATAAAGCATTTGCGGTTTTCGTTGTTACCGATGACCGAGTGCAGCGGATGAGAAGAGCTAAATTGATCTCGAATTGTTTCGGGTCCAGGATAGGCATTAGTCATCTAAAATTTAACTGAAATGTGGATTGTAACGGTGATTGGGCCGGAGTCTAGAGCAAAATTGAAATAGGATGCGAATGTCGGTTCGGAATCGGGGTTACAATGACGACTAAAAGTCGGAGTAAGATCAGGACCGTAGTCGAGATTGTACCTAGGAATCTGTGTGCCAGTAATAACATAAGTCATAATTTTGATTTAATAAAAATCACAATTATGAAATTTCCAAGCGAAATTGTAGTCATTTAATAGTAGTAAGAACGAGAAACAGAATTTTCAGGATCATCCTCGTGATGTTTGTTCTTCGTTTTTCTTGTTAGTTTTAAAGAGCCAGAGGAAGTTAATTTTTCAAAGCGATTCGCTCCATTCTTAAATTCTAATAAAAGTCGAATTGACATATAAAATAATCACTCTAATTACATTTCTATTTCTTTTGTAGTTGTTACATAATATGATTGTGTTATTTTTGTTGCTGTCAGTACCGACATTTCTGAAAACTTCTAGATTTAACAATTCTAACTAACGACGGTCATTTCAGCCAACGAAGTGAGAAATATATAATAGAAAACGAAATCACCGGACCGCGTAAAGACGTTGCTTATGAGATGTGATCAATTTTTCTTAGGAGAGATAAACAAAAAGTAGGTTATTTGTGGTAGATGTATAACTTTCTTTTTTGCTATCGAATAATAAGATTGAATTCTCTGGCACGGATAGATATAATGTGTAGTTACTCTGTGTGATTCGCGTACTTTTGTAGTCCTATTCGATTCCATTTCGTTATTTAAAAGTCATTTTCATCATCGTCTGATGTTTGTCTTTGTGATCATTGTGATCTACAAATTATATGAAAGGGCTCTTTCAAAATTTGACGTAATATCTGCGTATACACAATATAAATAAACGTGTTTATTGTAATTTTTTAAAAAGTATCTTTTCATCTATTTCCTTAAACATCAACTTCATAAAATATTGAAAATAAACCAAAAATTTTTATGAACTTTCATTTTAAAACATATGCGTTATTCTTCATTTTACCAAACGAGGAGTACTAGATTCGTTTTTCCACAGTAATTACATTATGAAAATTTTGCGACTTTATAATGTATACAAAGAATGTGCAGCTTCCATAGTTATAACATATGAAATGTTAAAATCTCATTCCTATAATTGTATCAGTGTATGAATACATGCCTATTCCAAAATGTATGGTATAACAGAACTATGCGTGGCTTTATCAAAATATTAAGAGGAAATGAAACAGAAAACTAAAACTAATTATTTTAACTAACCGTTTTTTTAAAAAAAATCATTTCATCTAAAATTTTTTAGTGATAGCGTTATTAGACTTTGCAATTTACCTAGTTTTTATTCTTGAAAAGGATATTTGCTATACATATATTAATTGGCGAGGCCGGCTACTTAATTGCTATACGGAGAAAGTGCATTAGCTAACAGTTTTTCTAGTTTATCCGTCTGTTTCTTTTCTGCAGCTTTAAATTTTTTCGATTTTCTAACAACTCCCCGAAAAGTGTATGAATGTGGGTAAGGGATAATGTAAGCTTTGTTACCATGTGACTAATATATATTTATTTATATTATATTAAATTTATAATTTTTGATATAATATAAATAAAATATGATTAAAAATTATCTTGAATTTGTATATAAAACACTAAATAAGTTTTTCTTCGACTCTATGTTTTTTCATAATATTGAGACTTACAGGTTATTAAAGTTACAATGCTTTTACTTTTTTCCCGGAAGTATATATTCATTTTCCAACTTAATGTTTTTTTCCCCAAGTATCAATTGTGATGAATCTAAGTTAACGTGTCAAAAGACTACAAAAACCAAGGATAATGTATTCTTTCAAAACGTCTAATTAACCTAATGGAACTAAAGTAAGAAATAATATGAGCGAAAAATATTTGTAAGATTGTACAAGAGTGTATGTATTTATGGACAAAATCCTCAAACTACTCAAACGGGAAGGAAACGTATAGTGTGTAATAAAGATAGTACTACAGTATATTCTGAAGCTTTTGTTACGTGACATCGATTAATTCACTTGTGTTTATAATTTAGATACGTACTTAGTATTTATTTAAAATGTTTCATAAAGTCATTAATATTCATTATAAAATGATACCACAGAGGTAATAAAAATAGATTTACGATAATATACTGAGGTATAGGTAATATATATTTTGAAAATTGTAATTAACCTGCTGTGATCTGTCGGAATTTCAATTGATTTTTTAATTCGAAAGTTGTCTTTTTCCCTCGTAGTTCATAAAAATTGATATAAAAAACAATTATTTATCAATTACGAGGATCGCCCAGTCCATGGCGTAACCACTATACGGTTCTCATTTATATTGACACGGTATGAAATCGTATCCCTTTCTCTAGCACCAGAGGAAAAACGAAAATGAAAATACACCGGTTTCATGAATCGCCATTTCTCTTATAAATCAAAATCACTCGTGCCGGGAATGAAGGCGGTCGCCGACTGCGCGCCGGGCCTTTGAAATATCTAGGACGAAATTCGCAGCGAAGAAAGTTAACGAACAATTAATGAACTCGATTTCTACTCTTTTGGTATAAAAGTTGAAAAATGGATTCAGTTTTTCTTTCTAAGTATTTCATAATACATGCTTGAGGGTTTCCGGCTAGGCTCATACTAACACATATTTACATTTGCTTGAAATATTTACTCCTAACCACCTGTAACAATATCTATCATGTGTCTTCATTTTCTCAACGTTTGTTCTTTTCTTTCCCTTACATATTCTTTTAATTATACATCAACCCTGGAAAAATCAACTTATCATGTTTATTGGCTTCTATTCATCAATGATTGAAGAAAGATGATGAAATTATATTAAAGTGACCGGAATTTAAGTTATTCATCATCTACGAAAATTCATTTAATTCAGGTGATATAATAAAAACGATGTTCCTCGTTCGTATCTTGACCGTTTAAATCATACTTTTTTTGTATGTACTACATGATTTTTGACTCGATTCAATTCTAAAACTTCTTGAATTTGATTTTGTATTTAATAAATCCACTCACGCTAAATCCAATAGTTACTGGCTATCGTTTTAAAACGAGACGCGCATAGTAAAACACATTTTGATTGAATTTCAATACCATAATACGTTGAAGCTTTTCTTTAAAAATTCAGTTCCCATGCCCTATAGTGAAATAGGGAAGACGTTGATGGATCCCCCACCTTCAGGTGAGACTTCTCTCATAATTTTTTCCAATGTCTGCCCTTCGTCTAAATGGGCGAGATTTCGGCTGATCCCTCTACGACATTTTCAGTTTACGTAATTACCGGACGTTCCCAGAGATCAATATCAGTGTGATAGTACTGAGACCATAGACGGATCCAGGGCGAGGGGGAAGGTCATAACTCACCACAAAAGTTTATAAGTAGACTAATACAACTATTACTTTTACAACATTTTCTTTACATTCTATAGACATTTTCATTCCACCCAACCTCATTTCGTAACATAAAGATCTGGTGTGCTTTTAGGACATGTTTTTAGCGTGCTGGTTGAATGCCGACAGCCTTTTATGGCTCCGTAAATATAAATGGTACAAAGTTTGAGCTTTGTGCAAAATGGGTTATCTATCTAAACCTTTTCCGAAACTAAACATTACCATTATTTGTGGTTTTCCACTCCACGTATCGCTAACATTACTTATTTCGAACGTGTGCAGAAGCGTTGTGATGATTCAAAATAATACAAATTGTCAAATGCTTCTCCTGAACTTTTGATAAAAAAATTAAGCGACATACAAATGGTAGTGTATCACTTAGAACATATATAATCGTTTTTTTTATTTTCGAAACGAGATCGTACAAACCGGAAAGAAACTACAGGCCAAATGCGAAGCGGAGTCATCGAATAGTATAACTATAAAAAATTCACTTTAGTAAAAGCAAGAACAAACATTAAGATCGAGCTGAAAACAACAGAAAATCACATTTCTTATACGAGAACCCTTTTCGATCTTAATTTATTTTATTTTTATTCTTTGTTTCTATTTGGCCCTAATACACACATATTTTGCGTGTACCTATTGCTGTTCAAAAAATACAGCTCTGTGACAGACGAACGGAGGAACAGAAGAGCTTTGGTAATAGTCTCGTTGGCACCTTATGATTTAAGAACCTTAAAAGGGGCTTGGTAAGACGCGAAAGTGTCTCTGCCTGTCTATTACTTTTTCACGCCGGAATCGCTGTACCACTTTTGATGAAATTTGACACGGAAATAATTTCACACCACGTAAAGGAGATGGCTACTGTTTGTCTGTACGTTCGTAGGTATGTTTTCCATAGCTCAACAATAGTTAAACTGATTTTAATAAAAGTTTGTGTTCTGAAAGAGCAAACTATTGAGTACTATAAAACCTACTGTCTGTTTGTCGGCTTGTCTGTGTGTTGTTATATATTTTATTGTATATTATGTATACTCTTATAATTAGAAGATTTAAACGTCATTAATTTTATTTTTTTTTGTCGGCCAAGCTTATTTGCTTTGCTTACAAAAGGGGCAGTGTTAAATTTGCGATGACTGGGCGGCGGGAAAGAAGATATAGCGCGAGAAGATAAGGTACAGTGATAACGAAAGTACGAGAGAGTGTCAACAATCCGATTATAGCTATATGATGAATGACAATTGTTTAATAATACGAAAGTTATAGTAAACTAAAACGAACGAAAGGATTTTTCCACTGCGTCTTTTGCCAGTACTATATCCTATTATTATAACATCATAAATGCGATACTCTGTGACAACGTTTGGTAGTTTGTAAGTAAATTACTCATGAACGATTGAAAGGATTTAGATGAAATTTAGCACAAATATTAAATATTTTGTGGATTATAAGCATTATATTTTATGCCTCCCACTAATGCCCTCCTTTTTGACATTAATATTGAAATAGTAAATTTTAATAACTTACAAGAAATTAGAATCGATATTGAAATCGAGATCGGAACAGAAAACATGACCGAATCGGATCTAACTATGAAATCGAAACTAGAATCGAAAAAATAAATCGCGAACAAGATTACTCGGTATAGAAAATGAGTAATTAATTATAAATATCTAAGCGGGCGGAGCCGTTGAAAAAGCTAGTTAGTTTATAAATGGTAAAAATCATTTATCGTCTTTAATATTTCATTTACGTAAGAATAATTAAAATTAAACATTAGGTGTTTGTTTATTGTTTTATGCGCAAAACAGGAAAATCTTTGCCTAACGAATAATTAGATTATATATTAAAATATACTCGGATGAAATATTTAACATGTTCTCTTTAAAAATCATTATACCGCTAAATTTCTACATCGACGAAAAAATTATTAAATTGTAAATACTGGAACGTATCGTACAATGAAGTGTTTTTAGGGTTCCTTACCTCTAGATAAAAAAGGAACATTTATAGGATCACTTCGCCGTCCGTCTGTCCACCTATCTGTCAAGACCTATTTTCACAAGGACGCGTGTAAGTATCGAATTGAAATTATTAAAATGTCTCACAGATAATGTTGGTTTTTAATGTTCTCTTCCTTTATTAAAAGATTAAACAAAATGAAAAACATAATCTTCAAAGTATAATCCATCGTATCCTATGGTCTTAAGGTTCAGCAAGCTCTTTGAGACCTCGGCAAAACCATTCCTTGGGCTTAGATGGAAAGAATTGCCTCACTGCGTTTTCAACATCTACTTTGGTCTCAATTTATTTTTCACGAAAGAATTTCGCCATGGATATGAAAAATATTCTGGCGGTGTAGGGCCAGACTAAATGCTGGATGTGTTGGGAGTTCAATAACACAACGTTGTTCGACTTATCCCGCAGTTTCAACTTTTGCAGTATGTGGCCTAACGTTGTCATGCTGGAAGAGCACCTGTTTTAGGTTTACTAACCCTGGATATTGTGCCTTTACAAGGTCCAAGGCAGTCCGATAATCGGCAAGTGTTGGTGTTGAGTTGGTTTTCTATTGGATCCTTTGTAGCCTCAATATCCTCTTCAGATGGGCGTCCAGACTGTGAATGATCTGCCAGCGACAAATCTCCACAATTAAAACGATCAAACCAACGCTGTACTGTTCGCTCATTAACTGTATCTTCTCCTTCGATTTCAAATTCTTTCCTTGCCGCTGCGGCTGCTTTAAACCTTTGTTTCCAACGGTGTCTTAACTATACATCAATTACATATTTATCGCACACCATACGTTTTATTATCAAAACGTCTTGCTCCGTCAATTAACGCAGACAGTATCATTAAAAACAAGTATAACAGTGGTACGGTACAACACACAAAACTCAGCCGCTCCGAATTGGCTGCGAATAATGTAGTGCGTAGGTTAGGTTAGGGTCTCAGGGTCCACCTTTTTCTATTCCGCTTTCCTATTTTATGCCGTAGTGACGGTTTTTGTGACTAATTTTTCGTGCGATGAACTGTACTCGGCACAGGACTAGAGACTTGTATCAAGTTGTGACACGTATAAAAAGAAGTTTATGAATTTCAGTTATGAACACATGTATAATTCTAACGTTTCAGTTATGATTACTTATTAGTAATCATAACTGAAACTGACCGTATTAACTGTATTGACCGTATTAAACCGTCTAATGACGGAGTCTAATAAGACTCCGTCAGTAATACAAAATATTTAAGTGTAGGGTCGCTTGGAGCTGTAAAAGTATCAAGGATCTACGTAAACGTAATCAAAAAATACGGAAAAATACAGCTATTTATGCTTTATATTTTAAAACTCGCAAGTAAATCAAAACCTATAGGGTATGGATATTTCCCATTTACTTAGAATCATGAAATTAGGTAAAAAGAAATGTCTCATAGCACAAGTAAAGGAAAAATATGAAAATCATTAATTTGTAATAATATCATATTATAAAATATTTTTTTGTGATTACAAACTTACACTTACAATTGGAATATGAACAGTAATTTAAATGAATATAATGGACAATTTTTTTTTTATTTTTCTGGTATTGAAAACTCGTACACGACTCGTACATGACTTTTGAAAACTCGTATAATTTTAAATGAAATTTGAAAAGTTATTTACAAAAAATAATTTAAAAGTTTACGAATTTCTGGGATCAATATCTTGTCAGTATTGGTATCAAAAGCAATCAAAAATCATCGAGACTTGATGGATAAAATATCTACATGCCTAATAAATTTTGAACGGAACCCTCAAGGTACGAGTCCTATTGGCGCTATTTAAATTTTTGAATATCATTGCTGTTTTTACTGCCCTTACTACTAGATATTCTTTGTTGTGAGGTACGTGTAAAATTATTTTTGACGCTAGTTTTTAATTGCCCTGCTTGAAATAGATACGTATATGTAGAGTCTGACCTATTGGCTAAAACGTAGGATATATGTATGTATGTATTTTTTTATTATAGAGGTAGAAAAATACTTTTGCGTATCATCATGACCAATTTTGCGGTCTGGTATGTCGGACTCGGCTGTCCATTTCGGGCTAAAAACCTCCTCTTCGTCCGATCTCCATTCCCCGTGGCATCGCCTTTAAGCATTACTTCATGTGGGGAGGATTTATATGATGCTCTTCCTTTAGATAGTTGAAGTCACCGCTTCTTGTCTTCTACCCTATATTATATGTTTGCTCTATTCCTTTCGGTGGAACGAAGAACTTGTAGTGCCTTCGTTGCGTGTCGACTGGTCGCGTTCCAAGCTGCCTTTGATAAAATCATTCCTTCTTCTAATATTTCTGCTTAAGGATAGTTTCCAGGGCATTACGTGATGAACTGAAAAGAGGACGTGCAAAGAAACCTTGTTATGCGTCTTCAAAAACTTCGAGCCAGAACGCGCATTCTGAAGAGTCATTATGTTTGAAACGTTGAAGATATGCTCGAAAGCATGTAATTGTGTGTGTGCTTATGCGCGCGTACGTGTGTCTGCATGTGTGTATGTGTATATAGCGATGTCTGTGTTATGTAAATATGTATACGCATAATAATTATATTGGGATCGTAATTGAGATCGAGAGTGAAACGGAAATTTAAACTAAAGCCGAGTATTAGAACCGAACGTGAAAATGAGACCCAGAGTTGAGAGCGAATTAGTATTGGAATCGAAACAGAACCAAGAGTGGAGTGATAACGGCTTGTCTACCAAAATTTAGAACGAAACCAGGAGCGTTTTCGGAAGCAAAGCTGGATGGGGACCGAAAGTGGAATCGAAATCGAATCGATACCATAATCAAGTTGGGAGAGAACGACGCTTGCCTGCAACATGCATTAACATACAGCATGCAACCCACCGCTGACCCTCGAATCTGCCTCTCCACTACGAATCTCTATCCAAATGATTGAATATTGATTCCAGAGGATTGACAGATATTGAACACCTAAGGAAGTGTTATTTATTTTTATAATTATCTTAGGGAGGGAGCGAATTCGAGAACGGAAAAATCTACACGTAGATACTGAAATATTAATCATTTCGTTGGCCATTAGTTGTAATTCGTCATTCGATAGGATTGTAGTCATTAATTAATTCTGCCAAATTAAAAAGACTTTTGGTACTTCTAAACAGTTTTCAAATCGTTTTTTGCTAATAATACAGTATTAGGGTAGTTTACTGATATTTGGAATGCGATATTTGTTGATGAATTATATAAGTTGAATTAACGTCGTTCAATGACGACAATTGATGATGTTTGATGATCAAAAGTGAAATCGAAAATAAAATCATTTAAAGAAACAATGAAGCTATCAAAAATCCTGCAATCTCTTCAAGCAAAAATTGGTTGTCTGTAAAGTCGGTTTACGGACGATAATTTTACGTGAAAACGTCATAAGAAAACATTGATAAAAAATTTTATTCTTTTATGAACTGAATTGAATTATTATCACTGAATTATCATTATTTTGTATAATAGAAAGAAGGAGTTAACTGAAAATGATAATGTTTCCGATACATTAACAATTATTTTCACTCGTTAATTCAAATATTTTTCTACTTAAGTTATACAGTAAAGAGAGAGATGCGTCACAAGCCGAACGGTTAGGCCGACCATGTCCCTCTATTGTTCCCCGCTCTCGCTCGCACGCTAGGCTCAGGCGGAAAGCGACAAGTCATGCTTTTTCGTGCATACAGCCGACATTCATCGATTTAAAAGACGTTATCACGTCAAAAAAGTTTAACTTTCTTTTATATGGTGCTAGTAAACAGTTACGGCACTGGGTACTAGTGCCTTCTCTGTCTAATAAGCAATTTAAAACCGTCATTACTCAACTATCTTTATAGTTACCGAATAAACGTTTTCACTAGACTTTTAAACAATTAAAAAAAGCTTTAAATACAGTGATATATAAAATAAAAAAATAGTGCACTACCCTTTTTCTAGATCGTATTATTAATTCCAGATTGACTTTGAGCGAGGTATTTGCTGAGCAATTAATTTTGCAACGGATCTTAAATTAATGAGTACATGCCATAAACCACGCGCGGACCAGACGCGCGTCGAAAACCTAACGTGTTGTTGAAACTTGAACACTATGATTTGTTTCTAAAGAAATGTAACCAGAAAAGTATCCCATTCGTTTACACTTCTATTTACGTCAATTTTGAATAAGTGTCTGTATAAACAGAAAATATATTTTTTTTATTACGTAATCAAGAGAAAAATATATTTCTAAACTTTAGAAAGGCGATATTTATTAAATATTCTTTCCTCATTTAAATATTTGTTTTCGTGGCCTAGGTCTGTTCTCATGCCAAGTGTCTGTCTAATGTGAAATTTCCAGTGTTTGATATCATAAAGATTTATTAGTATTAGATATAAGTATGATTGATAATTGAGTAGACTAAGATAAGTGATCATCGCCGCTCATGAAACTCTAAACACTAAATGTATTGTCATAGCTTTGCCAGATTTTTAAAACGATATACGCACTTTTGATAGAAATCCAAAAAGATCGGATGTATGTGTTATGAATAGGACTCATTACACACGAAATGCTTGCCTAATTCAATAAGTTCATTTACAGCTATTGAAAGCTTTCGTCTATAAACTTCTCGGGTAATCATCGTACTTTTATTACCGTGTATAATAAAAAGCGATCATGAGTGCTTTAATTCGATGAGTTCAAATTTTCCGAACAACTCAAAACAAATTTTCCGCCCTTAAGTTTAGATATAGAACTTTTAAACAATCGAGGTATAATCAAATGGAAAAGTAAGACTCATTGAACCAAAATGATTTTAAACCAAATATGACGAGTTTGTAAGACTCCGTTACCCGTTATAGGCTTTTCATTGGACCCTCATCAACAAGATGTAATAGATACTACTCAATAGAACTAACTAATTGAGTGCACAGTCAATAGTTTATAATAATAGTAGACGTAGAAGGGTTCAAGTAACTACCTTTTAGCTTTCTCAAGAGATCACTTCATTATTGAATTATAATGAATTTATATCTACCGAAACGGATAATGGTATTAAAAATACGTATATGTATTTGCGATAGCCGACAAACGTGCAGTAGTTGGCGCGGGACGCGTAGGATATTTTTTGTTACCATGAAGAGATTTAATTTGTATTGTTTAATAGTAATGAAAAGTTACGTATTAAATACCAAATGGCAAAGAGTTCAATGGTAACTCTCGCTCTAACCAACTCAACGGTATTTGCGCTAATTATAGACCAATAAAATAAATATTCAGTTTTATGAAATTTTACCGCATACAGTAGGCGAATTGAAAAAATCGGCCAAGTGCGAGTCGGACTCGCGCACGTAGGGTCCCGTACAACAATGGTACATAAATGTATAACAAAGTGAATATATAACTAAATATTCTGTGAATATTTCAAGCGCCTACCTGTTGCCGTTATTAATATCCAGCCAAAACGAGCAAAAAAATCACGTTTGTTTTATAGGAGCCCCTTAAATATTTATTTTATTCTGTTTTTTAGTATATGTTGTTATAGCGGCAACAGAAATACATCATCTGTGAAAATTTCAACTATCTGACTATCACGGTTCATGAGATACAGCCTGGTGACAGACGGACGGACGGACAGCCGAGTCTTAGTAATAGGGTCCCGTTTTTTACCCTTTGGGTACGGAACCCTAAAAATGACCGAAACGTAGTCTGAAGGGTTTGCAGCAGGAAAACAGAAATAGAGCCCCGTGTAAATTTCGGCGAATGGAACGCGTCGAACTGCAATAAATTAGACCCGATATCGATACCGACCCGTATCGCCATTTTGATCTCGATCCCGGTTCTAGCTCCTGTTTCAGATCCGTTCCCATCTTCATGCCATTACTGTTTGTTTACCGTGCCTCGATGTCTGAGGTATTAGATGTTAGAGAGTATATATGCGGTTGCTGAGGTACTTAAGTATCGATTATTATAACGCTTTCTGTCTTTGATATTGTTTATCGGATGGTCTGGACTAGCATTTGTAAAATAAACATAGTAACAATTCTGTCATGAAGATTTTATTAACATATTGATATAACTTATTACACATTAACTATTTTACACATTAAGTAATATCTCTTCAATTAATTCAAGTTTTTAGACTTCATGGATCTATAATTATAATCATGAAATCAAATCAAAAAAATATAAAATATCCTCAAATTACTAGCTACCTATTAACTTTCATTGGATAATGGAAATAGAATTATAATTAATTAATCGTGTATGAAAAAAAAATGTCCATGGTGAAGAATGATTTGTTACCATTATGTACTCGTATTCGCAAATGCTTGTCAGATTATTTATGCGAACACTTGGATTATCTCTGCGTATTATAGCTATTTCTATTGGAGACTATTTTACGTAAATTAATGTAAATGATAACAAAGTAAATGTGCATTAATGGCTTAAGTAATTTAATTTTGTTTCTTTTGTTATACATATATATCAATAAATGAAAAATTTAGTACTATACGACAATTTTTAAAAGTTCGCAGAGCTAAGAAGTTCTCACTTCTGATGTGACGAAAAAAATTTATCAGTAGTAGGACTACTGACAGTTTTTTCATTATTTTTGAGATTTAAAAGTTAGAGAAAAATAAAATCTACAAAGTTTTGAGGTAATGATAGAGACTGTTAAATAGGAGTTCTTTAAACCGAGTATCTGTACGGTTAATTATCAGATAAGTATTGCATATAGTACATAAAAGAATACGGTTTTAAAACTACTAACAATCTAGCACGAATTTGAAAATGCCTTAACTTATTTTTAATCTTCAAAGCCCTCTAAGAGTTAAACATGCGAGAACGGCTGGATTGTAATTAGTATTATTTGGAGTTTATCGATAAATTTGCATGAGATTGTGGCCAAAAATATGAAGACACAAACTAACATTTGCCTGCCTGTAGACAAGCAGGCAGGCAGCGTCGGATTATAAGGAAAGTCATTTATGTTTAGATATTGTGATTTTATATCGCTTATGTATCGATATATATTTCAATTTTATAAATAAACATATTATTTATATTGTTTTTCATCAACTATGTGAATGTAAAACTTAAAAAATGCCATATAATTGTTCTAAAATAATGTAAGTTAATCAAATAGAGAGTGGCTTAAATGAATTTGCTTGTGTACACCAAATAAATTAAGCGGCGTAATTGAGCTTCCATTTAGGGTTTTTAAATAAAAGCGAATACTGCTTTTTTCGTTTGAGAGCATTTCATTAAAATAGCTAAGGTCTGTGTTTTATGATTATTATTTCGAAATAATTAACAAAAGCAAACCTGTTAAGTAAACGTAATTACAGAGCTCAAAATTTGTTTTCGAATAGCGTATATTTATTCAGAAATTTTATTATTTGTAGTAAATTGTACGAATAAAACTAAAATTCGCTATTGCGTTGATTTCATGGTTATGTCGTTTATCCAACATTTATTGTTACTTTTTGTAAAACAGAGCAACGGTTTGGGAAATTACGTCACATAAATATAAACAATGAATTCCTATAAAAGAGACCTTTAGACTCATTGTAGAGATTGGTGATCAACTTCCGGGTGGTTATCGGATCCTAAGAGCTTATTAGCATGTCACTAATTTATTATTTTAATAATATTATTAATTTTAATTCAAATAATTATTTTAAACATTAACTGTAATAATAAACTTCAAATTAGAATTAATTTTAATAATCTCAAGTTTGTGAGAATGAAAAAGTAATACAAAAATCTTAACTCATATTAGCTAGTGTGCCCAATTATATTAGTTGTTGTAATTGTATGTATGAAATTTCATTAAATTACTTTAATAAAAAGAAAGAAGTGAATTACTTAATTCCATTACTTTCTTTGATCAAAGATTTGGTCAAAGACTAATTATCAGTTATTGCATTTTCCTAAAAATTTAAGGAATAAAATATCATTGCCCTAGCGATACGCCAAATACGTACCTGTAATAGCCATGGAAAACTTTGAGTAATCAGGTTGTATTAAGTATCTGAAACTAAATCGAATATCGCTTGCCAAGTGCTTTTCAGACGACTTCAAAAAAGGTAGTTTTCGTTTTTACTCGTATGTTGTATGTATGTACGATAGATGTGGATATAGAGTTTGTGTTTAAAATAATAATTTGACTATCAAGGTTCAGCGAATAGAAAATTATGTACGAAGTCAGTCGTACCCTGTACCCATGCAAAGTGTTGTTAATAGCTAGTAGTTATGGTTTCGGTTCCTGCGCATAGAAGGCGTTGATAGTATCATCTATCAACAGAGACCATAATACGATTAAGAGATTACTGTTTTTGGTTTGATTATGAAAACGAATAACTACGCGTCAGTTGTTGCGGTAAGATTAAGACAAACGTCGCTCGTGTTGTTCTTCATCTTCTTCTTGGAGAGTGCGAGTATGCCCTTTCGAAGATTCACGACGCTGTTTTTTTAGACTCATTCTAACATCCTCTGCTCCGTTTCAGGCGATTCACATCTTTGGTTTTTCTGCCTAAGCCGTTTAGGCTCTTCATTAAAAAGTCTTAAATAAATAAAACTAAAAAATGAAAAAGTGGAACCTAATTAAAATACGGTAAAAAAACAACTTTTTTGGAAAAAATGAACCTACTTCGAAAACTCTATATCGAACTAAAAAGAAAAATCAACATTGTTGTTATTACCATTATGTGAAATTAAAAAACTGAATTTAATACAGCGATAATAATACCTAATTCTGATGAAACATACGAAATCAACTATGAACAATAATCATTTCTATCTTATAAAATCGTCGGGTTTAAACAAATTTACGTTATCCAAGCAAGCAAGTATATATTTTCTACGTTTCTAGATTAGACTTTAAGCGTTAGATTAAATTCAATAGTTCAAAGTCGTTCCTGCTTCTAAAGTCGATACTCAGCCACGAAATAAGCCTATATACGTAAATAATGTAAATCGGTCTTCGCCAATGATTTTATTAGATAGAAATCAGTGAAAACGATTATTGTTTGTAGGTTCAATGTATTTTGCCATAATAATGGTGATCAACTGTATTAAATTGAGTTTTTGAAGACAATTAATTTTTTTTATTCAAGTACAGAATTAAAAGTCGGTTCATTTATCATAGAATAAAGTTATTGATTTTACGGTTTTTTTCTTCAATTATTTGTTTTTTATTTTATTCCATTTCACTTCAGCATAATAATTAGTTTATAAAGGGCCAGCTAAAAATAAATTAGACGCAGTTGTGTCTTAAGTTTCACTAGTTATTGACTTCATTTCGACCAAAATAATGTTCGCGTGTTATATCTATTCATGTTTATAGATTTAGGTGTTGTTTCATTATCACTTATAAATTTAGTGTCGATCATTTTTATTTGTATTTGTTCGAATAGTTTTTATTTCACGTATTTTTGAATTTTTTTCATGATTGTGTTAGAGCAGTTCCAAATAAATAAAAAAATGCTGCCAAGTGGCACCTCTTAATATTGATATTAACCTGACTCATAGTTTTAAATGGAAAATGCGTTTATTTTATGCCGCCATTAATTCCAATATTTTTTAATTAAGTAAATATTATTATTTTAGTAGTAGTAGTTTAATGTAGTTAGCACATATATTCCACACAATATAAGTTAATACTTTATACTTTTCTTTATACGTAATTTTAGAAAGTAGATTCATGTAATATTCCATTTTTTTCCCAAATTATCGAAACTTAAATTAATTGACTCAGATCTATGAATAATTGTTCTAATATTGTAAAATTTCTTTATTCTTAAGTGTATGAGGGTTGCATCGAAATAATCAGGATTCGAGTACTTCGGACAGTGTTAGAATAAAATCCTTTATTATTACTGAATACTGGCCATTTAGGATCGTGATGATGTTTACACAATTAAAAAAAATGTTTATAAAAAAATATTTCAGTTTAAAGTTACAAGTTGATAACAAAATGGAGCTTATGCGTGAAAAATTCTGTGTCATAATTTATTATAATTTTGGCATAATACTGGTTTGAATTTATTCTAATGAGTCTGAAAGAAAATTTTGACCGTCAATTTGGACTTTCGAAGATGAGCTCAAGCCAACATAAGTGGTGCGTTCCCGCGCATGTCTAAGAAAATGTTTCCTTAAAAAGAGACATGGTGCCATAATTACATGACAGGTTCATAATGTTATTATGGAAGCATGTCTCTTTGTATTTTTTTTTGTAAATACAAATAAAAATAAAAAATATTTGGTCAAATTCGCCCCTAATTGGACTTGAACTTAGTAACCTCCTGGTCGAAGGCAACGCCTTTAACCGGTGAAGTGCCACCGTTTATACTTCCGTACTAGATTTTAAACATTAATTTACTTATATATAAGCGTTATGAAGGAAGAAAACAATTTATAGTTTTATACAGTAAAAATCTAGTCCCTACCCTATTCAAACATATAGTTGTGTCGGTTCTACTTAAGATCATTCGTTTCAAATTTATCAGGATGTGATGTGGTGCCCGTTCGATTTAAATTTAGTGGTACGAATCCATGAATATTTATACTAATTATTAATATAATAATTATATAAAAAAAATCAGTTATTGACAGTCAGAGAACGGTCATCGTCGATTGGTACATCACGGTTTGTTTGTCAGAAATCGTAGCTGACCTTCGTACCGATAACCCGAAACATCGCATCATCTTACATCATGATAACGCGAGCTCTCACATCGCTCATAAAACGAACAATTTTTTTGAGGCAGGAAAATGTTGAATTATTGACCCACCCTCCGTACAGCCCTGAGCCAAGCCCTAATGGTTTCCTTACATTTCTTAGACTTAAAGATTTATTGAGTGGTTAGCGGTTTGGAGACCCAGAAGCAGCAAATCTTAAGCAAAGCAAAAAACCTTACAAATCGGCCATTTTGTCAATATCAACTTCAGACTGGAATTGCAGATTCAATAAATTGGTTTTATCGAATGCTAAAGTGCATAAATTATAATGGAGAATACTAAAGAAATAATTAAGTTATGTCCTGCATCTTGTTCTTTTTATTCCCGACTATTTCGGCGTGCTCTTGGTAAATATACAATAACGATCTTTCAGACGAAGCGTGATAGCCACCTAAAAATTCCTTTAAATTTTTTTAAATCTCAATATATAAAGAAATTTGACAGAATTATATGAAGGTTCTGAACCGTGAAATATCCGGTCCTGAAAAAATCTGAAAGTATTACATATTAGAGCGGTCCTTATTGTAGATACTTTCATCGATCGAATCGATTTAACACATTGAATAGTATCGAGTTTTTGGTTTCTGTTGATCTTAAATAAAAGAAAAATATCAAATATGATTTTATTTATTATTTATATTATGATCTGCTTTGTGATCAATACAATCAAATATTTCTGATAAATCGCAAACGACCCCTACAGAATTCCTAGAGTTTTCCCATGCATCATGTATATGTACCGAAAGGGAAACGCTATTGTCTGTGGCGGATCTTCTTTTAGTAAAAAGAAATTGTTTTATATTGCGGTGGGAGATGAAATATGAAAGCGTTTGATAGAGCATGATCTTTTTATTTGATCGTAAATTTTACGCAGCGCGGGCAACGCCGTTGTAAGCCTATAATTAGTGGAGTGTTTTATGTCACCGGATTTTAAAACACGAATTAATTTACCATATTGAAATAAGTCAAGATAATGCCTGTTGTAATATATTTATTAAATATAATTGGTAAATATAGTTATGATGTGAATTACAGAATTTCTATTTCTACTTTCTGCTTTTACGGATATCCTCCAAAAACCTTCTGTTTTTTCCTGATTATTGATATTTTTTTTTCGGAGTATGACATAATTATTCAGTGGTGTTTTGAGAAATAAAACTCATTAGTCTTAGGAGTGATCGATCTGTTAATTTAAAATTAATGACAAATAATTTTGTTTGAAACAATACTAAAGTGAATGAAAACCTTTCAAAATGTCATCTGATAACTTAATTTTTGAAAATCACTATAAAAATAATAAGTTATGGAACATTTCAAGTATTTTCTATTTTTTAAGGTTCCGTACCTTCTAATGGAAAAACGGAGCTCTTACCGGGTCACGCGTATGTCTGTCTGTCCATCTGTCGCTGTCAATTTCCTCTAAATTATCTACTAAACCGATTAAGTTGACATTCGGTATCAGATATACACGTGTATGTCTCTGACTCAAATACGGACCTCTCATGTAAATAAATAAATTTTAAGTATGAGGGTCATTTTTCAGGGGTAAAGTAAAAAAGAAAAAAAAGTATTGCAAACTGCATAACTATATATTCACAAACTATGTGACATATCGAATTAAAGCGCTCATTGTGAGGGTCTCAAATATGTTACATCTTCATTATTTTAAGATAATAATTTTAAAGATATTTAAGAAAATATATGGAAACTGAACACTTTTCCCTTATATCTGAAACTATTGCGTCTAAAATTTTGAAAAATAAATCAATAAATGGTTTTTAATGTAAAAAGGAGCCCACACTTCGCTTTGTTTCGGTCCCTTTCAATGCCCAATATATACCGACACTCGATAAGTACGTACTCAAATATATACTGAGTAGGTATTACTTTCTAGTGGACTTTGCATTATTGCGATGCGATACTAATTTTAAGGATAAAATGAAATATCAAAATACTTTATATCACTCGATCTTAATTCATATTGAACATACGTCATGATTGAATTCAATAATAGATAATACGTTCAGCAATTTCCTTTTCATAATCTGGTACCATACATGCTTTTTTTAGTTACCACAAGCAAATTTAAGTCAGATTAAAAAAAATATGATAAATGTTTAACACACAGAACCCTCAATACGCAGCTGAATGCGAATTAGTCCGGTTTTTTAACTTGAAGGTATAAATTCAAAATATTTATTCCGATTTATAATTACGATTCCATTGACACTTGTATAAGTTATTTAAATAAAAAGACGCAGTTACGAATTTCTCAACTTACATTTGCTGCCGAAACCCAAAATTGCTAATAGAGTGTCATTAAAACTCGATACCAACTTGTGATAGTGTTTTGAAATATTAATATAGTTTAAAATAGGTATTCCACTATCCACACCCGGGACTGAATCATGCATGGTATTTGCATTAGATTAAGAGGTGTCTAGTACGTAAAGAATTCACTAACTTTTGTATTGCAGGTTTTTATTATATTTACAAAAAAAATGTCCCTCACTTAGTGAAGAAGTTTCAAGAAGAAAATAGAGTATAAGATATACACGTAGGTATATAGACACACTATACACGTGTCACTTGAAAGAATACAATAAAATATATCGATATATTTTGTAGTAAAAGATTGTCTTACTTACGACACGAGGCAAGGCTATAAGTCAAAAACTCGTCCATAAGGAAAAAAAAATAATTTTGTTGGCGGCGTATTGTGAGGTTCTTAAGTTTATTGTATCAACGACCCGTACTTTCTTAATTGAATTATTAAGGGCCTCTTCCACTATCCTATTGAACTGACATTCGACTAAAAGTCACTTTCAAAATAAAATTTGGGTTCATGTCCTCCTTTTAGAGTTAACAACCGTTAAAAAAGATGGTGAAAGAAGTCTTTAGTGCTTGGAATTAATTTTTTGAATGATTTAAATTTAATGCTTGTATTATTTGTAATGAAAACTCCATAAATATAATGATTACAAGACTAATTATATTCTTAATATCTTATTTCATTAGCTAAACTAGGATCGTATCCATGGTACTAAGTCATTTATTCATCTAGATCTTGGTCAAAATTAGTTTGTGCGTCATGTATGGACTCAAACGCCTAGCCATCGATGGCATTTTCGGTAGCTCAAAATATAAATAGGTAGAAATCCTGTGTAGCTGTCATGCAAAATCATATTATTTGCTCTTAAACCATCGACAATAATGGAAAGGTTTATAAAATATTAATTAGACTCTCACTTAAATTTTAATATTTATTTACAGAACTATCCTTAGAACTGGCCACTTAGACACTTTAAAAAAAAATAAAACATTTAAATTTAAAAAAAAGGTACTCTGCCTCCCTTCTTAAAATTGTAAAATATATATTATTATTTGTTTTTACAATTTTACAAATTGGCGGCCAAAAGAAAACTGTTTTGTCTAATATCAACCATGAATTTTGGTGCAATGATTTTCTATGATTGTCGTTGCCATTGAAGTCAACAAGAAGGTTACAGCAGACTTCAGTTGGCCTTTCATGGTGAAGCTCCATCTCTTGGTACTGTTTATAACAGGTTTAACGAGATCAAACGTGGTTGCATTAATTTGAATGCGTGAGGGACGTCCTTCTATGACGACAACCGAAGACAAAGTAGATGCTATACGGCTCTGCTAGAGACTGACAAAAGAGTAACCTATCAGCAAATTCGGACAAATTCAGGCATCGGTATGAATTAAGTGCACAAAATTTTTTTCGAACATTTAGGGATCAGGAAGCTTTGTATTCGGTGGATATCTAATAATTTCACCGAAGCTCAAAAACTCCGTTGTTATTCATAGGTGCCGCGAAATAATGTAAAGACAAGCCAGTGGTGCCTCAAATGCTGTATATGACATAGTTGCAGGTGACGAAAGCTGGATGTATTATTACGATTCTGAAAGCAAAAGATAGTTTACTTAGTGGGTGTTTCCTTTCGAGCAGTTCCCTACTGAAGAAAAACGAGGTAGAAGCCTCGGAAAATAGATGATAGCCTTTTTCTTTGGAATAACAGGTCATTGTGTAACAATTGTTTTGAAAGATAAAAAAAGTCACTTCAGATCGGTATACTAACAATTATTTTCCTCTTGTTTTGGAAAAATTTTGGGAAAAATGATCTTAAAGTAGGATTCTCCTTCATCATCACAAGGCCTCACCACATACCGCCGGGCAAACATGACTATTTTAGGATGTTAGGTGTTGAAAATAATAGCTCATTCACCTTACAGCATTCACTTCGAGTTTGCACCATGAGATTTTTATTTATTTTCTAAAATAAAAGAATAATTTCCGGAGTAGATTATGAACCCCGAGGAAGCAGTGGCTGCATATGAAAAGGCCATCGGAGCGACCCCTAAGTGGGAGTGGGCAAAGTGTTCCTCTCGGCGGTTCCATTGAATCATTAACACTAATTTGAGAAACAATAAAAATTAAAATTATTTTTTATTATAAGACTTGAAATATCAACTGGTTCACATCGAAAACGGTATGGTATTGGGAACGAGTTATTCTATATTCGTAACCGATGAAATCGAAGTCAAGATTGAAATAATGCGAGCCAATGTGTTGAAAGTTTGTCGGAATTTTCCATCTAAATCACAAGAAATCCCTAATCTGTAACTGAAGTGCTGAACGATGATGGATAGGGATAAGACAAAATTTGAAAATTATTTGTTATAATAATCTTAAGATTAAGTTAAATTTCAATTCGGAGAGACGCATGAAACGGATTTGCTTTCCAGTTGTTTTTACGTCTAAAGGGAAAGTAATTAATTTTAGGATTTCTAAAAATTTGTTCGAAATCCAATTCACAAGATTTTCCCTCTCTCTGAGAGACCCTACAGCGTCGTCCTTAATCCTTTTAATGCCGTCGGGGGACTATTAACTTACTTTTTCCTCGTGTTAAAGTCGGCAACAAGATTCTAAATAAATTTCGAGAAGATGAGGAGCCGTATTTTAATATTCAGCAATTTCGGGGCTTAATTTAAATTTACACGCGGAAATGAATTATCGGCCGGTCGCTGAAAAACGGACAGCCATTTAACGGAACGGCCGTGGGCTTACATTTTTTTTTCCGACAGACTGACTGATTGGGTCGCGCGCGGTCGGCGCGATCGCGTACTTTTTAATTCCGACGTATCAGCCGAGCCGCGCGGCATCGCAACAGAATTAAAATTTAAAGCCGCACACGCGCCGGCTCTCGCGGATCGCAGCGGTTGCCGACGCGACGCACCCTTAATTAAAGGGTTACTTTCATTCGGAGTCGAAGTCCGTAAAGAAATCGCTCGTTATTATTCGGGCTGGCGTGCAGATATCGCGGCCACTATTGTCCCGAGCGCGCCGTAGGTAGCGGAGTCGGCAAAAATGCGCGGTCCCGGCGGGGCGGGGGCGGGGCGGCGGGCCGCGTTATCGCGCCGCACGCCCGGGGAGCTGTCACAAAAGCGCTAAGTAGCCCCTTACACAAAAACACAGCGCTATCGTGCCCTAATGCGGTAGATAGGAAAATCTTTTGTCGACGCTCGCCGCGCTCCTTTATGACGATCAATCTTGTGCTCCCGTACTTTAACGACATTTTCGTGTGAATTTCTGCTAAAGTGCCGATCGGCGAGTCCGGTCGTCTATTGGAGCCCTTCGGAATGCGAAAGTCTAAATTATCTCCGAAGGGAATTATTCTAAAAGAAGTGGGAGGCGGTACGGGCGGTGCGATTCGGCGTCTATACACATCGGGAAAGTAAGCGCGAGCGTAAAAAGATAATGGGGCCACCGCCTCACGTATGAGCCAGAACGGGAAATTCTGATAACTCGATGAATATTTTAGTAGAATTAATATACCGACGGAACGTTTCCCGCGCGCGGTATAAACACAAAGGAATAAATCAGGGCACGTAGCGCGGCGCCTGCGCCCGCCGCGCCGCGGACGGCCGGCGCGCCGGTCCACGCGAGATATGATAAAAGATTAATGTTGGCTTCTTTCTGCGGAATATCGTTTAACATTTTTTTTGTCCGAGCCGCATTCCCTCACGCGCTCAGTGCCTCGGTTTCCCTCCCGGTATTTGTCTACGCTTGACGTTCCTCCGTTTTTCACCCCCATCGCTGTTTTTGTAGTCGACAAAAGCCGTCCGGACGTTGCTCCATGAAAAAAAATCACCACCTCATAGATTGCCAGGGGGCGGTGGGACCCTCACAAAAGTCGTGGCAGTATTAGTTTAAGGTTACCTTGGAGAGAAAAGGGGACTATACAACGAGATACTTCTGTATTGTATGCTGAAATCTGGAAGTTATAAGAAAATACAACCTCCGACTTCCCTTGCCTAAGGAACCCAAGAGAGGAAAATTGTTTTATTTTACATAACGTAATAATTTGATATCGACGTATTTAAATATTATTGATGCAAGTATTATTAATGAAAAATTAACGATAATAGTCAGTATAACAATACAATATTTAAGACAACTAGCGACTTTGAAAAAAAAATTCTTAATACTCTATAAGTAATTAAAAACAAAAAAAATTGAAACGATGTAAATTACATCAAACTTTTATGGCAATAAGTTATTAAAAAAAATTTTTTATGATTTTTCTCTAACAAGATCTTTTGTTGAAGCAGAATTATAAATTTGAATTGGTCGATTTAAAGGGCTTTGCGGTATTCGATGAAGTTGATTGAGGATTAAAGCAGATTTAGATTTTCGTAATACGAGATTCAATAATTTCAGATTTTTAAATAATGTGTTTTTTTTGTTTTAAGCTCCATTTTCCAAAAAAAAAATAAGGCAAGCAATGATAACTTTTTAATGCCATTGCTATAAATTCAAGCCTTAATTAGTCAATCCTTTCAATATTTTAAAAATACTTTGTGTAATTATACTTCAACGACGATCGGTCACAGATAGAATTAACTGCGGTACTCCATATAAGTTTTTTGGGGTATGAGGCAGATTATTTTTAGTACCCATGCACTCATGCATGCAGGGAAATACATTGCATCAGCATCTTTTTCCCTGCCTATATTTTAATTTTATGTACGTGTACGCAAGACACGTTTTAGAGTATACACGAAATTTTAATTATTTTATATTCCTGTTATATAATACTAGCGGTCACCCGCCAGCTTCGCTGCGCGAAAATTTAAATTTAGCAATTTTTTTTTATTATCCAAATTTGACCCCGGTTTGGTTCCTGTGGACATAGATCGTAATGAATGCCTTCACCTTTTGTATCGGCTGATTTTGCTGTCAATTTTGATCGCGATCACGATCATATTCTCAATGTCAATTTAAGTTCCGTTGTCCGGTCCGGTCTCGGTCCCACTCCCGATTTCAATGGCGGTCTCGATACCGATCTTGGTCCTCCCTTGGGCATTATTGGTAGTAATAACAAATTACGATTTATACCGGAACGGACAACGAAACGACAACGAAATGTATTAATACCGTTATTACTGGTATTTATACATTTTGTGCATAAAAGGTAACGTTGTTATATGTAGAATATAATATGATCTTATTATATTAATCTCATATCCTATTTGAGAACATAATATACCTATGCAAAATTTGATTACAATCCGTCCAGTCGCCAGCGTTTGACAAACATCCATACAAATATATTTTTACATTTTTTATATTAAAAATGGCCTGTAACCATCTACAAAGGATTCCACGTCGAATAGTCAAAGTCCCATAATGATACTAATCGTATCATTATGGGACTTTGACTATTCGACGTAAGTAAGTATGTACGACGTAAGTACCTTTTATGTGATTAAGCCTCAAAAAAATATTTTCATTTATATATATATATAAATAGACTAATCTTTGGAGTTATTTATAGAAGAACCTATCTATATGTAGCCTGACTAGTGAACTAATAAGGGCACAAATATTCTTGTTAGAAATTGCTTCAGAATATAATGCAAGCAAAGTATATGCCATACTACCTACCCTCTCGCTTTAATTGGTACTAAAACAATTTGTTACGACTAAACATAACGAACGATTTTAGGTTAGCAAAAACTATACTCAAGGGTAGCTATTTAGACAGGACCATTGTACTCTACAATTTCGCGGTCATAATTTTATACTCAACGCCATAAAAACAGTAAACAAATTTAATTAATGTTTAAACAGAGTAAAATTGTTTATTGTTGTCCTTTCCCATTATGAAATAACACGTTATATAAATTACATTAATTCTTGATTAATGATTTTGTGACTTGTTTAGAATGTGCTTCTAACGAAATACAATAACGGTACTTTTAGATAGTCTTTATGGTTCTATGCAAAATTTAATCTTACCGCCAATGGTCATCCTCCTGTGTGTCGTAAGTTTCTGTTTCATAGACTATGCAGAAGCGAATTACAATTTTTAGACTATTCTTTAGAATTATATAATAGTAATAAAGACACAAAGAGATTATTATAACGGACTAAGATAATTATAAAAATAAATAACACTTGCTTAGGTGTTCGATATCTGTCAATCCTCTGGAATCAATATTCAATCCTTTGGATAGAGATTCGTAGTGGAGAGGCAGATTCGAGGGTCAGTGGTGGGTTGCATGCTGCATGTTAATGCATGTTGCAGGTCTACAAAAAGATTTAATTTTGATTTTGAAAGATGCGTCTCGGTTGACACTAGTCAATACTGAAGGATCGAAACTATATTTTATGTTTTATCATACTACGAAAATAGTAAAGTTTCGTAAATTATCAGGAATATTACTACATGTACGTGTTTTATTAATGTTCATTGCTAATTAATGCTATAACTGAAAATATATAGAAGTCTCATGTTTCAACAATAATGATCTGTTGTGTTTCACAGTGTCGTGTCGTGTATCTGTTTGTTTAGTATAATAATATAGAATGGTTTTTACGTAGTCCACAATACGAAACCTCTGATAAACTGGCTCGACTAGCACTTGATCATATTTAAATTCAGAACATTGAAAATATATATTATATTAATATATAATGACTTTAATTAATCAGAAAATTTATTATTTACATGCTTTATATAAGCATTCCATTATTGTGTTCTTTTATGTAATTGTATTTGTAAGCACTTATGGTTTTTATAACGCTTTAATTGTTTATTATTATAATCTCCTTACGTTTTACAGCTCTACTATATTCCGATTTTTAATTTTGTCATTTTTATTGTTAAATTACTAAGTTGTTCTCAAAAATATTTTAATGAAAATGAAAGTGGTTTTTGTGGAACTTATTCGCTGGTAGTATCGTTTTGTAGAAACAAACACAATAAATACGTGCTAAATATTATTTTCATTGTAATCGCAATTTACTTTACTGGATAAATTTTTCGATTACTGAAGTAGAAAATCGCTTATATTGTACAACTCTTTAACATTTGGTAATAAAGCCTTTTCAATTGTGCCAATTCTCGTGCCAAGTTGTTGTCGGCCCAATGTGAAGGCACACTACCACAAACCTATTTCAGATGAAGGGGTCTGTACCTTATTCTAAATGATGGAATCATTCGTGGCCGAGATGGATTAAAATATTCTGAACTCTTTTCCGTTCTTGTCTGAAAGTGCACTGGTTAGCATCAGCTGAAAGATGATTTTTAAGGAATTTTTAAGAATATTAAGGAATGATTAAAGTATTTATTTTATTATAAAAATCCGAATTCTGACAATAACCTTTTAGTATGAAATACGATCTGCTTGCCGCACAAATGGCTTTATTCATATTCAGGACACTTAGGAGACGTTCCTGGGGGATAGCTGTTTTTAAACTTCGATAGATAATATTAAGTAACGACTTTAGTTTAATGACAACTCATAAATATGAATATGATCTTTGGATTTTAAAGTATCATTTGTAACCTTATTCGATAAATCAGGTATACATTTTTGGTCGATCAATGTTAAAAATTCAATAATATTTGCGTCCTAGGGACGCTTTTAAGTTAGTTCTGATTATTTTATATTACTAATTGAACGATATCTATTTGACATTATCTTATAAGATGTGTTATTTTCCTGTTTTTGCAAGAGCACTTGGGGAGCAGAAAATTCGTAAATATTTATGCATAAAAAAATTGTGATAGACTTTTAGGTAAATAGATAAATACCTGTTTACCCAGTTACAGTTACATGTTTTACCCAGATTTTGCGTTATATATTTTCAACAATTTCTTCGTTAACTTATAATTCAAATCCTGTAATAAGAACTAGGATCTTTTAAAAGTTTACTTGGTTCTTTGTCTATATGCTGAAAGAGCCGAATTTTTTGCTGTTTAGAAATCTTTAGAAGATTAAAAATATTGTTGATTTTGGAAAATGTTTCATAACAGTACATATAATACAAATCCTACATGCCACACTTCCCATAATGGATAAGATACAGTTAAAAAAAACCAACATAATCCTAGATGACAAATAATATTAAAAATTACGATTTTTAACAAATCTATAATTCGTTGACATATTATAGTTGTTAATACAACGAGATGCATTTTAAATCGTTTTCCATTCATTCCTTTATTTAATAAAATATTTATTCGAGTTTTTCCCTTAGGAGCTGTTCCCCGACGTCGCACGCGGTAAGAGCATTCTCCTGTAAACCAAGGAGTTATAAATTGGACGAGTCAGTTGGCGTACATTAAGGAAGTGTTCTGTCGTAACAATAAACTAGCCAACTAATTCCTGTTCCTGTATCATGTGTGTGTATGTATTAATATAATAGCCACATATATGTTTAATTTATATACAAAACTTACATCCTTTTGTTGAGAAACACAGTTTTTCGGCAATAACTCCAACACGATATATTCCATCATCTTCAAAATAATTTTCAATTAAAGTGTTTATTAAAAATTACCTTTGTATATTTTTTCATATATTTGGACACACGATTTAAAAAATAAAAGGGGGGGACGCAATTTCTGCTACTTTCGTGACTATTTCTGACAATACTCAATTTATCAAAAAAAGAAATCTTAGAAACCGAAGTGTGTTTAAAAGGGCTTTGAAGTTTACTGAAAAAAATATTTTTCAGCTTCTGTTACGTGGAGTGCCCTTGTAAAAATATTTATTTTTGTTATTTATCTACTAAACTATTATAAGTAGTAGCTTATGCAATACACCTAGAGTTCAAATTTCATCAATATATATCTTGTAATTTTTGAGAACAATGCTGGTGACATACGAACGGACGGACATAACGAAATTATAAGGGTTCTGTTTTGGCGCCATTTTGGCTCGTAACCCTAAAAAATACTAGTTGTCGTTAATTACAAGTCGACTCAAACACATATATTTGTTGACGTTTTAAGTTTAAATCAGTGCATAATAAATTTGCCAATGTAATTCATAAAGTAGTTTTTAACAATTAAGCAGGCGGACTTGCAACCCACTTGGTAATACCTATAATTTATTCTAAATCTTTGTTATAATATAATTTGATCAAATACATTGGTATCAATTATGATTCTATTTTTGATTTTAGATCCAGTTTTATCGTTACTTTAAATCCGGTCTTGCTCTCTTGTTTCCGACGCCGGTCGCTCACTTTTCCAATCTCAACCTCGTTCTCAAATTCAATCTACCAAGACTGAATTCGAGAGTGAAGCGAATCTCGATTTCAATCTTGGTTCCACTCTCGATTCCAAGCTCAGTCTCCCCTCAATTCCAATCTTGGTCTCGATTACATTTCTAATCTTTACCTCGCTTTCGATTCTTTTCAATCTTGGCGTCGCTTTCGATTCCAATCTTGGTCTCGATTACATTTCCAATTTTCACCTCCCTCTCGATTCTTTTCAATCTTGGCGTCGCTTTCGATTCCAATCTTGGTCTCGATTACATTTCCAATCTTTACCTCCCTCTTGACTCCTTTCTATCTTGGCATTGCTCTCGATTTCAATATTGGTCTCGCTCTCGAGTTTAAAATGAATTCGTTCTCAATATTAATCCCGCTTCCTTAGAAATTATTCTATCGGAATAAGTGAACGTGTGAGAAGTATTCGTATCCTGTGTTAATCCAGAAGATATTCTGTGTCTAAAAGTTTATCAAAGCCATTTAAAATTTCCGAATATTTAGAAGAAAATCATCCATGGGCATAAGCGTTTCGACTTGCCGGGCTGTGTCGTTCATCAATGGCTTTGTATTCATTTTGGTTATGCACGATCAAATTAGAAAAGAGCTATCCTTAAGTTTCTTGCTCGTTCTTTCCTTTTTGAAGGAAAACTGTCTCCTGAACGAGTAGTAAAGAGTAATTTAACCAAAAAAATTGTTAATTTACCAATGAAATAAAGTTATTTGAATTTTAATTTGAAAACAGAAAGAAAGACAAGAGCTTCTAAAGAAATACTCCAGGATGAGCTTTATCAATACACCAAATTTCAATAAAATTGGTTTACAACGTAGACATACAGAAATGTAGTCGTATGTAGACATAAAGACAAACAAATAGACGGAATCAATTTGGCATTTATAATATTGCTGTGTACTTTCATGGATAAGATAGAAACTGAGATAAAATAAAATAGCTCATTAAAAGTCTCTAATCATAACGAAAACAGTGCGAATCAACTAAAACACTAATAAATTCAACAAGAATTTGACGTTGCAACAACGAATAAATTAATTACAAGTTGATTTGAGAATCAATTTACTTTAGTAAAGAATAATATAACATTCTGAAAATACGAATAAGAAGAAATTGTTTAATTAAGCGACAAGGGTACACTTGCCACCAAGTTGGATAATTAATTGCAGCACCTGATCTTTATTTGAATTTCAAATATAAATCTTTGTTACGGAATGTGTATTAAGTCCTAAGCATCACTAGAATCATTGAGTTCAGTTTATTTTGAAAATGTATTGATGTATTTTTATAGATCAGTATCAGTTTTGTATCAGATCAGTATCAGTATCAGTTCTGTATCAGTTTTGAATGGATTATTCGTTTGAGATCTCCTCAGTGGCGTATGAAAAGTCTTATTGTTTGACATAAGTGTTTCTATGCATTCATCAGGGAAGTTTATTTGGATATATTATCAATAATACAATTTTTCGAAATACTTTTAAATACATGTATTGGTAATTTTTAAAATAATTAATTCATTAATACTGAAATCTAATTGGCTTTATAGATTACTGAAATTCGTCTAATAACACAAACCTCATCAACATCTCTTTTTGTTTGAAACATTACTGTTGAAATAGTTTACAAATGATAGAAAAAAAACTTTATAAACGTAAAAATGTTCAAAAACATATGGTAAATAATATTTTCCAGCTCGAAAACTTCTAAAATGCATGGATACAAATTTTTACGTGGTAAAACATTTCACATATACAAAACCAGTAAAATAATCAATCAATCATGATTTTTTTTTGAGATTACGAAATAAAATGAAAAAAATTTTGTGTGCCTCAGAAATTTTGAACTCTTACAACTCAAAAAGCTCAAAATCATCGATGTCCAACCAAAGTATTCCCAAGTTCCTGAAACTCGAGATCGTCGGACAATTTTAGTGATGACCTATAGGATCAACAGTTTCTTATTCACAAATATAATTTCATTAGCTATACGACGAACAGTTACCGAAATATTGAAGTTTTCATAAAAATATTCATCGTTTTTTTTTTCACCGCCATTCGTTCATTGCTTTTTTTTTTTACAAAATCATGACATAGACGTCCGTTTTTAAAGTTCCGTGCTTCTAAATGAAAAGGAAATCCCTATAAGGATTATTTTGTTTTCCTTCTGTCCGTCTATCTGTCAAGATTGTTTTTCTCAGGGGTGCATGGAGGGGTGCAGGGGTGCATATAAAATTGAAATTAACATCGAATACTTTGTCCGTATGACGTTTCTTGGAGCTGTAAAATAACAAAACTTCTAAGTCAACATCATTAAAGTATACGGATGAAATACTGCGATTTATGCCTTACATAATGAAACTCGCATGTGAATCAAAACCTACCTAATACTTCCCATTGACCTAGAATCACGACATTTGGCATAAGGGTCTAATAACACAAGTAAAGAAAAATAACTGAAAATCGATAATTTGTAGCTATATCATATGATTATCATAAAAAAAAATCTTTATGGTCACAAACTTATACTCGCAATCGGAGTATGGACCATAATGTAGACATTGGTCCTTCATATTGCATGGGAGAACATATTTTAACTTTCTGCTATAAAAACTTCAGAGTTTTAAAAAAAAATTGAAAAATTACTTGAAAAAAGAGCTAAAATATCATTATTCCTGAGATGAATATCTCGATAGTATCGGCATTTACAACGATAAAAAACTTCGAGGCTCTTTATGGAAGAAATACTTGGATACATAATTAATTTTGTGTGGAACCCTCAGGGTGCGAGTCCTATTCGCACTTGTTTGGTTTGATTTTCAAAGCTAAATGACATTAGCATTAGTATGAATATATTTTGAATACATTTTAAACTTCAGTTTATCGAATACACTATTTTCCGGAAATATTATAATAATATCAATTATAATCTAGGTACTGTTAGTAAAAACGATTTTAAGTATAGCGATCTAGGTCTTAAATCGTTATATTTAAAACCCGTCTTAATAATTTTTCTCAAGTGTTTCTCTCTTGAATATTAATAAATAAAATGTAAGCCGACCTCTTCCCTCTCTAAAATCTCTTTTATAATAAAAGATCTAATCCAATTTATTGTGCAGATTTTTAGTTTTTCAAATTATGTTTTTATCGTAATTTATTTCCTCCTAGCGAGGAGCCCATAACCTGTGGCGTGTGTATAAAACGTGACCATGGTTTAAATTTGGCTCGTAATATTGTTCATCAATACATGTATATTAATTTGCATAGTGGTCCTTCGGGCTTTTATGATTAAGTCTCTAGCATGTAACAGGGCAGATTAATAGCAAAATTTTAAATGTTTTATATATTCAACTTTAAACTACATATTCATGGAAATAAATGGTTACAAATAGTCTTTACAGATTTACGACTTTGATCAATTATTATGGTGTTTGTTTGGGTCATATCTGTACTAATATATAAAGCTGAACAGTTTATTTCACTGCGCTAATCTTTGTAATTATCAGTCGGATTTGAAAAAATCTTTTTGCGTTTGATAGCTCAATCCTCAAGAATATCTATAGGCCATCAAAATCATTTAATAGTTTCATTTTTTTCGTTTGAACGCCCTAATCTTTGCAACTACCATTCGAATTAGAAAAAATCTTCTATTTGACAACCTAAATTGTAAGCTGATTATAAGCTGTCTCAATGAAATTTTACTTCGTGATAGATTGTATAATGTAAGAAAGAATTTTTGAAATGGGCTATTTAGCGGATTAAAAGGGGGTTCATTTTTGTATAAAACTTTTTACGGAACGAGGTACGACTATTGAATTTGTCATAAATATTGCCTATTAAAAGTGATGAGACGCATCTTTCACAATTGAGGGAAGCGGGATTACTATATAATGAATAAAAATGAGAATGTGTTTTGTTTGTTTTTTCATATCCAAACAATATCGTTAGTATCGCTAGTTTCATAGTATTTGCTATGAAACTAGCGATACGTTGTATTAGCTAATGGGATGATTTGTGAAAAATAAAACTAGCATTCGTATCTGATATTGTCTGTGTATTTGTACCATTGAACTGAACTTATTGTAATAATTACTTTATTAATAAGAAACTCCGTGAGTAAAACAGACTATTAAAATTTCGCTTTGGCTGCGTCTGCATATTTGCGTTATTATAGATTCCAAAAATTCTCTTATTCATACAAAGCTACACAATACCCTAGTAATATAGTATAAATTTTATTTTGATCTAGCATTTGTTCCGGATTTGTCTAATTGAAATTGTGATCGGTAACAGTATTAATATTGTAAATGCAACTAAGAGCAAAATCGGGAGCCGAGACTGTATCTGGTTTGAAATCGAGAAAGGGACTAAGATCGAAATCGGTTGTCGGATCAGATTAGAATTAAGATCAATACTGGAATCAGAATAAGAAGCAGTACTGAGATGAGAATTGAAATCAGGACCGGGATCGAATGCAGAATTAGAATCGGAATCTAATTAAATCAAGACCGGCTTCGGCGTCAAAAGCGGGATAAATCGACATCGAAAATAGGACTGGGATCGGATGCAACAACGGAATATCGATCAGAGTTATGATTAAAATCATAATAGGTCGATATATAAGATGAAGGAATCAATTTTATGTATACACGAGTGGGGCCAAGAGCGGGAGCTAGTCGCAGTATAAAATTATTTCGTTTCAATGCGCAAAATCGAGATATTCCGTATCACTTTCGCCCCTTCGCTAGATATCGAGTGTTCTCAGAGTAAATTTGATTGTCATAGACATAAGATTTGAAACTCTTTTATGTTTTAGACCATCAATAAGAAATCGAAAATTTCGTACGTCTTTATACTATCCTTTCTTAATCATTAAACCACACAACATTTTTAAAGTGAGTGAGTATTTATCGTTTACCTAGATACTTGAAATCGCTTAAGCCTGTAGGAACTTCTTACGATATGATAAAGACACTTCAGAATACGCTTCTCTGATCGGCTTTAGTCGAGGGCCACGCAGGCGCGCGATTTCGTATTCTACGAGATACCGTCTGTCGCACTCGTTGCTCCTTCATCGGTAATAGTGTTAGAAAAGAAAAAAATCCTTAACGGGGAACGCGGGGTCATAGGATCGACTGTAGGAACGAGGTTTATTTACTTTTCCTCACGCCTAGTTCCTCCAGGGCAAAACGTGGATGGGAAATCTTTGCTTTTGTATTCTGAATGTATCTGGAAGAATGGATGACAAGCTTGAAGGTGCCTGCAAGCTGAAGACGACTATATTCTATGCGTGAACGACTCTAGAAAAAGGTAGTGGTAGTGCTGTAAGACACAGATCTCTCGATTTTTATTGGTCTGGGTTGATAGGAGTAAGCAACGATGCCGGAGCATCGACTTTTATCTTCTTTAAAATATCTAAGTCTGTGGACTATTATACTAATGTGTGAATCCAAAGTCAAAACTAGACTGATGCATTTTGTGTTAAGATTGTATATCTAGACATATCCAAATCGACTGTATAATCTAAATTGTGGAATTTTACCTGAGGTTTTGTTGAGTGATTTTGAGGGGCAAACGAGCACGCGAGCCATGACGAAGTAGATGGTCACAGTCTTTTATGGATACTCTCAATCCCAGAAGTTATTACGTGCTAAGACACATAAAGAAAGAGACATTTTAGAAATGAGGGAATTGTCGCCTTAGATGATTTTGATAGTTGGTTGGGTTTTAAGAAAATGAACACAAGAAACTCTTAAATAAGAAATTAAATAAAGAAAATTTTGAAGAAGGGTAGAGTATAGTTCCACGACAATTCTGTAGTAATCTGAATTTTGATATCTTGCTTATTTCGAAACGCAGATTCAGCTTAAGAGGTAAGATGAAATTTACCTAGAAACCGAATAAGTACAGTACAATACAAGAATCTCTGTCGTTGTGAAGTTAGTCACAAAAGCGTCGAAATGGCGTAAAATAGGAATCGGGGGAGAAGAAGAATGGTCGCGAAGTGTTGAGCCTGCGTATTACATGATTCGCAGGCATTTCAGAGCGGCAAAGTTTCGGGCGTTGTACTCTACATTGAAAATTGTCCTAGGCATTCATAATGGGTCTAAAATTTATATTTTTTAGTAAAAAATATTTATTTAAACAATTAATTCATAAAAGATTGCTTATCATCATACTATATATTTTTCTTGTATATTTACCGATAAACTAGGTTTTCTCTCCTTCAATTTGAGATCTTTAACGTAAGCCTGACTTACATTTGACCAATATTTTATTGTTTGTTGTTTTATTTTAGAGCTTTTTTGAATAATCGTGTCAAGTTTAATATTTGTATATATTACATAGGTGACACTTAAAATTTTACTTAGAATCTATTTACCACTTAGAAACTATAAAATAATAAAATAAAACATATTGCAATCTTAAAAATGCAACTTTTTGCCACCCTTATTATGTCTTGCATTAGTTTGTCATTTGTTAATATAAATAGGCGGCAAAAAAAAGAAAATTGTTCGTTCAATATCAACTTGAATTTAACGCGAGAATATTTTCGTGCAATGATTTTCTATGCTTTTCGTTGCCATTTGAATCAACAAGAAAGGTAAAATTGATTTTGGTTGGCCTTTAATGATAAATCTTTATCAATTGCTTCTATTTATAACTGGTTATAGAGTTTAAACATGCTCGTGCTAATCTGACTGACGATCTGCATCGAGAGACGTCCTTCTATGGCGACGACCGAAGACAACATCAGTGCTGTGTGGCTCATGATAGAAACTAACAAAAGAGTGATCTACCGGCAGATTCGGACAAGCTCAGGTATCGGTATGAGTCAAGTGCACCAAACCCTGCATGAACATTTAGCGGTTAGAAAGATTTGCACTCAGTCGATAATTTATAATTTGACAAAAGCGTTTAAACTCCTTTGTGTTAATTGGTGCCGCAAAATGATGTAAAAAATTGCCGGCGGTCTCAAATGATGTATACTACATAGTTACAGGTAACGAAAGTTCTTAGCATTCCGAAATCAAAAGACAGTTTGTTCAGTGGGTGTTTCCTCTGAAAAAGTTACCCATTAAAGTAAAACGAGGTCGAACTTCGGGACAAAGATGGTGGCCTCTTTCTTCGGAATGACAAATCATTATGCAACGATTGTTGTGGAAGATAGAGAAAAGCAATCACTGCATACTGGTACACTAACAATTATTTGCCTCTTGCTTTGGAAAAAGTTTGGGTAAAATGACCCAGCTGTAGGATTCTCCTTCACAATTACAACACCTCGCCACATGCCACCAGACAAACAACTAATTATTTAGAGACGTTAAGTACGGATATACTGACTCACCCGCCCTAGAGTATCGACCTCGCACCATGCGATTTTTATTTCTTTCTTAAAATAAATAAAAAACTTCGAAGAAAGTGGTTTACAGTCGCCGAGGAAGCAGTGGCTGCATATGAAAAGGCCGTCGAAGCGACCCCTAAGTGCGAGTGGGCAAAGTGTTTCTCTCGGCGGTTCCTTCGAATGCAGCGATGTACTTACTTCAATGGACGCTATAAAAACAATAATAATAAAAATAATTTTGTTAAATTTATGATCAAGAATTATTTCAAATTTAGTAGCAGATTGTTTTTTGAGAGACTAGGAATAAAAATATTTTTTGCATATTTTCGAGTAAAAGCTTTTTGAATTTTCAGAGCCATATTCTATGAAAATATGACAAATCATGCAACTCGCATTACATAAAATCCGGCTTCTTAAAATGGACTATATTGTAAAGTTATTAAAAATGGAAATTAGAAATTCTTTTAATATGAATAGTTTGTAACAAATATTATTTACAAATTTTTAAAAATTTACAATTGAAAACAATAATGTTTATTGAGTAAAGCTACGTCATATTACGAAAAGCGGACAGAAAGATAAACAGACACACAGACAGGCAGATATTAAGACTTCTCATAATTTCTTGAGCTATCCTATCTTATAAGTAGTATATTAACTACAGGATCGAACCTGTGGTTAATATAATATGGACAATATATTAGTTTAATATACTAAAATGATTCATTACATACTTTCAGGAGATATTCTGGTTTAAAATATAGGAAAGTAATTAATTTTTACCCGCAAGAATATAGGATAAATTGCTGTATTTTTTTTTTTGATTGGTATTCGCTAATTGTAGTGCGTAAAACGAGCTCAAGTTCGGTATCGCGATCGCTATGAAATCGAGAGCCGGATAGGGATCGAATTTTTTGAATCATGCGCTCTCAGAAAATAAAGGTCATAAAGGGCATTGAAACCGGACTTAAAGCCCAGAGCAGAACGATGGTCTGTCTACTCTACATTACGGTTCAACTAGCATCCATATCGGAACGGACTCGATACAAAACTGAAAGAATTCTGTTTATGTTCATTTCAGCGAAGAAGGGTGTCGAATGCTGTATTCGAAAACGTGAGAACTTGAAATGACATATTGGAATTTTTGGAGTTTATAAGGTATTGGCAAAAATCAAACAGCCAAGGAAACGTAAATACTTGTTTAGTATTATAAAAAGAAAGTTAGTAAATAATTTCCAATTTAGATAATTTTTGTTTAACGTGAACTTTTGTGATTTTTCCAAAATCATTTAATCATACCTTTGAGATTGAAAATCCCGATTCTTCAGAAGAAAGATTTCAGAAGTAATAATTTCTCGTTAACTTTTCGCCTAACAGTATTTTAAAATATTCTATTTAGTTCATGTTGAACAAATTTTCGTCTTATCGTGTTACCCTTATGGATGAATACGATGTTTATGACAAAGTAAAATTGACCATTAGCAACTTTTGTTTGTCGATATTTTTAAAGTGCCGTGAAAATAAGGGTTACTTCCAAAGGTAAAACAATGAAACCCTTTTAGGGTCTCGCATGTAGTCGTCTTCGCGTTAATTTATCCGAGTCGTTCTTTTTACTGCTAAATGTGGATATTTTAAACAGCATAATCATATTATGAATTTCTGGACATACTTACCAGTCCTAAAATTTTCCTACTTTTCTGCTTTTTGTCATTTATTACTCACTAAAAACAACTACAAGTAAATTTCACAGTTTGTTAATCTCATGACAAATAAATCTATACACCTACGTATATGAAATATCATGTCATACCTGATTGAAAACAATGATTCAAATATACTTTTATGAAACCTTTAGGTATATGTACACGGAAACTGCTGTGAAATATTACTCTAAATGGACACAAATTTTGATTCTTTGGAAAATCCCTAAAATAAAGGGAGGGTTATGGAAATCCTATTTAAACTTTTTAGGGAGAAGCATGGTGGTAGTAAACAAATTTCGTAACTTTAATTTTTTTTTCATCTATTCTAAATACATACTTTCTATCAAAATTGTTATTTTTCAAAATCCAATCACACATTGTATTCATACAATGCGTAAGATACTGGTTTTATACCCATTATCTGTTTCAACGACGAAGGGAAATCACACGCATAAACCTGCACCCGACGAACCAGCTTGGGCAACAGCTATGCCCTAAATTCATACTCTTAAGCCCTCTTCTTAGAGGAGATTACTGCCATGCAGATGAATATAACGCATCTATTAGTCTTTCACTGCTAAGGGATGATGCCGGGAGGCCCATAATCCGTTACTCTGAATTGTATTTGTCTTATTATATATTTAAAAAACTAACAAACTGATATTGTTTTTCTTTTTTTACTACCTAGGATGTCAACAGCTTCGTTTACAGACTTTTCTCTATCAATATTAGAGGATTTTCTTTAAAAAAATAATATGAACGTCCACATAAACTCTAGATATATTATTTAATTTAGTTTTTGTTTTGTTTATCGGCAATTTTACAAGCAGAAAAAAATGTGTAACGCATGAAATATACAGCAAAATGAATTTCAGCATGGTACCACAAGGGCAGAAATTAATAAACTTGTATTTATTAGGATAATAGAATTATTAAATTTGCAAATTTTCATTCATAATCTTAGACAAATCTGATTCTAAACAAGATACGAAAAAGTAAGGTACCTACATTGAAAGCACATTAAAATTGTTTTAAAAAATATATAAGTACAGCTACTTACATTTGATTTATGCTCAACAAGGATTAGGCTGTGGAGTCGACGATAGTTTATGAGGACAATCAGTTTAACGGCCAACCTCAGTATTCCGCGTTTCCACGAACACCCAATAAATCGTCGCACTGATTCACTTTCACTGTAACGCTTTCACAGAACTCGCCGTTTAGTGTCGCCGCCGCTCGCTGCAACACGAAGGCGCTGCGTCCGGCGGAGGGTGCAGCGGCGGTGATGTAAGCGGGAGTCGGCGCGGCGGCGCGCGGGGCCGGCACCGGCACGCGGGGCTGTCGGACCGTCGGCGAGGGCGGGCGGGCGTTCGCTTACGGCGGGCGGCGGGCGCGACTGGCGGCGCCGCGCAGGCGGCGGCGGCGCGCCCCGCCCGCCCGCGCCGCTCGCACGCCCTCGCCGCGCCGGCCGTCGCTCGCCACTCGCCGCCTAACTCGGAAGCTGGATCGAGAACGTTTTATTTTTCTGTTTCGAATCCCCGCAGCTTATCTCGTCCGAAACCGCCGGATTGTTTCATTTCTATCGAAGATGCCGCCCGAGAGTAAAGTTCGTCACCCGAGGACCTTATAAAACGAGATGAATAAAGTTTGACTTCATTTCGCAGAGCGGCCTCGATCTTTACCGTGTTTCCGTTTGGTATCGTTAGGTATAGAAATTACGCCATTAACGTAGGTAGGTATAACGGTGTAACGAAACAAAATAACGATTTCGTTAAGAGACAATTATACTAAATTATGAATTTAATTCGCATCTGTAGCTCCGTAGCGACGAACAAAATAATGTAAAATTCGCAATTGCGCTGGGCTTAAACAAACGGATACTGTATTACTCTTTATAAATAAGAAAGTAAATGTCAAGGATATAGTTATCTATTTGTATGGTAGATACATACTCTATTGAAATCCAAACGACTGCATTTGAGTTAGTATTTATCACTTACTCAGTTGAATGAAAAAAATGAATAACTAAATAATTTTTAAAGATAGATTATTCAAAATGACTTTTGTTCAATTTACCTATAAAACTATATTACTCTGATTTATTCAAACTTTTGCATCATGTGGTTCAAAAGTTAGAAGAAATTAAGAAAGTTTATGATTTTGGAAATCAATAAGTCGTAAAATATCTAGCTTGAAAGAAAACTTACTTTAAACATAAATTATTTCTTTATTAACGCCTAAGCGGTCATTTTGATCATTCAAAATGACCGTTCAAAGATTCAAAAACCGATGGAGATGACGTAAATGTAAAAAAATTAAAAGCAAAACGTTCCATCATTATTTGATAGATATCCACCTTCTATTTTTGAGTGTTATCTAAAACGGTATACGGCACCGATAACTGTTCAAGATTAGCGTTTTGTATTTTAACCAGTTTCGATCTTCAGGTCGGCTAAATCCCAGAGACATCCACGTCCCTCTTTGGTTTCATCAGTGCAGTTCGAGATACACTTTACTGCAGACTGGTGGATTTTTCAAATGGTTTAAGATCACAAAATTCGGTAGAATTAAATATACATACTGGATACAACGACCGATATATAAATATAAATAATTTTTTTATTAACATCTAAGCGGTTGCATTTAGCATCAATGTCAAGATTTAAAACCGATAAAGATGACATCAGTGCAAAAAATCAAGAATAAATTGTCTATTCAGTATTTAGTTATTTATTAAAATTTAAAGCCTATTTACACAATTTATAATTTGAATTTTGAATAAGAGCCAAACTATAAATATTGAAATTAAAAGTCGCCAGCATTCTAAAACGAAGACAGCATAAATGTTAATCTATATATATATATATATATATATATATATATATATATATATACATATATATTAATATGTATTTTATAAATAACTAGCTGAGACGGCGCCTCCATCCGAATAAACCTAGGGGGAATTCCTTCATTTGTTATATAGAGCGATATCTCTTTTAATCACGTTGGATGTCAATCATTTCATAAATATAACTTTTTCTTGCGGCTGGATACAAAATGGATTTCTTAATTTTTTATGTCGTATGCTCTTTCTTTAAATTATAATACTAATTTCGATACTATTGTACTATTGTGAATTGTGATTGAAAATTATGACTTAATGATTTTTAATTTAGTAGTAGTATCTGCCACAACTCCAAAGAAAAAGTTTTGCTCCAGTCGTGCTCAAAAAGTCAGACGCGTTCAATGTTTTTTCGATATACATTTCTTTTTTTGTAAATGTTGTAACTTGAACAATTTGTATTGAAATGAGAAAACTCGTAACAGTTTAAAGGTTTTCATTTATTTTTATTACTCCATTTCACTGTTTTTAAATTTTGTATTGCCAAAAGTTTTCTTGGAACTCTTTAATTATTAATAACGTCTATTTAAAGATTTCAATACATGCGTTTAAAAAATAAGGATCTGATATTTTAAGCAAAAATTGTTTGAGTTAAGTCCGTTCCAGTAAACAAAAGAATTCATATTTAATCGAATTGTTAAACACTAGCTTTCTACTCGCGACTTTGCCCGCATAGACATAAATTGAATTCTTCCGTCTACTATATCGATCGGCCTTGCTGTCAATTGTAATGGCAGTTCCACACTTCATTTCGATTCCGTATCTCCCTTGATTCTGCTTCTAACTCTGATTTTTGCTCTAGGTCATGGTCAGCCTATGAAGCTGAGAAAAGTGTTAGTAACGTATTTCACTAAGAGGTATTGTAATTTTCTGTTAATGGAAAAATTCTTAGAGTTGCTTCAGTTGTATACCCGGACGAAGTCGAAAATAAAAGCTAATTTTTTTTTCGAAAATTTCCAGTTCGCGCCTATAAAACATCACTAGAGTTTCAACTCAGTAGGATGAACATACCTACAATTATTATTTATTATATATTAGAAGCTGCGAAACATTAATATAATATTATATTGATGAAAATATATTCCTAAATATAATCCATTGCTTACGCATAGGTAAAAGCGATTGGTAGCGACACATGGTTTAGCAAGGCAGCGTTAGCAACGTAAGTGCCTGAAAATATACTTTTTTAACATTTGAATAAAAAGCACCGACTTTTCTCTACTTTCAATAAATTAAATATGCTTGAATTATTCTTTAAATTCTGTAAATTCTTTAAATGATAGTAAAAACAATACCAAAATTCGTTATGTTATTTAGAAGAATTAAGCAAACAAACGTCCAGACAGGCGCGGTTGTTAACTTTGTGTAATAATATTTGATGACAACGATAAACCATATTAATAGAGATCTTTTATTAGAACTCTTTACAATTCACTAAAAGTAATGACATTTCAATTTGTTCCCAGTGGCATTGTCGAAGATGCAAAAGCGATTTCGCTTAAATAGGCGGTAGCTTGACGCGAGGTTACGGTAAAAAGATCACCCACGTGCCCATCTCGCGACAAGCCATTCGCTTGTAAGAACTAAGTCTGTTTCTCATATTCATGCGCCATTATCACTGCCAAAGAATTAGTATTATTTTAATGCAGATTTTTATATTGTTTTTATAAAAACTTTTTTCAAAAAGTTGCCCTACTCAATTTCTTTCTTTTTCTATTTAAAACTCGAGCAACAGATCTACATAACACAAGGACTACACTAAAAACTGGGCTTTAATCCAGCATTGTAGCCTGAAATAGGAAGTCAAAAAGTACCTTTTGATCTGCTGAATAGATCTATATATTTTGCAAACCTAGGAGCTAATAATATGAAACTATATTATAATGGTGTTGTTATATGTATTATATTTTACATTTGTTTATATTTATGTAGGGATTGGAAAACATTAAATAAAAGTTTCTCTATTTTGTGGTATCTGACAGAAATTTAGAATTCATTCTAAAAGTTACATCAAGCGCTGCCATTTATTTCTGATAGTAAGTTTCAAAATTTTGAATCTTTTTTTACTCCTACATTAATTATGATCAAGATTTGTTTCTCCATAAAGATAATTTTGTGTCAACTAATTATTATTTTTGTGCGAACTATGTACGGCTTAAAAGATACGATAACACTGTACTTTGCGTCTTAACATTACAGGATTGTGAATTAAAAGCAAAATTGTTTAATTCTGCTTTGTTGATTGATAAGCGACCTACAACACGACCAGTTTAAATAATTACAACGCATAAAGGGTTTTATCATCCCAATACTGCTATTATTAATGAAACAATTTCACAGACAAAATGTTAAATAACAGTTATATTTAAGAGCGCTCCCACAGAAGCCTCCTCGATCTTACACCGTCGAGTGCTGTCAATGGCTAATTTAGTCCACGTAGCTGTATAACGGCGTCGCAATCACACCGTCCGGATTTTGCGCCTAGTTTGATAGCATTTTTAACTCTATAAGCTATTTGTTGTCTCGCAAAGTGAGATGTACGTCTCAATTTCAAACTATATACCGATCACGAAAGATTTATATAGATTTTGTCTGTTTTGTCATTGTTTCGTTTTTCTCTTTTTAAATTGTAGCAAAAGCGTTTCGTTTTGCTGCTATTAAAACACCTGCATTATTCGATAATAACTATAATGGTCGGTGTGTTTTTTTTTAAATAAAATGTAGAGCATCGTAAAGAGTCACTTTTATTTTTTTTTTGTGATTCTAATGTTGCGTTTCATTCTTGAATTACGTGATTGACGACGCCATCGCTAACATGGACAAAAGTAAAGTCGTTTTTCCTTTAAATAAGAAGAAAATCATAGTTCAGATAAGCTGAACGGCTTGTCAACGTCAGACTGCAACGTCAAAATTCTCTATAAATCTTTTAATTATGCTTGTGTATCTTTTGAATCTTTTATAATTTAATGTAATTTCATTTAAGTTAAAAACTTATTAATCGAATATCCCGTGTTTCAAAACTCGGTACCTTCTGAGTCACAGCAAATGCGTTCCCGCGCACCGTCGGTCATAAAGATCTATATACATCGATAATATGATTTAGGATCGCATTGATCCATTATTTTCTAGCGTTCACTATTCCTACAATTATATACCCGAAGTTTCCATGACTTGTTACAAAAAATTAAACAAAAAACAAATCTAGTAACATCAGCAGTAAGTTTCTCAACATAAAAGGCTAATTAAACATTAACAACAACAATACATAAATACTCATTGGGATATCGAATCATTGCATTTTTTTTTTGTTTTTAACATATGTTAAATTATTTGATCAAAATGTTGTACTCAATACCCATGTTTTAACTACAATTCATCATACGAAAGAGCGTATTAGTGAAGCTTGTTTTTTCGTTTAAGCTCGATACACGCTTTGAAAAGTGTATAAGTGCTGTGGAGAGACCGGCAACTCACGGCTTTTCGTCTATTCGTTTTATTTCATTTGGTGTCGTATCTTTAAGAGATATTTTTTATTGAGGAAACGCGCCTTCTCCAAATTCTAGTTCTGAATAGACGTATGCCGAATTCTTTCTTTAGAAATCGGTTTGGATTGCATCGTACATTGAATATGGTTAGTGATATTATATAATAGTAATATATTGCAAAAAGTACTAGGCCATAAATAGCTAAAATACAAAATGATACAATAATTTAATACGGAATTATTATAGAGTCGGATACTTTTTCTGTCTATTCCTCTATCATTTTTTTGTTTTTGATTTTGACGTACGATTTCAACTTCACGCATGGTTATGTATATACCTGTTATAATTACAGGAAAAATGTCAAAGGGTCTTAAGTGAGTGTATACATTTTTTTTTACAACAGGCCAGTGGCAGAATAACTTGATAGTTATCCCGCTGCATCTATCATCTTATAGATGATATAACATAAACATACATCATACATTTTACCAATAATTGTGTCTTTGACTATTGGGTCAAACGCAAGACTCGTATAACCCACATGTAAGTGGCAAATGCTTAAAAGTCTACATAAAACTATTTATGAGACGAAGGAACTCGTTGTGCTCAAAATAATGTGCCTATTGTATGTATGAATCCTTTCATTACGGAGATTCTACTTCTGATATTTAATTTATATCGCGTTTTAATATTTAATTTGAAACCGTTGAAAACATTTAAATTACTTGCGTATATACTATATGAGTCAATCTGAAAGTACTTAGAAAATCAAAAACTGAACAAACTAGCAAGTTATTTTCATTGCTATTGTTTTTCAAAACAGTGTCTTTTGGGATCAATACATCGCTGCATTCGATAGAAACACTGCCTACTCGCACTTAAGTGTCGTTTCGATGGTTTTTTCATATACAGCCACTGCTTCCGCAAACCATTTTTCTCGAATTTTCTCTTTTATTTTAGGAAATAAAAGAAAATGGCATGATGCGAGGTCCGCACTGTAGGGGGGGTGAGCCAGTATTTCTATACCTTTCGTCTCCATATAGTCAATCGTTTTTCTGGCACTATGCGGTGCGGCGTTGTCACCATGAAGGAAAATCTTATTTCGGGGTTGTTTTTTCCAAACTTTTTCCAAAACAATAGGTAAACGTTGTTATTGTACCAGTCTACAGCGACTGTTTTATTATTTTTGAAAACAATTCTCGCATAATGACCTGTCGTTCCGAAGAGATAGGCTACCATCTTTGTTCCGACGCTTCGACCTCGTTTTACTATAATGGGCAACTTCTCGAAAAGAAACACCGACACAGCAGACTGCCTTTTTGTTTTAGGATAATAACAGTAAATCCAGGTTTCGTGACCTGTAACTATATCGTACTGAGCATTTAAGTCACCACATATCTTTACATCATTTCGTAGCACCAATTAACACGACGGAGTTTTTGAGCTTCGGTCAAATTATGAAGTATCGACCGAGTACAAAACTTCCTAATCGCTAAATGTTAATGAAAGACTTTGTGCACTCAGCTCATATCAATATCTAAGCTTGTCGGAATTTGCTGATAGGTTTGTTAAAACCTTCTTGTTGGCTTAAATGGTAACGATTTTCATAGAAAAATATAGTACAAAAATTTTTTCGCATTAAATTCATGTTTACGTTAAACAATTTTCCTTTTGCGGCCACATTATAAAAATGAATGACAGGCGAATGCGAGGTATATAATGAGGTTGGCAAGAGTTGCATTTTTAAAACTGAAATGTTTTTATTATTATTTTACTGTTTCTAATTGGCCAGTTCTAAAAGCTTTAAGTGTTTTGAATATCGTTTCTAACATCCCCTATAATTTCATTAATATTTTGGACTATTAATTTGACATCAGGTTGTATTACGGAACCGATTTGTAGACAGGCCCGTTTGTTTAGAGCAAATTAGTATTAAAATAAGCCATATTAATTACGAGAACTTAAAACGTAATTATACGCAGTCGTAAAATAAACATTAAGCGGCTCTACAATAATGGAACGCGCCACCGCCAAGCGAATAATGAATGTGTCCTACGACGAGTGACACTCGAATATCTTCTGTGTGTATACATACATACACACAAACATACATACACAGTATATAGAGATACATAAAAAAGGGCTTAGTAAGCATTTTCCGGCCGTCGCCGCGGTCCCGCACTGCGCCGTCGCCGAGCGCTGGTGAGATTCAGAAAACGAATTATGTAGATAAAGCGAAATTCAATAAATAAAAGGTGCGGCGGGCGGATGCTAGGTGTTATCGGGCGCTGATGCGAGAGGCGATGACAAAGTGATGATGTTCATTAGGGCGGGCGGCGGGCGGCGGGCGCGGGAGGGCGCGGGCGCGGGCGGCGGGCGCGGTGTTATGAGAACGCCGGCTTGATGGCGCGCCGCCCGCGGTTGAATAAATAAATGAACGAAACCACTTGGAAACGTTTTTATGGTCTGTAATAGCGGCTTTTCACTCTCTCCTTTCTTTTACATCCGACCGCGTTATTAGGTTTTAAAATTATTCGTTTTCTTTCTGCTACGCGCGGGCTGTTTCGGCGTGTAAACTACCTGTGCTTTAATTTAGAAGGAAAATGTTCAGGAGGGAATTAAACGGTGAATATTTCTTTTGTACATTCGTCGGGGTTTATATTTTTTAGGCTTAATTGAAAACTCTAGAAACGACATGCATTCTGAAATTTCGCACTAAAACGAAAACGTTTAATAATTATTGATATTTATTTAAATAAAACTTGATGATATTATTCGATATAAGAAATGTTATTGTAAAACGTGAATTATATTTCTAGTTTTACACCTTAAATTACTTAGATGTAAAATATATAGAGCTTTTACGTTGTAGCGATAATCGAGATAATTTGATTTTTTCTATAAATTCATTGTTGGAGGGAACTTAGCAGTTATCTTTTTGACAGTTAATTTTTTTATGTAGCTTTTTGTTTAATGGTGTGCGCAATTTTCGCTGTATATTAAAATTTCGCTTTATATTAAAACGCGACTAAAGATTTTTTTTTGATGTGACGTATATATACGTGCGTTGACTGGGGTAAAAAAGACGTCTCAATATTTAGGAGATGCTTGGTTTTGGCCTATACCTTCTGCGTCTAGCGCTGTGCGCAGGTAGAGGGGATAACAATTTTACGAGAAGTAATACCAAGCGTCTCGCACTTCGGAGACGCTTAGTTTTGACCAACGCCGTATGCGTCTAACCGTGTGTTTCCTCCTATAATGAATCTTTTCATAACAATAAATAGTGATTTCTATTTTTGAACTTACATTCATTCATTTTTTACAAATTTCCAAAATGGATGATAGTGAATATTACATCCAAAGTGTACGTTCCATATTTTAGCTATCATCGACCAATTGTAACTTTCATAGAATCAAAGGGTAGTGTCTACGAGAAACAAACTCTAGGGTTACTGTGACAGATTTAAATGATGAAGTGTAATATTAAATGTAGTTAATGAAAATCATGAGCTTCTTCTTTTCATTAGCAACATCTGCTGTCCTCATCTTATTACATTTATAATAATAATAATACAGTGTACAACAGTTTTGATGTTTCACATCTACCGGGTGTCCCCTGACGCACTCATTTTTTTTTCATTCACGTTTTATACGGCGTTCTAAAAGAAGTCCTAAACTCCGTATATACCCCAGGACCGCAGCCGTGTTTGCCCAAGAACCCTTGCACAGCCTAAGGCGGCCCTGGGCATAACCCTTATTTGCTTTTATATATCTATGTATATATATTTCGTTGTCGAATAATACATATAACGATGCCGAAGTTCATTATATATATTTAATCAACTTCGATATCGTTTGATCGAACCCGCTCCGACGGTCAAATGGTAAACAGAAGTATATTTAGATATATACATGTATAGGAACAGTTATGACTTCGAGTTGAATTGTGGGCTACAACATCCGATTACATCGTTTGTGGTTTTTCAGAGGGAATAGACATACACTTATATAAAAAAAATATACAGTCTTATGAAATCTATGCTAAGTTGTTTTCATATAGAGATATATGAAAATAACTTAGTATATATATATATATTTATAACAATTTCTATATACAATTACAGATAATACATTGCCACACTAATTAATATCGAATAATATTATACCGCAAACCAACAGCCTCGACTGCCCGCGTCGCCGCCGCACATCAGCTCAGTCCAAGCATTCCTGTGTACATTTGAATTACCCGAGTTCGCTCATACGCTATGTTTCTCTCTAACATATGTATGTTTTCATGATCAAGGTTTTTTTTTATGTAGTTTTGCAAAATTGTGTCGAATTTAGAACCGAAATTAAAAAGGGGCCCGGGGTCAAAACCAAATGTTAAACGGCATTTAGAAGCAAGAGGTGACCGAGATTGAAATCAGGAACTGAACTGCACCCGAATTAAAAAGGGGAACTAGATCGAGATTGACAGCAAGATCATTCAATATAAAGTATAAAGAAACACATTCTACGTCCATGCGGTGTTGCTTAAAAATGAAATCAGAGTTAATTTTTTTTTTCTAAAAAAACAAAATACAAAATATCGGGACTTTGGAGATTCACTCTTGTTCGGTATTTTGATTTTCACGTCGGAGACATCACTAAAATTTTCTAAATATAGATACCTTAATGAGGCTCATTCCCGTAACAAAGGCGGGCGAATAAAAAGCGCGACGCGCTTCTTGGCGATACCATAAGAGTCTCTCGCTCATTGTCAAAGCTACGAGTATATTTAAATTACAAAAGCCGCTTCAGGAATCCGCGGAGACTTTCGAGTTTCTATTAATTAAGTGGAGGGTAGTCAGGTGGTGGGAAACAATGGCGAATGGATAGTCCCCAATTAAGGCCCACGGCGGGAGCCCCGGGCCCGGGGGCCTCTCGTGTTAGAAGTCCACCGCTTCTTATTAGAATCCGCACTCGCTAAGATATCAAAGCGGCCGGCGCCCCACCCACCAGCCCGGCCGGCAGAATAGGTCTAATGAATGTTCAACATTATCGGAAAGGGCTCTCATTAACTCCTGTGATTCGATATAGTCTAATAACTTTCGTGGGGCTTAATTGTTTGACGAGATTAAGCAAATTGAAATCTGATACGACCGCTGAGAGGAGCGTTCGCTACTGAACGCTCAACCGTTTAAGCTCCGTTTCTTTTCGCGTTGACGATTCGATCCCGTGATGTAAATTGTTCCCTATCATTCTTTGTGAGAGGTTGATACTGGAAAATATTCTATATTCAATCGAGATGAATGTGGACAACGCACTGGACGAAGAATCCAAACGAAGAATCCAGACGAAGAATTGGATCGACTTGTCTCTGCATCGATGTTGAAAACGTCTTGTAGCACGAGGCGCACAATTCAAAATAATGTTTTACCAAGAAAATCGTTTTATATTTCTATTTAGTGTAAAACAATATATATAATAATAGTTTGTTGAGTTGTTTTTTTTATGAAAACGTTTTTTAAACAATCTTTTAGTTTTCTATGTAAAATAGGGTGGTTGTGTACTCTCCTCGCGAACGCGATTCGCACTTGCCCAACTTTTCTTTCATTAACACAAAATGTTTGCTAGCGAGACCTTCCCGAGAGCGATTTAAATGCCTCCTTCGTCTCAGAGATTACAAGATAAAATATTCTATGAAGAAAATAAAGTTAATAAGTCATTGTTACAAGCAAGTCTGCAAGTACTAATTTTCTGACATACAGTCAATTTTAAGTAAGCGCGAAGTACGTTAGTAGTTGCTACCTCTTTAAACTTATGTTTTAATTTTTAATTACGCTAAAACTTCAGTTAAGTTCATGTCGATGTTTTTGTTACTGGAGTACAATGCCTTTATAACTTTTTGTAATGATTACATTCGTAATCTCATGTTTAATCGGATGGAACAGAACGTGCAGTTTGCCACTCCGATCTGCAATCCATTAGCGATAGAACCACAAGGCGATTATACAGCTTAAATCGGCTATGCACTAAACGGATACAAATCGGGCCGACACTTCGATAGAAAATGAGCTAACACAGAAAAAATATAAAGATTAATTTGTATTATACACTTTATTCGACAAGTTTAAATTTCTCGAGAACCCTCGAGAACCATACGAACTACAAACGATGGCTTCCACGTGCCTCTACGACTCATGCAGTATTCATGGCTCCGCCTGTTTGTGTAGGCGTGTACGTACACGGAATCGCAACGTCTATCGCAGTTCATAGTTCACACGCGATACCGTGGATGAAATTGTTTGCCCGATAATTATGTGCACAGGCCCGTGTGCCCGACGTGCGAACCAATTACCCGTGTTAATTACACGGAATGGGGTCTCCTAAGGTCGCGGCGGTACAGTTCGACTCGCGAAAATATTTCGCGCCGTATTTTGATTAAAATTTAATTGAATTAATCGCAGTTAATTTTCGCGCAAAGTTCATTTTGACGTCTTTTTTTCCTCCGTCGCTGAATGATTTTTATGGAGGGATCTTTTGTTACAGTGACTAGAAGAGTCAACATTGTTGACGCGTTATACTCTGTTAAAGATTTGTATTATTAATGATTTGTATTATAAAATATTGACAGTGTCCACGCTCACGTTGACGGAGATTCGTCAAAGAATTGTTTTACTATATATTTTTTTGCATTCTGTCGGTCTAGACAACATACATATGTTATGTAAATTGAAAGGTTATAAACGTATTCAGTTTTTATCTGAGTTTCAATATTGAGTTTAAATGTTTAGATTTTGGAATTATTTGCTGTGCCATTTGAAAGTATCTAATGCATCCAATATAGAATGAATTCCGATTACAGGAATAGGTTTGTTTTTACCGCTTGCAAATGTCGAGGAACGTTCGTACGTAAACAAAATCTAGAAAAATCAATTTACAGAAATGTTACCAATCTACTATCGGATGCTCGTTGATAAAATTGTTTTTTTAGTCACTAGTCGCTATATTTGATTTAAGATATGTCAAGACGCTGGCTATAAACTTGAACGTCTACCGGAAAATTCACGCCCTGTTATGCTTTCAGTACCGGACTCATGAAAACGACACTTTACTTGGAGTCGGCATCTCGCAGTCAAATATAAATGTGTTAATTTTATTGCTTTTTTTTTTTTTTGGTTGGGAATTTCGATTAAATTCATAATTTGCGATGAAAATAATGCAGTAAATAATAGACTATTAATATTGCTAACGGTTTCTCTGTTATTTGAATGATGGACTTCAAAATCAGCTTTTACGTTACAGTATCATAGGGCCATATCAGGGACTTCTGTAAAGTAAAAGTTATTGCTTTCGGTTCGTCATTATTTCTTTCCTTATTTGCCAGCTTTGTATCATACGGTATTATAGAAAGATTGTGCGAAATTCAGATTAAATTTACAGTCATATGCATTTAAGTTTCTGAGAAATGTAAATCGTCATAGGTATTATAATAAATAAGCTTGTAGACACTACTTCAGCTCAAAGGTAATTTTCATTAGTCTCCAAGCGTAACTAACAAAAACGTGTTGAATTTGTCCGTCACCCTCGGTAAGCCTAATAACAGGCACAAAATAAATTTGAATATTTTTTCAGATGCGGCAGATTCATTCCGCGAATTTGAGTCGTCTGGTTTTTTGGTCGACATTCCACCCCCCTGAATATTAATGCGAGATCGAGGGAAAATAATAATAAATGGGACCCGTACACTTCTGTATATTCAAATTTAAATAAAATAAATGTCTAAAAATCGGTATTACCTTCCGATATATTACTTTTAAAAACGTTCGCCAAGGCTATCTCGTTTCGCTTCTCCATCTTAATTGGCTTCGTTTAATCGTGATCTCAATAACATGGATCTTAGCCCGAGCGTCTCACAGGTGGCGCGAGTGTTGCTCGTAAGACACGAAACTCGAATAAGGTATGTGATTTATTATAATAATCTTATAGTTTGAAACTACAAAGTCAGATTATCTGCAATGTACCTCGCGGGACAAGAAAGTGAGGCTTTGAGAAGGATTAGTGCATGCTTTTGTAAGGCTTACACGTGAAAGAACTCTCATCTCCTTCCTGTGAAAGGAGATGGCATTTTCCACGGCACGCGAGAGAAAAGCGCCTCTTCCGGCCATTTGTGACGCACACAGAATCCTCAAGTAGGCGGATGCACGGGACTGCACGGGACATGCGAGATTGCGATCCTGATGTGTCCTTGCAGATTTACCCTCTTTGTTTTTGAAGGCAAAATTGTTCGTGCAGTGGCTTCGATCGTTTCTTATCATACCTTTAATTTATGTAAGTCGAAAGTTACCTTTCAGTAAATAAATCACTTTTTTATTAACAGAAGTATATAAGTGGTATTATGTGATTTAGTTTTTTTTTTTTCCGGAAAACTTTAATGAGAAAAATTCATTAGGCTATTGTAAAATACATCTTTATTATTGTAAGAGTAGAAACAAGTAGATATGTCCACTATTACTCCTCAAATAGTGTAAACTAAAGTGCACCAGCAAAAGAGCGTATCTTTATGGTACTTTTGTCCTTTTATTGAGAAGCGTAATTTTCGGGCAAGAACTCAAAAACTGTATATCCAATCATTTTGAAAATTTTGTTGATAGTTTTTTATTAAAAGCTACTTTTGCAACTTTTTTAAATATTTTTTGGAAAACTAAAAGGGCGCGACACAATTTATGCTACTTCCGGAGTGATTATTTCCTAAAATATTCACTTAAGTAAAAAATTGCTTTGAAAGTTTAAATTGTTTTTAAAAGAACTGTCGGCTTATGTGTCGCACGTTGATGTTTACCAAAAAAGATTTGTGCGGGTCTTTTATATGTGAGTATCCCACCTACAAATATTTATTTATGTTATTTAATTATGAAACTAAGAAGCGGCTTCTACAAGACATTTATACTCCAAATTTCATTAATATACTTCTTTCAGTTTTTGCTTGCCTGTGATATACGAAGGGATATGACGAAACTAAAATGGTTCCTTTTACCATTTTGGCTATGGAACCTTAACAAAACTAACATTAGTAATATCTAATGTATATCTATAGGTAAATACCTATCGTGGAATTTGTCATATTGAGGTATGTATTGGGAATAAAGTTTACAAATGTCATTAGCAACACATTGCTAGATGTGTAATCAAATAGTTTTTTTTTTTTTGCAATATTAACTTATATCGCAATACGAAGGCATATATGTATTTGTATTTCGCTATTTTTATGTCACCGTATTTTGTGACAAATATAGTAAATCACTAGATAATTTGTTAAAAAAAATAAAATGTTAAAAGAGTATCATAATCATGTTCATGTTTAAATGTCAGGTTAACTTTGTACAAATGTTCATCCTAATCAGTTCAGTTGCACGACTGAGAAAATCTACCGAATGAGCAGATAAGGTTACTTTCGAATATATGGCATTAATATGGATAATGATATGAGCAAAAAGTACCGATATTATATCCGGCGCCGTCAGCGGATGGGATTTTTTATTGTATAACTAATGGAAGAATGCGCTCACAGCGCGCCCGCTCTATCGGCGCATTCTTGGATTCTTATGTATTGCCGCTTTCAAATTAGTTTACTTTTTTATCAGACAGGAAAACAAGCTAACAACGAATATACAAGCACCGAGTGTGGCACCATGCAATCGTTGATAAAGCTTACAATGATTATAATAGGGACGCTATCAGCTCTCTTTTTTAAGTAATTTGATAACTTCTATCGAATTTAGATATTACGCTTCTAAATTTATAATACAGGTCGGATAATTTCCCTTCAGTGATGATTAAGCAAGAGTGAGAGATAAGTTAAGAACTTTAGTAGCCGAAACTGGAATATCGGTAAAGAACTTTTCAGACACCTCATTGACCTTTAAGTATGTCCTTATTAAAAGTATTGTCTTCTAACTAAAGTTGAAGGTTACTAACGTAGCCCTTTATGTTTCCAGGCTCATTCTTAATTACATTTCAAGTCTTATTCAACACTTTTTTTGTTGCAAGTTATGTCTTAATACTGACGCGATACTAAAAAGTTTAAAAGTTTTCGAATAATGTTTAATATGCTCAGTAAAATTTTCACAATTATTACAATTTATTAGCTTCTGCCCGAGACTACACACGTGTGGATAGATAATCTTGATTGAGATTTTAAGCTTCATAAAAATCTCAATAATAACCCTGATCCTATCATTAAAACCTATTCACTATTTCGCGTCTTTCCATTTGCCGTTCGTTATTTTTATTGTTCTCCTCTCACTTTCGCTTTCCGCCTCATTCTCTCTTTCTATATTTCCCTCTTCACCCTTCCCCTTTTCCTCCTAATCCTTATTTCTTTCCCGAAAACGTTGCCCTCTTTAAGTAAAGCGAGAAAATAAATGTAGTATACAAAATAAAATTAAAATAATGACTTCTAAATTTAAAAAGTTATACGTGTGCAAAGAAACAAATATCAGTAATTATGTATGAGATTTAATATGAAATTTCATCGAAATGGCCGAATCAACCGGCGACCGTAACGACTGACGCAATCGTAAACAGGCTTGCAGCACTTGAAACTGCCGTGCTCGAGTTGCGGACACTGATATTAAGCCTCCTGGAGTCCAGCTGCCTTTCTTCAAAGCAGAGATGTAATCCCCCCAGTTGACCCGCGAGGACAGTGATACCTCGCGAGATGACTCCCGGGCATGAAATAGCACTACTTTTACCTGCTCCTGCGCCACTTATAATCTCCATTAGACACAATAAATTGTAAATTGTATACATATACCGCAACCAAATTTCTAGCGAGTATTGTGTAGCTACTAGTGTACCAGCTGCTGCACAATGCACAATTGAGCATCATTAACGACCCTGGCATTGCATTTACTGCTTCACTACGTCCGTAAAAGGACGTAGACGACCCAGAGACGAGAGACGCTCATGCGTGAAATATGCAAAGTACATGTCCACGCGCCCTCGAATATGCGAAGTGTATGGCCACGGTCCCCCGATTATGATGTATGCAGCTCACACGTGCAGGCGGATGCGCCATCTATAAATTGCAGCGGAATCCGTGTATCTGTCGCAGTCGTACTCCGGTCGCCACTTGTGAAGCTCGTGCTGCAATAAACAAGTCTGAACATCGAAACGCTGTCCATCATTTTGCCCACACGCCGCGAGAATCCGTACTCCGAAGCGAATGTGAAGAAAATCCAAAGTGCGGGTTTACACGGCGTACTGAAATCGCTGTACATGATTTGATTCTGAAGTACACTAACAAGTACATTTTGATGCAAAAAAAATGATAAAGCTGCTTTCTGTCATTTTATAAATCGTATTACAATCTGATGAATACAATTTTATTGGTATATATATGTTTTTACCAAAAAATCCTTTTAGATCTGGCCAATTAAATTAAATTTTATTTTAATTTACCTACAATCCTTCTAAGCAAATATACTATCACTAAGTCTCCTATGCGAAACTTCGCACATTTCTTAATGTTATTGTACCTAATTTTCTGTTTCATCTCCTTTTTCTAATATTTGTAACAGCCTTATTAATAACATTATTTACAAATTCTTGTCTATGAGCCACGTTATTTTCAAATCGGCTTATATTTTCTAACTGAGTATTATCGAAAAGAAAGTCGGCTTTCGACCGTATATTAATAAATATGGAATCACCCCTGTCATGCTCTGCATAGTTACATTATATGAAAATATTACTAAAGGTAAACATATACACCAATTTCTCTGGTTATTGTCGACGTACATCGATAAGAGTTGCCTAAGCGTTCGATGAAACCTTTTTACAACAAACTATTTGTTTGCGCGTGAAACGCAGTAACAAATCGCAATAATGTTCCAAATGTACTGATCGTGTCTCTCACAATTCTCAAGCGAAAACCAGTCCCTCGGTCGGATATTATTTCCTGTACGGAACCAAACTTACAAAGTATATAATTTATTAAGAACTTTGATATCGCTTTAGCTGTGGCTCGCGGAATGGTTTTTGTGATAACATATTTTGAGGCGTAATCTATAGCCGTTATTTTATATATATATATATTTATTACAGAGCATGAACCTTATAATAGGTCCTACTACATCAATACCAAATTTATCTAAAAGGTTTTGTACTAAAATTGGTTGCAAATTAGCCTGATTGCTCACTTTTTTTCTTACCAAACATGCACCACATGATCTGACGTACTAATTCACTTCCTTTTTGCATTTCTTCTTTTAACTTTCCCAACGTTTTGATGAAGCTAAGATACTCCCCTCTTTAAGTTTCATCATGCACTTTTTCCAAAACTTCGATAACATATACCTAGGTAAGACTATTACTTTTTCCTTTGTCCTTACTAATTTATTATTTTATATAAAGTTTCATTTCTTACACAAAAGTATCAATATCTATTTTTATTCCTACTTAATGTTCCTACAGCAAAACTACAAAATTCATTTCCCTCTGCTTTCCTACTAAAGTCTCCGCTGAAATTATATAAAGGGCTAATTCCATTTATTTCTGTACCGACTTCACTTTATTACTTTCTTTAAGTGAATTTCCAGAAAGAAAATCGGCTACTACATTTAGACGTCCCTATATATATACTATCATAAAACCATATTATTTTAGACAAAGTGTCCATCTAACCAACCACCATTAACATATTTATACTCTTTTAACCAACATAACGCCTTGTGTAAGTGTTATCCATATCCATGTTATCCATAAATGTGATGTCTAAAATGTTTTATACCTCTAAGACCTCTAACCATTAGCGTTCTGTGGCGTAATATTTCTTTTATAAGTCTATCAAATTTCACCAAGCGTAAGCTGCGGGATGAATCTCCTTTGTCTCTTTTTCTCCTTAACGAATGATGCACCTAATGCTTCCCCGCTAGCATCTACATAATTTAACTCCCTTTTCGCTAATTTCGTATCCCATAGTTGAGTCACTACCTTATCGTGGTTATTTTTAAAGTATCTTAAAACTGGAATATTACATAAATGTCTCTTCAAGATTTTAAATACCGCCTAACATTCCTCTGACCAATGAAACTTATTACATTTTTCAAAAAAAATTCGGTAATGGTAGTGTAATTTGTGTAAAATTTCTATAAACTATAATAGGGTGTGATATCCCGAAATGACTTTAAACTCTTCGCATTTAATGGTCTCTCGAATACCAACATTGCACTTAACTTAATTTCATTTCGGAAAGTTTAACTCCCTCTTCGCTAATTTCATACCCCACGATTGTCATTGAATCGTAACAAAGGTACATTTCGATGGTTTCATCATCCAGTTTGCTACCTTGAACGTATTTAGTATATCTTTCAAAGCATCATAAAACTATTCGAAGGTTTCCTCATATAATAAGACGTCATCTACATACACTATGGCATTTCTGTACTTAATCTCAGCTACAATTTAATCTGTCATTCTCTGAAAGTTGACCTGACTCGTCTTCAACCCGTAAGGTAAAACGTAAAATTCGAATAATCCTGATGAGGTCAAAAAAGCACTCATCTCCCTATTCTTTTTGTTTATTACTAACTGCTAATACCCCAATAATAAGTTTGAATAATAAAAATAACATAAACTGACGCCTATTTCTCATAAGGGTAGGCATTGCATATCTCTCTTGCGTTGACATCCACCAATCTTTTAATACAAGCTTATCGGTTTTGGGTGTTTAAAATTTGGCCCTTTTCTAATATGCCACCAATATGATAGGATTTTCTAAGGCGACCCTTGTCGACCTTTTCATCACACACATTTGCTCTATTAATTTGTTTTGTTAATCTACTTTCATTCATCATTTTCAGATGGCCAAACCACCGCAAAATTTCTCCTTTCTACTATAGTCACTACATCCTCTTTCGAACTGCACCACTCTATAACATATTTTGTTTCTACATCTATCTTTCCGAGACACTCCACACATACTACGCACTGATTGCGTCTCCACTGCATTGATCCTACTTTCATTTTTCTTCTGACATACCCAGCTTTCACTACCATACATAAGCGTAGGTATTACAACCTCATTATTGATAGCAGAGGGCGCTTGTCATGAGACGCTTTTACTATTCATAATAGCGAACAAGGCCCAATTCACTTTACTTCCCGCATTCAATCTCCTTTATATATCTCTGTCATGCAATAAAATTAAATTAGTGAAATAATTAGTTTGACTTAAATATATTATCAAATCTTCAATTTTCGGTATAGGTTACGAATTTGAAATAACCATCTTGTTTAAGTTTCAAAAATCTTAAGCGGATAGGCTTATCAGATAGAAGCTTCCCGCCTTGAAATTGTTTATTGCCGCTACTTCATCGCATTTCCCTGATGACTCATCGCAGGTCACGCTGCACCCTCCTGGTACCGTCCACGCTGATATTAGCCTCAGTGGAGCTGTGTTCCGTCGCGCGTTACCGCGGTCGTGAAGACAGTTGAGTCGAGTTTCTATCACGGCCAGCTGTGATGGCCTTACCTCGGTCAGGTCGTTGCTATTCAGGCGTTGTTTGGGTGTTTCCTTGATTCGTCACTCCATCAATAAATTGTAGTTTACCTCCCGATTTTCTGAATAAATTTGCTCATAATTCGTGATCGTGATTAGATTCAGGTGCGCAATTAAATTATAAGCTCGCGCCGGAAATAGAGGTTTGCCTTTAATCACTGCAGAAACGTTATATCAGTCGTGTTTTCATCTGTTATTTTTGCTTTTAAAGCCAGACTTTTAAATTTATGAAAATATTCCGACAGATCTGTTTCTTCCTGTCTGCTGTTATAAAAAGCTGCTCGTGATCTATTTCGCATTTGATTTTTTTTCTAAGCTCTTTCATCAACTATTCATCACGATTCCATCGCTATCAATGATTTGTAAGAAAAATTTGGCTGTGCCCGCCATATACCGACTTAAAGCCGCTTTTTTCTGTAGCTAGCTCCAGTTCTTCAACGTAGTTAACGTCTTGTAGTTGTTGTACAATTCCTCAATATCCTCATTGGGCGAGCCTTGAAAAACAGCTGTCATTTTAATATGATTTTTGAATAATAAATAATACAAACAAAATATTCTCCCCCAGGCCCACTATTGGTCTTCGTGGGGAAAAATGACCACAACCCTCAAAATAAAGATAAGCACTCCTGTGATTTATATATAGCTACTTAAAATACAAAGTCATTATGAACTATTGAAAAACGCATTGAATTTGAACTAGCCATAATGGAAATAAAAGGAAATATAATAGAAATTAGTGAAATGAAAAGATATGAAAAGGGATAGAAAACTACAGGGAGTACGTCCTACATTACAAAATAGAGACATCAGGACTGTATGGAGTGCGCTTCTTAATTAAAAGCAAATTACGCTCAGAATAGAGGACTTCCTCTATTCTGTGCGTAATTTTTTTTTAATTAAGATTAAAGATTTTAAAAAAAAAGTTCATAGCGTCCGCATTCCGAAAAGAATAAATCATTTGAAGAATAAAAAAACTTATTGAAGTTTGCTTTTAAGACTATCCTATATTTAAGAAAATCAGTATTGTGAATTTTGTACTATTATTATTTCCCTTATCAAATATCCGTTATATACTTTTTTTAATATTGCTATATTATGGAATCCCATTAATTCACAAATAATGTAGATGAACTGATTTTCAACAATGTGATATTAAATATTAATAAATGGGACTTCATAATTTGGAAAGTTTATTAAAATAATCGCGACCGACTAGTATCGTAAGCTGATGTAAATTCTCGTCGGGTATTATAATGACCGCTCTCTTAATGACCGTTACACTTACACTTATTGCACTGAAATGGTTGTTCAGGCACAGGTACTGATGAGTTACTTTTTTTAACTTTTAATATTGTATAGTTTGAAGCGTATATAAGGAATATAGAATATTCCTTATATACGCTTTTCCATGAAAATTGGATTTTTTTAATATTCTTTTCTTATATCTGATTAACATTTCGCGTTTGCTAATTAAATAATATTGCAACTGGAAATTTCTATAATGACAAATAGGCATTTAAAATTGTATTTATTTGTATTGATTACTAGCCGGCCAGCAGACATTCTTCTGCTCCTTCTTGTAAGTGGCTTACCTATATATAACTATAAATGCGGGCATTAACATGTCCGCAGCTCCACCGGTACGGACATAGAATGAATTCCTTCATCTTTTGTATCCATCGATGTCAGTGTCCATTTCGTTTCGATTTCGATTTCGATTCGGGTTAGACTTTTGATTCTGGTTTTGTCCCTACACTTGTTTCTATCATAGCTTCGTTCTGTTCCAATTTCGGTCCCACTTCCGCTTTAGATTCGATTTTGCTTCTCGTTCCGCTTTCAATACCACTTCCACTACCAGCCACAGTTCCGATTTGGGTGACGCCGGAGGCAAATGCTACTTTCAAAATAAAATATGAAACGTGTATGAATCTGGAGACAAAATGCTAGTTTTCTTTTAGAAACTTTTCCAGGTGTGTATATAAAACATATAACAAAGTTTCACCGTTATCAGATCAATGGTCTTAACCATGCGTATCTTTATACGCATAGAAGGCAAACAAACAAACATGTATTCATTTATGCATTTGAATTCCTTCTTCTTTTGTAGTGATTGATATTAATATTAATCCAGAATCTTTTGGTTCCGAATAAAAACGAATTATGTATATCCATCATTCAAGGTGTAGGTTGTGGGTAAGAGACAATACAAAAAAAAAACTTTACATAACATCATTTTCAATTTTTCCCGTATTTTGAAATTTGCAATTTCTTTAATTTTTCATTTCATGAGAACCTTTTTTGGACTTTAACAAATATTTGAAAAATAAATTAGCTGAATTGGTCCAGCCGTTTTCGAGTTTTGCCTTAACAATACATTTAGAAGTTCTCTTATATTTATATAGATTGGCAAGTCTTTCTAACGCGTTAGGAAGACCTGCCAATCTATTCTCAAGTGAGACATTGACGTTAAGATTAATGAACAAATGGAATGATCGCTTTGAGAAAAAATAGGGACAGTTTAATCGATTTCACAAAAACTTTCTGAACAAGCGCCTAAGAATTTTATAATTATTTCTATGAGATCTATAATACTATATACTACATACTGCACACACACACACACACACACACACACACACGCACACGCACGCACACGCATGTACACAAGTGTGTGTTTGTGTGTGTGTGTGTGTTTGTGTGTGCGTGTATAACTATATGTGTATATATGTACTGAAAAATGGTTCTTTTCATTCCTAATATTTCGGAAACTACTGAAACTATTGGCACGAGACCATAACCAATCGACGTGGAATCGTCTGTAAGTGGTTATAACCTATTCATAATTCAAAAAATATAAAACTATGTTTGTACGGATGTTTGTCAAAAGTTAACGGCTGAACGGATTATAATTGGGACTTTGACCATACGACGCGGAATTGTTTGTAAATTGTTTAATGTAAAAATATATAAATTCCAGTAAAAGTGGTAATCAATCATTATAAACATCCATGGCCAAAAAGGACCTGATAACGAAACTAGATTAGATATCGATAACAGGACTGGGATCGGGAGCAAAATCGACGACGAGTATGGTTGTCCATTTCAGTATAAATAATAATGTGTTATCACTTCAATTAGTGCCCAAGGGAGTTTCATAATCGTTATAAGAAACCTGTATTGGAATAGTGAGCAAAACGAGGGTTTGCACCTGGCAGTGGAACCAGGATTGACATCAAGAACAGGACCGTGATTGCGATCATTAATGACAGAAGCATTGTTCGATATAGAAGATGAAAAAATTCCTGCTATGTCTACGAGAGCGAAACCGGAGGAACATTTCAATAATAAAAAAATCCTAAATTTAAATTTTCGGCCAGAGAAGTGGGCGGTGGGCCACTAGTAAACTTTAAAGTCGAGGCAAAGGTTTTTCGTATTAATAAACAAATTCAGCACATTTTTACATTTTTTCATCTTATTTCATTTACCTTTATTGTACACACATATACATATGTATATATATATATATATATATATATATATTGTTTGTACAAAATAGTGTATATATATATATATATATATATATATATATTTATTACAACAAATTGTTGTCATTTTGTTGGTAGTAACATAATCCCTAACATCCCAAACCCAAACATAATCCATAATCAAATATTGTCATTGAAGTATTTGAACTTTCTATCAAGAAACTACCACGAATAGGTTTGACACTCCACTGTCTTGATCTTAACCTAACACTTTCTAAAGAATTTTGAAGAGACCGACACAGCTAAAAGGTGAAGATGCAAGGCCAGGGTTATATAGTCGATGTATTAAGACTTTCCCACCAACTCTCTCAATATTTGCTGAGTAGCTGAAGATATGTGTGGTCTGGCGTTGGTCAAAAACCACACCCTTTACGTTTATCCATTCTGTCTTTTTTTTTCTACTTCTTGCACGAATCTCTTCAGCTATTGACAGTAGAAAACCGAACTGACCATTTTGCTCCAGAATAAAAACTTATAATGAATAATGGCCTTTCAATCCCACCATAAACATAGCAACAACTTCAATAAGCCGCAATCGACTTAATACGGTGTTAGTTAATAACATCGCTATTAACTTACAGTTAATAATTCGCTATATTCTGTGGAGCTTGCTAGCCTTTTGACCATCACCTTTTTCATACATTGTTGTCATAGGTAATCCATTATTAACAATTACGTTTCATTAGAGAATCGCAAATGAATACATGATTCATTAGACTTCTTATAGTGAGCTCGTGTAGGACCCAAGTATCGAGCTATTTCGTATAGCTTCTTTAAAATGGGTCAAAACTGTTTTGTGATCAATCCTTAACTCTTCACTAAGTTAAGGATTGACCACTAAACAGTTTTGACCCATTTTAAAGTTGTAGTTGTAAGAACTAATATGCCGATCTTGCTCAGCGTTTTCCAAAATGGCATGACTATACCACTTTATTCGTTGCAGGTCAACTAGAGAGAAGTTCATATTTGGCATCAAAATTACCGGACTAAAAACCTTTGAACCAGTTTTGGGCTACTCTTACTGATATTGCATTAGGTCTATAAGCGTCACAATTTTTTTACACTTGAATTTTGTTACAAATAAAACTTCAAAATGTATCTAATTTCTACATTAGATTCATTCATTTTGGTAGAGAGAAAAACTATAGAAGAATGGCCGGACACTGTTTTTAATTTTTAATTTTCTCTGTTTAGAAAGCACGACCAAAAAGATTTTGCTGCAACTTTTTACTTATAAAATATGAAAAATACTTTTTCTTCGACCTTTCGATTCTGATTCCCATCCTACTCTTGATTTCGTTCTGAATTTCGGTTTAGGTTCAGGATCTTGATTTTGTTGCCTATTCTGCTTTTTATATTGTCACATGTTACTTGAGAATAGTGTAGCTTTTTAGTAGTTAAAGAATTTTTAGAATTGGATTAATAGCTCGGTTCGACATTACTAAAAGGCATGCCAGAAAGGGGACAAATATTAAAACCAATTGCTTAAAAATTTTGGGCCTTCATGAAAACGTACACGTTTGTACCAACCTTCAATGTCATTGTTCAAACGGTGTTGAAGCTCATTAACTTCAGGCAGATATTAGTTTGTCTGAAGTTAATGGATTGTCCATTTTTATACATATAGGTTATATTTAAATAACAATCATATGAAATATTATGAAGTATTAATAACATAAAACTGTAAAAAGTTTAGAATTAAGGAAATTTTGCGGTGTTACAAAAAACATACGGCAAATTATTATTTTTTAATAATATTTTTTCAAAGAATTCATTGGCATCGTTCTTAAAACACATTTTCCAGTCCGCAACAAACAACTCTTCAACTGCCTTCTTAAATTCAGCCAGTGCAACTATCATCTATGAAAACTGTTTTCTTTTAGTTTTTTAATTTAGGAAACAAAAAAGTTACGCTATGTAAAGTAGAGACTATAAAGAAGGCGACTTAAAATTTAACCTGTGTATTGTAATAAAGTTTCTCGTTTTAGGTGTAGAACGTGCTATCGCGGTATCATGGTTAAAAAACAGCGCACGTGGACTGATGTTCGGTCGCTTGCTGCTCACAACAGCAAAAACTCTTGGCAAATGTTTCTTAACAGGTCATTCAGCATTGATGTTCCTTTAAAAATGTAAGAGTAACTATACCCAATAATTCGTCGAAGAAAAATATCCTGACATAGAAATCTTGCTTGCATTTTTTGCTCACTTTGCTTTGCGTTCATTTGAAACAGTTACTAACCCGAATGACATTTTATTTCTTCACCATACTGATATATCCACGATGCATCGCCCATAACAATAACAAAATCTCGAACATTTTGCTGTAATATAAGAACACAATTCTATGGGAATCCATTTCTGAGTCTAAATTAGATTATGCTGTACGCAGCGTGTAACTATCCTCTTTACAGAAAGATGGTATTGGAAAATTTCATATACACTTTCCTGACTAATTTACAGTCTATGCTAAATTCTAAAATACTCAGAAGTGATTCGCCTACTTTTATTGCAGCAAATTTCTCACTTCAACACGTTTTCTTCTAGAATGGCCATAAAAGGGCGGTTAGTTATTTCTTCTCACCTAAGAATTACTTGACCGCAATTAAATTCGTTGGACCATCGGTAAATAGTTACCTTAGAAGGGTTGTTTTTGAACGTCATCCGAAGTTTCTCAAATGATTCTTTTTGGTTCAGTCAACATTTGAAATCGTGGAAAATCGTCGTATTAAACTTACTTGTTGTAGATGTAGCTTACAATGAAAGAGAATATTTTAATTTTGGTCGTGACAAAATGTGAAAATAAATTTGAATGTGAAATGTCCACAGCTTTTCACTCAAATATTCGAGTTTATAACTCAGTAAAAACCAGCCCGCGTCTCTTTTCTGAAAACCTTTATTCGCTAATCATTTTGTGTGGCTTGGAAGAACAACGTAAAGATATTTTTGTGTTATGTTCAATAAACATTTCGAGGACACTAATTGTACTAACATATTTAAGTGTCAATAGAAAATAAGTGTGATCCAATTATAATCAAAAAAAAAAAACTTTAAAAACCCCGCGATATCCTTTAAACATAAATCTGACTATTTTCGATATCTTCCTTTTTATCTTCTTCATTGGTTTCAGATAAGTATTATCGATATACCAGCAGTTGAAGGGAGTAATGTTATACTCCATAAAAAGTCTTTAAATTATCCCTTTTTTACAAGGTTTATAATTTATTTTGCCAGTGATATAGGTATTTTAGCTATATACAAAATTTTTTATGGTGTATTTTTGTGTCCAGAAAATTTATTTTGAGCAACATATTCATTGAGTTTATCTTTCATATTTGTTCTAGTTTTATTTTTTTTTCAATTGCATGCCTTTTTATATTACCTTATATGTACTTCACCTTTAAAGTTGCTTTTATCTTTCGTTTTATATCTCTTTATCTATTCTTCTGAATTGTCTTTCATGGAATGTCTTATATGAATTATGTTTGGATTTTTTAAATGTTACAATTCTATTTTTTGGAAGTCAGTATTTTCAAATAAGAAACCATTTAGCTGATGAATTTATTTATTGCTGTGTTCAAAGAATAAAAAACAAGTAAGAGTGAGATAATTCGTGTGGAGAGGTTCCAATACGATGAATATGTTCTATGCCATATTTTTTAATCTGACCCAAATTTCTTAATGGGGACTAAAACAACTGCAAAAGAAAGTTTGTGCGAGAAGTTTACCATGTTATTTGAAGTCCGTAGACTTCTTACAAGTTTTTTCTGTACCCAATTGATAGAAGTACAAAACGATTTACTTTTCCTTAGTTTTAGATTCAGTAGTTTCGAAAACAAGAGAGAGAATGATCAATTTTAATCTATTTCTTAAGCAAGAACGATTAAAATTATAATATATTTAATGTAAAATATACTATATATAACACATATGTGTGTGAGTGGGCGTGTGTGTGTGAAACCACCGCAACAACATAAAAAGCTATTTTATTTCATATGTCACATAAGGTATAGTGGAAAAATCTTTATTACACGTCAAAAAAATTTAATTCAGTAACAACTAGTCGACTTATTCAGTTGATCGGTTGAAGTGGAATCGGAGCAAATTGGACAGATACATTGAACAGATACACTAGTAATCCCATAAGGGTTCCATTTTTTCGTTCGAACGTACGAAATCCCAAAAAAGAATCTTATATATGCAAACGCAAACCAGGCCTCAGATCTGGCAGTTCACATTATTGAAGCCAATGTATACAATAATTTATATTAAAAATAAATCCATAGAAACTTCACATTGCTTACCTATTCATTGCAATTGTATTCAAGTAGTAATACGCCCTTTTGTTCCTTTTATCGTACTCCAAAAACCAAGGCTAACCACTTATTTAAGATTAACAGCGTATCTGCATTTGTTTAATGTAATTTTGTAGAAACCAACTTATACCATACTATCTAACGCGTGTATATTTAAAATTCTGATAAGATTATCTTATGAATACGTGTACTCTTTTTCGCTTTTTAAAGCTTTTTTCTGGATTCATTATAAAGTGAAATAATTTTACCCCTTATTAAACTTCTTTCTAATGACTGAACATTCGTTAATTTTTAGTGAATTGACATTGACACAAATTCGTAGAACGAGACAGGTACAAAAGGTGGACAAAGAGATTTGAATGAAAAGTATGTTCCGATCCAACTGTTCCGTAACTAGACTGGAGCTTTCAAAGTAGGCTAACAACTCTCTGAAGCTCAAGTTTGATTTTCAGTTAGACGAGAACGACTGACAACTTCAGATACGACGGGCGCGCACGCGGCGTATTGTTGACGTCAGAATTTATGTGCAACTTTGCATATTACACCGTATTAGTTTTAGTAATTACAGTACATTTAACTAGTTTGAAAGCACTGTTTTGCATAGGTTGAAGCAAGCGTGATGCTTCTATACTCTGGAAAATACTAGTCAAGAAAAATATTATCACAAAAATCGAATAAGATTTTCTTAAATTCAATTCTGATATTAATCCATCTGATTGGGTATTAGTTACCTCAATATAGAGATATCTTCAAGTATCATCATCTTAAAGTATTAGTAAAGTGTGAGCTGATTATTCGAGTATATTTGACCAAAATGAAATGAACGATACGGGCACTAATCTGATAACTCGTTGAAAAAGTATTCATACCATCCATCCCGTTTCATTGCCGTAGGAAACAGCACAAATTACTTTAGACAACAAGAACAATATATTTCGATGGGTTTCGATGTGTTTTAGTATCATCGTTTTTGAGATTTATTTGAGCATATTTGATGTCAAATTGTGTGCAAGCAGTGGTAATGATAACTAACTGCATGAGCTAAATGGCACATATTAATTGACGTTGATACTCGCAAGAGCCAAGATCTTGGTACCGTCTTAAGATGGTATGTAATTCTTGTGTTTTCTAGGTCATGCGTTTGTGCGTGTGTTTTAGACCTTTTTAAACGAAAATGGAAACCGTTACGAAATTCAAGACTCCTCCAACAATCAAACATGTTTAATCTCTTTTAGAACTGCAGAACATTTTCAATGATAAAAAATATTCGTTAACTGCTAAGTCACCGATCTTTTAAAAGAGGGGCACTGACTTTAATTTTGATATGAAAAATCATTAGGTTTACAAAAACAATTATATTTTTTTTCTTAATATTTATCGAATATTTTTTTTTTTAATTTTGACATTCCATATCATGTCGCCATATTTTCGAGGAAATAACATTATTCTCGATTGACACGGATTGATTTTTTTTTTATTTTCTTTCTGTGTGTCATTACAGTAATTCGACTTTAACCCATCGACAACGTTCTTCGTTCAAAGACGGCTACTGCGTTTTCCTCCGGCCCACGCAAGCGTCCGCCGGCCGCCTCGCCCCGCCGGAAGCGGCCCCCGGGGTGAAGTATGCGAGGTGGGAGGGCCGCCGATGTAGCGGCGCGCGCGGATCATAAAGCACACGTAAAAAGGGACGCCGCTTTAATGGCTTGTTTAATGAGGGTCAACACAATTACGAATGACGTTAATTACCCTCCATTGAAATCGGCCCTCCGCGTATGGCCGCGCGCCGCCGCGGAGGCTTTTAATTAAACACTCACCGGCGCAGCACTCGCTCCGGCGCGCGGCCCGAGGATCGCCTCGATTCTTTGTGAATAACTTAATTACGCCGAGGAGCTGGGAAAAAGTTCGAGCGCTTCCGACTCCGCCGCGCCATAACGGACTAATAAATGCGCGCTATTGATCTCGCGGGCTCCGTAGAATTCCGAAAGTGGCGTATCGCCGTCGACTCTCGGGACGTGTCGGAGCGTAAGTCTGAAACTTTCGCCGATTTAACGATGCTGAAAATTCACATAAATTTCGCATTGTAATCGTGTTCTCAGCATTAATTGTTTTTTTTTTGCAATTCATAATTTACAACAAATACTTTTTATTCTAAATAATATGCGTTTTGAAATAATTTTAATAATGAAAAATTTGATAATGTTTTAAAACAGTACAAAAATTGGAAATTTTTGTACAATGCCTTTATTCACAAATATTTAATTTAATAAGTTTTCCGAAAGTGTTTCCTAATCTGAGATAATATATTTATTAAAAGTTCATGCTTAAAGGCAAACAAAATACTGAAAAATATTTTTTCGTTAATTTGTAATTATTAATTTAAAATAACATCTTTAGTACATGAACCAGGGAGATAGAGTCAGCCAGTACGCTCGAATGGTCTGTAAAATATCAGTTCATAATAAATCGACTTTAAAAACAATCCTGATTTTCTTTAGGCATAAAAATTTGGAAATATACTAACCGCCGTTAGTTAGGGATTAGGGACTAATTTCCTCGTTAAGATAACTTTGATGATTTTTTAATTTATTCTCACTATATTATATATACTAATGATCATAAATTTCATGAATTTCCATTTTTTTTTTAATTTCTATCATAAAAGAAATGAAAAAAGATAAACAAAGACCAGCAAAGCAGCCAGGAATTAAAATATTCTGATTAAATATTAATAAATAAGTCACAATTTAAATGTAAACTAATAATATCACAATAATTAAAGTTTGCCTTTCTAAAAATATTGCACAAAACTGAACAAAACTGGTTCAAGCATTTTCAGTCCGGTAATTTTCATGTCAAAGATGAATCTCGCTCTGGTCGACCTGTTATGGACAAAGTCGATGCCGTTTTGGAAAAATTAGAGCTAGACAGGCATATCAGTTCTTATGACTTAACTGAAGAGCTAAGAATTGACTACAAAACAATTTTGACTCCTTGAAAGAATTTGGATACACAAAAAACTCAATAATTGTGTTTCACACGAGCTCACTGAAAATAATATAATGAATCGTGTACTCATTTGCAATTCTGTAATTGAAACTTAATGAAACCAATTCGGTTTTGAAAATATTGATGACTGGTGATGAAAAATGGGTTACCTACGACAAGTGCGTGGGAAGAAAAAAATATGGTTAAAAGGCAAGTAAGCTCCACGCACTATAGCTAAATCTGGATTAACTCGCAATAATTTGATTCCATGCATATGCTAGGACTGGAAGGGCATTATTCATTATAAGCTTTTACCGCCGGGAAAAGCCATCGATTCCGATTTCTACTGCCAACAATTGATGAGATTCAAGCAAAAAGTAGAAAAAACGGCCGGAATTAATAAACACAATGGGTGTGGTTTTTCACGATAATAACGCCAGACCACATACATCTTTAGCCACTCAGCAAATATTGAGATAATTTGGTTAGGGAGTGTTAATGTATCCCAACATGCAGCCCTAACCCTGGATTCTCAAATTTTTACCTGTTTAGGTCTCTTCAGAATTCTTTAGGTAGTGTTAAGTTAACATAAAGAGAGGACTGTCAAAACTACTTGTCGCAGTTTTTTTATCAGAAGTCCCAAAATTTCTGTAACAATGGGATTATGTCACTAATAAACAAGTTATTGAAAAGAATGGTATATATACTATAACTAAATGTAAATAAAATATGATGAAAAATTATAAAATACGAAAAAACTTTCCCTCCGACTGACATAGAAATTAGTTTAGTGGTCAAATTTAAATTCATGGTGACTGAGGAATTATCATTTAGAATGTGATCATTAAGAAACATTACTTTTAGTCCGCATAATATTAGACTGAAAAAGAAAAGAGAAAACACTGCATTAAAATAGTGACATTAGGCTTTTCTTTGGGCGTCACCGATATATATACCGGGGCCTAGGTAAATTATTTTTGTTGTTTATTCTTATTACAAATACATATTAGTTTACAATACGTTTTGCTTTTATAATCCAAAAAATTTTGTCCATATTACATTTTACAGTGTAGAAGACAAAAAGGTTATTCGAATAAACGTTTATTTTTTGTTTCTTTTTCTTTCTACTGAAAGCTCATGTTTTGATGTACGCTAACGTCTTTCATCCTAAAGGCCTCGATATGAGATAGCACCGTGTCCTCCTTTGTTTTTGCTTTTCTATAATAATGTCGCTGGTTATTTCCTTGTAAAGTAAAATAAATATGAATCGAAATTTCACCCAGTAATAGTACGCGGTAAGTGTATAAAAAGAGATTAATAAATAAGATTTCATACAAGTCATATCACATGTAATAATATTGTAGAGTTTGTATTTTTATTCCGGGAAATATATATTATTACATAAAACTGTAGCATCTGTCTGTACATTAATTTTTTTTGTACAATTTTGTAATAGATATTCGTTTTATATTTCACTAACTTTAATTTTACTATTTTCAAAATGTCTGTTTGTCTGTATGTATAACTTTCTATAACTCAAAAACGGTTGACTGATCGTAATGAAAATTGGTATACAATAATAACACGTGATAATGCAAATAATAGGCTAATGTCTGTTAGTAATATCTCCGTCTGTACGTCTTTTTATAACAAGGTTTCAATGCTCTTCATAAAAATTAGTACACAGTTTAAACTTGTGATTACACAAATAATAGGCTACTGTTTGTCTGTTTATCGTTAAACCATGCACTAACCATAAAAAAAATATTATTTTTGTCTTTCATTAGGGGCCATATTAATTTACTTTTATATAGTTCTGTGTGTACATTCATGTTGCATGCTTGCGTGTGTGTATACGTGTGTTTGTGAATAATAAGTTTATGGTGAGTTATCATGATTAATAGGTTATGTAAGTCTATCATTTGATATATTGTCATTTTTTATGAATATAAAAGAAGTATTTGTTTGTCATTTATTTAAAATAAATTAAGAGTAAAGTAAGTTAAAAGAGGTAAATTTGTATGTAAAGAGTAATTAATCTCTAGAACTCCTGATCCGATTCCGTCACTGATAGGAAGTTATTTCCTGAGAACAATATACTATTATTAATTCTTATGAAGATGTGTTTTCAATAATAAATCACAATAACAATACTTGAAATCAGAAATAAACTAGACGTTAGTTTGATTTATCAGCGTGCGTTGCCTAAACAGTTTGAAATAAGGAAATAAAATGTACATCAAAAATATTAACCTTTAATAACTTTACAAATAAGTACACAACTGCATTCATCTCTCTTTAATATTTTAGCCAGAAACGATTTTCATGTTAAAAATGAATGAAATTTACCCAATGAAGTTCGGGTTTATTTATTTTAAGGACACTATAAATTTTAATAAAAACAAATATGTAGTTTAATCATTACGGAGCGATGGCGGTTCGGTGGCTGAAGTTCGGCTCCGAATCAGAAGGTATCAGATTCAGTCCTGACCACAGCCGTTGACCAATGATTTTTAAATTAGGTCAACTTAAAAAACCGCTTGCTCCGTGCCTCGGAGAGCACGTTTGGCCGCCTGTCTTGGACGTTGTCTTCGCGCTGGTGACGATAGCCAAAAACAGCCCCCACTCCGTACTGGCGTGGAGCGCGTAAAGGTTCAAGCCCCTCAATCCGATGTGGAAAGATTGAGGGCGGATGAGGTTCAAAAGTTGGATAAATGAAGCCCGGCACGACAATCGGTATGTAAATTGCATGGCTAAAGAATTTGCTTTTTACAGCATACAAAACCAATGGTGCAGTTTAACAAATAATGTAAAATGAACTATTGGCTGGACAGAAATTATATTTTATAATGTGATAGTTTGTAAGGACCCAATACGAAAGAGTTTTTGAAAATTCAGTTTTTATCCGAGTAAAAGGGGGGTCGAATTTTGTATGAAACTTTTCATCAAGCAAGGCATGACTGTGTTTGGTTAAAATACTGCTTATCAAAATAGCTAAATGTGTCTTTTATAATTAAGTGGAGGGGGAGTAGGGTTATATAGTAATTATAAAAATTAGTTTGAATTTTATCAATCCAACTATTCATTCAATTACTATAAAACTAGCGGTATGTCGGGCTGACGAATAGGTTTCTGAAAAAAAAATTAGCAACTCTCTATGTTTTGATCTGCGTATTTGTACTATTAAAACAAACTACTGAACCAATTCTATAGATCCCTGATGAATAAGAAGCTCCTTGTGTAAAATAGACTAATAACATTCTGTTTTGACGTCATCTGCATATTAATGCTGGTACAGATTCTAATAAATCTATGACTTATAGAAAGCTACATTCTCCTCAAGCAATATAGCACAATTTTTATTTTGATACAAGCACTCACCGTCCATATCGGGACAGTGACCGGTGGCGAATTCGAAATTGCTAATGGAATGACGAGCAGAATCTGAATTGACAGTCGAGACCGGGATAGATCGAAATCGGAAACGGAACCAAAGTCGGAATCGAATGGCGTCGGAAAGTAGAATTAAAAACGTGGTAGGGATTGGATTAAGGAGCAGTAACGAGATCAGGACTGAGAGTGCAACTGGGATCCAGAGTCTATTTAGATCGGGACTGGGTTGAAATAAAAAACGGTACCGTTATCGGCATTGACAATGTGACATATTGGCATCGACAGCAGAACCGGATTCGGAACCGTGAACGGGATAGCGATCCGAATCATGATTAAGATCGTAATAGATCGATATTCTATATCCACACGGGCGAAGCCGGGTGCGGAAACTAGTGCATATATAAATGAGAGTGATGCTATCTATTGGAAAATTTCATTCAGGTGATAGTAGTTTAAAAAAGTTAATTAGTAAATAAAAATTTTCTTTTTAAGTTACTATTAGTTATTTAAAAATGAAAAATAGCATGATAAATGTTCTGATTTCAACAAATGCTTGCGTGTGGAAAACACTTTTGTCAATCTTGCGCCATTTATTAATGTAAATTCTGCGATGTATAAACAAACAGATAACCCTTTTATATAAATAACACAAAGACACAACTGACTTCTGACACTTAACCTCTCACTATCTTCAAGTGATTCGATTATAAAGAATTAAAGTGGGGCTACTTAAATAATGCAATGCTGTTTTTATAAAATCTATTTCGATGTGTCATCCTGTATCGAATAATAAAACTAATCTTTTACATATATTGATATTCTTTTTACCTCAATCAGTTGTGAGATTCATAAATTAAAGTGAATTTAATGTAACAAAAGTTCAATAATTAAATATAACTCAATTTATGTTGTTATAAGATATATACTTAAGGATAAAAACAAATGTCTATATCACATTCCTTGTGTCATGGGTTCGCTATAGTGCAATACTGCAGCAGTAACGCGGCACCGCAAATTTATGGACTCCCATACCGACGATATAAATATCGTTTAAGTTTCGAAACTGCGATATTTCAAAAACATTAGTTTCAGACCTAAAAGTAAATCACTAGCGATTTTTAACTTTTGGAATATATCTCAATATTAACGTTTTCGTTTTCGATATTTCATGTTAGAATGTCGAAAATTTAAAGCGAAAATCGCACGTTTTATAGAAATACGAAGAGTAGTTTTAAGCACAACATTTGTTTGGAATCTGTTTTGCCATATTTATATGACAAAAGTTGCAATGTGCTTAGAAAAAGTGTGGAAAACGACCGCTCCTATAGACCAATCCTAAAAAATTTCCACTATTTTACGTCGGTTCGATGTCCTGCCGTTTGTCCGTTAGGCACAAATTTTCCATTTAATTATTTACTAACTTTCTGATAGTTAGAGCTAAATACTTGAAATTTTAAACTTAGTCGAAACTTGAGAATTAGTTCATTATTATTTAATTACGTTCCTGTTTCTTTATATTTTTACAATTGAATTTGAACTAAATTTCAGATCAACTAGTTATTTGAAATTTAAACCTTAGATGATAATGTAATTTTGCTCTATTTTTGTCTGTTTGATTGTCGATACATTGTATTGATAGATTTTTAACTTCCCTATGAGTTTGCGAATTGAAACAGGCAATAATGCAACAGATAGTCATGAATAGTTAAGTTATTAACAAGTTTATTGCGCTTCAAATGACATAACTTTTGTGTGTTTTTTCAGCGGTAGCCACTCCCTACACTCTTTGTTATATGGGCAACACTGAAAATTTCTAGATTACCATTAATAACACCATATATTACGTTATAATGTATTTATTGTTTATCAAAGTATTTGTATAGTTTTCCATTTTTGAGTACCGTTGTAAAAAGCAGTCGGCCCAGTCTCCCTTGTGGATGTCTTCGTTGGTCTCTTGGAATGCATTTACAACCACTTCGGGGTGGTTTGTAAATCTTGTAACTCTAAGCTTATCTTTAATGTTGGTGAATATAAAAAATCAAAAAGGTGCAAGGTCTGGATAATATATGGCGGATTCGTCTTTGTTTTTACTTTGAGGCCTTTGTAAACGCATTAATTGCTTTAACAAAATGTGCGCACGCGTTGTCGTGGCAAAGGACAAAATTTTTGTGAGGGCACTTTTCGCAATTTTTTTAAAACACTGGATAAGCACATACTCATGTATCACGTATTTAAATGATATTGTAGTATAATATTCTGAATTTCTGAAAAAAGGCAATTATTTTCCTACCGATGTTTTGGCTCCTTATAAATTTTCGTCCACAAAACTTCAAATGGAATGATCCATTTTGCCGATTGGCTTGTCTTTCTTGTTCAAAACAATACACCCACTTATCTTCGTCTGTGATTACACATACAGCCAGATAATGGTCCTTTATTATAATTTTTATCACTTATGACACCACTTCGCAGGCAATAGTTTCTGGCCATCCATTATATTATACGGTATTAGTCGAGTAAAAAGTTTCCCGAACTTCAGTTGTACATGCAAAACCTATTGCAATTGACTCCTACGAATACCTAATATAGTACGAATTTGCTCACAAGATTTTTTTTTGTCAATTACAATTATTTGTTATACAGTGTCAATATTAATTCCGGTAACTAGTGATTGCAGTAGCAGACCTACCTTCACTTAAATCTTCAAAGCGGAGAATACGTCCATATCTGATTTCACTGAACCAGGAGTATACGGAGCTACTAGATGGAGCTTCATCGCCAAATGCCAACTGCAGTATCTGGCAATTTTCTCGTTGAGATAGCTACAACGAAAATCGTAAAAAATCATGGCGCGAATATTCTCTCGACTTAAATTCATTGTGATAGAAACACAATTTCATTTTGATTGAAATTGTACTGTTTCTTTCGTAGACGATATTTCTTAAACAAATTGGTCGATTTATGTATTTCAGTTCTGTATGTTTTTGCAGTAGATAAATTTTAGGGACCAAAAAAATGTCTCGTGTCATATGTTTATATATAAATTTTTTTTCGTATTTTTTCTGTTGCTCTACATATATGACTAAATCCGTACGTTTAAAAAAAATCTAGACAGGAGAATAAGAATAAAATTATAACAATTTTTTTCATCGTCTTCATTAAAGTATATATATATACACATAAATTTATATCAAAGGGCTGTGTGTATGTACCTTTGTACGCATGAAATTTTAGTTTGACTCGTAAAGCTTTTTTATATTTAACCTTCAATATGGAACGATTTCAGACATAAAGGGAGAGCCTTGTTTCTTCCACTAATACAGGAAAGAAGCACTTCCGGTCGGCCATGCGAAAAACCACTGACACAGAGGTCCACGCCCGTAACACGCAGCGTCCGACCTCACGCTTTGTTTACGGTCATAGCACGAAGTAACCTCACCGGGAACTGTACACAGTTAAAGCGAAGTGGAAAATTGTTAGGGGCGAGCGAGATTCGAGGTACGAATACTCGCTCCCTTGTGTTGCTTCCCGTCAAAATTTCAACTTCTATTATGTTCGGTTGTAGAAAAATAAATTTATTCTCATTCCGTTACGGAATTTGATAGTGTCAATATTTTGCAGCAGAGCAATTCAATTGATTCAAATTGAGGTCTAAATGCACTTAAACGAGTAAAAAATATTAATTGAATAATTGGCACTTTGTTCCACAACTCTGTTAATAGGGGGTAACTGCATTGTAATAAGTTAAAATTTTTGTTTAACACTAAGCATATATTTTGTTTTCATTATATGATTTCGATGAAATGAAGTCAAATGTTCTTCCAATACAAAGAAAATTTTCTAGTGATAGTTCCATGAAAAACCAGTTCTTAGTTTAGGAAATTAACGTATTCAAACAGACAGGACGCAAAATTTTGTGTTCGATGATTTTTCCTAATCATCCTCTATTCCACTTTTTTGAAATGGATGAGAAAAAATTACTATAAATGGTCGAAAATGAATTTATTGTTTCTCAAAATATTCTTCGTTAACATAAATGCCTTTTTTCATACGAATAAATCAAACATTTGTGCCACTTCTCCTTGGTGACCTCGAAAACATGTTTTTCATACTTTTCGACAGCCCCTTCTGGTGGGGAAAACCATTAAACGCATAATTGGTTTTAAATTTTTACGAATAAAAAAAAATCATAGAGTGCTAGGTCGGGACTGTATGCAGGATTGCTTATAAGTTTTAAGTGTTTCTTTCTCTTTCAAAAATTTATTTGTCTGTTTGGCCGTGCGTAAACTGGCATTGTCGTGACGCAAGATGATACGACATTTATGGTTATTTTTACGGAGTTCGTCAATAACTTCTGGTAAATAAATGGTCGTGTACCTATCACTATTCATGGTACGACAATTCTCCAAAGCAACAATACCTACGTGTCCAGTTTTATTAAAAAAAGAAGCAATCATTCGCTTTGAGGTACTTCGCTCGCGCACCACTTCGGTTGGTTTCGGCTCATCTCGATAGAGCCATGCGGTCAATTGCTGCTTTGTTTTCGAATCGTAGCAATAAGTCCATGTTTCATCACCTGGTACTATATGCCACACCAAATTTTCCTTGAATCTGGTAAGTATGGCGCTGCCCTTAGTGATGCGGTCCGTTTTTTGAGTCTCAGTCAAATTATCTGGGATCTACTGTGAGCACAGCTTTTTCATACCCCAAATGTTTGTTTAGGATTGATTGTATTTCATTTATGCCTGTCCCTAAAGATGCCCGATTCTCATGGTAGGTCACATGCCTATCTGTTTTGATCATACGGAGCACAGCATCGATGATTTTGTTGTTCACAGTGGTGAACGGGCGACTATCACTGAGATTGATACGACTGTGCTTGAATTCTGCAAACCAGTTATAAATAGTTGTTTTGCATGGTGCTTCATCACCAAAAGCTGTTTGAAGCCAAAAGAGGCTCCGCTGAGATGCCAAATTACACTTAAAATCGTAGCAAATTTTACTATAAAAATTTCGACGACTTAAATCCATAGTGACGCAAATTTTAAAATGACGCCATAATGTAAAAACAGTTGAAAGGTGAAAGAATTCCATTTTCAAAAGTAGTAATTACTTTTTAAATATTGTTTCAGTTCCAGAAACTTATAGTGCGCCCCACGTAACTGAGCAATTCTTGAGTATATACATAAGTTTATACATTGGTATCTTGATAAAAACCCTGACGATTTCTGTTTAGTTTTTAACCGACTTTAAGAAAAGAAGGAGGTTCTATGTTCGTTTGTATGTATTTTTTGGACACGTTTATTTTATTATAACCACTTTAATTAACTTTTCCTTTTCATTATACATACTTATATTATTATTTTCCCTGATAAAATGAATATAAAATGTAAATATTTCTTTATTTATTGCTATCTTTAAGAACTAAATACGGTGCTGCTTTGTTATTGCTTTTCATCAACAAATAGAATTACATGGCATAAATTATAGATAGTAGGTAGGTACTACATAAATAAAATACGTAGTTATATATTATATGGTAGACACTACGTATCCAACAACAAATACTTAAACACATTATATACATACATATATAATGTGTTTAAATATTTGTTGTTGGAAACAAAGATAAGCAATTTCCATTCTTGGAAGTTATCATATTCCCACGGCAAACTCGAAAGACGCTGAGCAAATCTTAGTTGTCTAGGGGCTATATTTAATGTACAGACGCGCTAATTTTACAGTTTTATTACATGCACAAATTCACTAAAGTCGATGTTTCCGTACTAATGTTTTGACGCAAATTTACGATATTCAAGTCAAGCCCATGTCGAGTACAGTTTTAGCAAATTTTACAAACACAGCAGCACGACACCTCACTCGTTTCTCCGTTATCGTTCGGATTCAGCAACGGCTAAACGCTCTTAATATAAACGTGCAATTATTCTTGGATTACAACCGAACCGCTTTATCATTTATCGGATTAAACTATTATATTTGATGTCGTCCTCTCGCCTCTATATATCACTATTTAGTTAGTTAAGTTTTCAAAAAGGGATTTCCCCGAAGAGAGTTGTCCGTAGCCCCGTCGGGGGCCCCCTAAGGGTTGGAGGCAGCGAGATTAGGATGTCGCTTTGTTCCGTGCTCCTGAAAGGCGGACATTCATCTTGTACGTCCTACGGCGGCGGCGCGGAGATGAGACTCATTTTGAATGCGCTTATATTTGCCGGCCGCGATCCGCACAATACAACTCGCCGGAGCTACTTTTAATTTACCGGGGAGCGATGTCCAGATCTTGAATATAAGTTAGCTGATTTCAAATACTTTAGATACAATAATAATCGTAATTTAATTTACGGAAACTATGTATAAAAATTCATAGAAAACATAATTGGCGAATAAGCAGTAAAACATGTTGTATTTTATATTGAAGATTAAAGCTTATAGAATCCGCGTGATAAAAAAAAAGCAAAATGTAGATCGGGAAAAAAGTTTTTTCGTTTTTATAACTAAAAAGTTGCAGGAAAATCTTAAAATCTTTTTGGTTGTTTTGTGTGTGTTTGGCTAGTTTTGATACCATTATGCATAAAAAATTTTAGAAAAACAAAAATATAAAGTAAAAACGGTGTCCCGCCATTTTTCTATTTTTATTTGTTCACCAAAATGAGTTAATCTAACGTAGAGATTCGATATATTTTGAAATTTTATTACAAAAAAAAAAGGAAAATGCAACACAAGCCGCGAAAATAATTAGTGACGTTTGTAAATCTAATGCTGTGTCAGTAAGAGTAGCACAGAATCAGTTCAAGCGTTTTCAGTCCCGTAATTTTGATATCAAAGATGAATCTCACTCTGGTCGATCTGTTGATGCCATATTGGAAAAAGTAAAACAAAATCGGCATATTAGTTCTTTAGTTCTCACGACATAGTTGAAGAGCTGGGAAAAAGATTTTTCGTATTTTATATACAAATACAAGACATTTTTTATCATATTTTATTTATATTTAATGATAGTATACACACATATATATACGTATGACATTATGTTCAGCTACGTGTTACCATTTTGTAGATGTGACATAATCCCATTTCTAGAAACTTTAGGAATCTGATCAAAAAACTGCGACAAGTAGATTTGACAGTCCTCTCTTGATGTTAAGCTAACATGTGAAAATCTAAAGGTGAATTTCATCAGCTGTTGGCAATAGAGGTCCAAATTGATGGTTTTGCCCAACGGTAAAAGCTCATAATGGTTGATGCTCTTCCAATCCCACCATACACATAGCACCAACTTATTGCGAGTTGGTATGGGTTTCGCTATATTCTGTGGAGCTTGCTTGCCTTTTAACCATGATCATTTACGCACGTTATTTTCGTAGGCAAAAGTCCATTTTTTATCATCAGCGATCAATCTTTTAAAATAAACGGTTCGGTTTTATTACAAATTCAAATGAGTACACGATTTCTTAGATTTCTTTCAGTGAACTCGTGTGGGACTCAAGTGAAGAACTTGTTCGTATATCCAGTTTTTTTCAAATGTTTTATTTTCAAACTGTTTTGTGGTCAATCCCAGCTCTTAAATTATGTAGTAAGAACTTATATGTCGATCTTGCTTTACTTTTTCCAAAACGGCAGTAACTTTAGCCGTAGCAGGCCGACCAGAGCGAGGTTCATTTTGACATCAAAATTACGGGACTGAACACGCTTGAAACAGTTCTGTGCTACTCTTACTGACACTGCTTTAGATCCATAAACGTCACAAATTGTTTTCAGGGCTTGTGTCGCATTTTTCCTTTTTTTGTATTAAAACATCCAAATGAATCGAATTTCTACATTACATAAACTCATTTTGATGGACAAAAAACAGTAGAAAAATGACAGGACACGGTTATTACTTTCTATTCTTCTTTTTTTAAAATGTCTTGTACTTAATGGTATCAAAACAGCCAGATATACAGAAAACAAGCAAAAAGATTTTAAGAGTTTATTGCAACCTTTTACTTATAAAATACGAAAAAACGTTATTTTTGATATGTATATAAAATTATAAATCATAATTTTTTTTATGACAAGTCAGAATTTGTGTACTTACACCCTTTTAGGTTTAGTATCTTTCTTTTTCATAGTTATAATTTAATATAATATATATTAAATTTATTATTTGCGTAATAAACAAATATGAACTCGTTCTTGTTCGTTGCGGTTTTCTCGTCCTTATTTTTATTATTAATGTCAATAATTGTAATTGTTAATTTCAATTAAGTCTTTATTATCGAATTTAAATTTTGTTTAGTTATTATTAAAATGGAAGCAAATAGTTATCACAGCAATATCCTCATGTTTCTGTTCAATTTCGTTTGTCTTTCAGGTAGTTAATTCGTCAAGGTTAATGATTAAACTTTTGGCGACACTAATATGCTTTAATGACATATTTTCTAAAATTTTCGCAACTATTTAGAGAATCGAATTTGAAGTAAATTTCAATAACCGACTTCCCTCTTGGTTTTTCCGAGCGCCGTCTCGCTCTAAGACGTCGACGTTGGCCTCGCTCTCGGTCATGAATTTAGAGCCGCTCTAGGATTATCCCACCGCAATTTCCTCCGGCCCAGTACGACGCCCTAGAGAAGAATCTCTTTATAGGACTGTCCTTTTCGCGCAATGTAACAAATGAAAGGGACAGTGCTATAGAGAGAAATTTGTCTAGGTCGTCATGCTAGGCCGCTGGTCGATGCTAATTATGTCCACATGAGCGGTGCGAGGAGTTGTTGTTTTACTTAGCACTTGCTATAATTCCACTCATTCTTGTCTCATTCCCACACATTTCCGACGAAAAAATAGTTTTTGGAAAATAGACCCTTGAGAGGAGGAAGTCGAAATATAATTTTTTGTGAACTTTGAACGTTGAACTCGCAATGGTTGATTTTCCAAAAAATGGGAAACATATTATTTTATAGAAGTATATATTAAATTTAGTGTTCCTAACTTCAAAAATGTCGGACTTTAGTACAACGTTACATCTTTAAATTTATACCCTTAAAGGTTTAATTTTGCAAAATCCTTTCTTAGCGAATGCCTAGATCGCATGAACGACCTACTTGCCTAGTTTAAGTTTATAAATGTTATAGTTCCGGAGAGTTATGAATATAATAGGTAAGGTAAGAATAAAATTTAATCTTCCTCACTTTTGAGGAAGTGATTTTTATATATATAAAAATCAGGTCCAGTATGTTCAACTCCAAATGTGTTGGTGTCTGACTTCTATATAAAAATGCATCTTATTTAGATACAAAGTCATCTGATTACGCCATTTATATTATACAGGCTTTTTTGTCAAAGTAGTTAATTTGTTTTTATCTTTTACAGTTTTATTTTATTAGATCGGAAATTTCCGTTTTACGTGTCTTATTGACTATAAAAATACTATATTACACACTTTACACTAAAAACTACCGGATTAAATAAACTCCGATTGTGGCAAAAATTTATAATCATGTTATTTTCCTCTAAGCTATTTCACGACACTGCCATTTTAATCCTATTGATTATCACCATCAAAATTAGTGAAAGAGAAACAAAAAATTTTATAAAAAAAAAATATCATTTTTGTACTGAAAATGGAGTACAAAATTAAACGCACTTCTCGCTGAATAAAGGAATAATGAGCTTTATCAAATAACAGAAGAAAAAATGCATAATTGAGGCTAAGCCGTAAGGGGCTATTAGTTACAAACGCTTAAATAAATTTTGAATTACGTCGGGAGTTTTCAGGACATCGGAGTCGGCCTCGACACTCCGAACTGCGAAAGCTGTTTGAAATTCGGCAAATTTAGCTGCCTAACCATACCGAAACACCGCCGCCGAGTTTGGAATGAATACCTTTAATATTTTCGCCGTGAAACTTTAGGCCGGTCCGAACTGTTACTCAGACCGAACTATCTGGCGGCTCTTAGCTTTCACAAATTTTCGTTATTCTAATTATATAATTGATCGGTCGGTGGTGAGTGTTTAAAAAGCGATTGTCCCTAAAATTGTGTTGTCGGCATCCGTTGACACCGTACTCGGCCTTTCTTATAAATTATTAAAAAAACGCATTTTAGAGTCCTCTGGTAGAGGATACGCCGCGAAATCCTGTTATTCTCGTTCATGCATATCATTATATTCCACGTCCTACCGTTTAACCGCTCCAGCTGATGTCGTATGCCTTATATGACGTCGTAATATAAATTGCAAAAAAATTGTAGGTACCCTCCATTGTATATGATAATGTGTAGGGATTAAAGTAATTTATGTTATAAAACGTATATGTGTGCCTGGATATGGTCTTTCGTTTTTGTTTTAAAGTTCTGGCTAATAAATTGAATTATTTCCGGAAAATTCTGGAACATATTCGTTTTGGTCCCATTTTCAAAAATCTAGATTTCATCTGATATCGAGGTTATCGTGACCTAAGGTTCTCTGATAATTTTCCGAGGTATATTCCTATGTACGTATACGTGTGTGTGACCTTGTGCATCTTTCGAACGAGTGGACAGATTTGAATCGTGTTTACGATATTTGCAAAGGCTTAACTAAATTTAGACATCTTAAAAATTTGAAATTGGTTGGATAGGTGGTCTACCTGACTGCAAAACATAAAAATATTTTTTTTACGTAAATATTTTTTTGAAATAATGTTTAAACTACCGAGCCGTTCTATTCCGAAAATTAGCCATCTCATTTACTAATAAAACTTCACCAAATACTTCAAATTCTATCGACCGGATAATTTTCTCGAAATATATTGTGAATCAAAAAGGTCCGATTAAAGTGACTCATGAAATAATTTTAAGATACTAATTTAAAAATATGATTTAATAATACAATTTTAAAAATAAGTACTTTTGGATAACAAAAATTTTAACGAATTTTAGAAACTCCATTGAAATTAGTTGATTTGTTCAATATAACGACGAAATACTTGAAAAAAAATATTTCCTTCAGTTTTTTTATTTCATATAATTTTTAAAGAGATCATTGATAATTTGGAGGTCAATAAGCTTAAACATATCAGCGCTTAAGGCATTCTTTTCAGGGTACTCGAAACCTCCTAAATACGGACAATAATGTTTATGCGTTTTCCGACCACCTAAACGTTATTGCTTAAAACAATGCAAACAATGCGGGAACTTTTGACGTTGGCTCGCAATGCGAAAAGTTACTCAGAAATGCAAGGCAATTTAAAAATAACAAGTTTTCTGTTTTCAAAACCGTTTAGGGCATCATTTCAAAATATGTTGCTTATTAATTAAAAAATTTGTTTTGGGCGCACTAGATTTTACTTATACCAGAAAACGGGCATAAATTTTCCTCCCTTTATTACTGAAAATCGCAAGTCAAACGATTTGAAATAGTTCATGATCATAGGTGTTACATGTATTGCAAGAAATGAAAGTAAGTTTCATACATTTTCATAGAGTTTTTAAAAAATATGATAATATGTATTCGTTGTTTAGTTCTTTTTATCTCCTAAACTGAGTTACTAATGCATGTTTTTAGTACTTTATTTCGATTATTTCATCTGTTGTCCGCTTTCGCCTACGACTTCGCCCAGTCAATCATACAATGTAGTCTATTATCTTTTGTATCAAGTCATCGCGCTGTCAATCACGATCCTGATGCCGGTCCTGCTCTCTAAGCAGATGCCGCTTTTCGTTTCTGACCTTGGTCCCACTTTTAATCGTTATGTCGGTTCCGTTCTTGATCACTCATACCAATTTCAATTTTGTTTTCAATTCTGACCTGATTCTGCTCTGCATTTTAATCCCCGTTCTACCCTCGATTTTGATTATACCCTCGAAATCAATTTCAATCAAATTATCAATACTTTTTAGTCCGGTACAAAACAATATAGAAATATAACGTAATTTTTGTATCATTTAATGTAAGGTATTATTTTCATATATTATTTGCTTACCAAATTTTATTATTATTATTAGTAATAATTAATAATATGTTCGGATATAGATACATCATTATCTGTTCCCAAATTAAGCAACGACATTTGTACTATGGGTAACATATCGTTGATGTAAAGCATGTATACTTTTTAATTTTTTGTAAATATAAATTAAGTATAATACGTAGAAACACCCAGATTGAACACAAACATTTTTTTTAATCAAGTAAATAAATGTATGTCTCGAGTGGGAATCGAACCCAGGTCCCAACGCAGCAAGCAGAGTCACTACCAACTGCGCCGATCAGGCGATCAATCAATTTAATTCAATTTTGCCGTTTGTGAATAATCGCGTCCTTGTTAGGGACAATAGCCTGCAGTAGCCTTTCGACTTACGACGCCGGGGACGAGGCAGCGCTGCCGCATCGTTCTATTCAGTACCAAACCGTTTCCGCCAAACTCCAAATAGTTAGACTCTAAAAGTCACAAACATCCAAACATTGTAACAAATTTAGAAAAAAAGCGTAGTCTGAAAATCAGGTTCGCATTGTACCTAACAAATTACTGGCAAGTTACATCATCTAGTAGCAAGTACATCGAAAATTGTTTGTATGTTCATTTAATGTAATCTGAAATTATTCACAGACAGGTTTCCATCTACTGTTTCGTCAAATTGGTATGGCGATTCATAGACTTGATTTTTTGATAATAATAATGGATATATTTAGATCTTACAGTTTTAGAACTATACAAGTATAAAGCGTTCTTGATAATATGTTAACCGCGAGAACTCAAAATTAATAGACTTCCCAAAATTGGAAACAGAAACACGTTTGGGACTCGGAGGGCTCGTCCGTCCGAGTCCGCCGGCCTGTTTTCTTTGAATTATCTCCTCGTCGCATGCGAACTGCGACCGTCGCCATGTTTATTCAAAACGACAAAGTTATTAAAATGTAAGGTCTTCAGAGGACAAGTTAACGCAACTTTGACTTTAAGATTTACTTAATCAAAAAGCATACCTTTCCACAGAGTAGAAATTGCGTTTGTTTTCTTTTTTTTTTGCGGTATGGAAAATATCGCTCCCGTTCGAATTGTACTTCCGCGATTACGAGATTGAAATGAAATGAAATGTGTGTTTGGACGTCTATTAGATTTTTCTACAAGTCATTTACTCGGATGTGCCTTTTTATACTCGGGAATGGAAAAAGATTCACAGGTAATGTTTGAAATTTCATCATAAGCTTCTACAATATTTTCCAGAAATTTCTGATTTTACTTAGCTTTGACCTATCTATCATAAGGTAAAAGTTTTGAAAGCCACCTTCAAAGCGTTTCGTCTCGTTTACGAGCGAAAATTATGGATGCCACACGTTTCATAAAAAAAAAATTATTCTTCACGATCTCTGGAAAGTTCAGCTGTGGCCCGGCGACAATTAATGAAGTTCAGAAGTTCAACTCTTAAAACGACTCTGCGTAATTTTATTTATCACAACTTCCGCCTGCATACGTCACAGAGTCGGGTGCCCGGTCGCAGTTTCCTGCTAAAATCACATCATAAACAAGAATAATACCTAGCGACGCCATATATTAACAAAGTTCGGGTGTGAAATCACGACGTCTAATCCGAATTTTCGTCATGATCCCGAGTCCCGGCGCGGGCGCTCGAGGCCGCGTGCTCCCCGCTAAATGCGACCATTTTGCGGAGCGATCTCCCACCTGGATATTAGCCTCGTTTAAAGAAATGACTCGGAATTTATTATCTCTGCTCCCCCTTTTTTTTATACTCACTAGGATTTCGTTGTTTAACTTCCCTCTCTCTCTCTTCTCGGATTAAATGTTTTATTAAATTCCTGTTTATAGCCGAGATGCGGGCGCAAAGGAAATATTGTCCCGAAAATCGAACGGCACGTATTATATTTTATATTAGTGCTGTTATTACAAACTGATCTAAATGAAAAACATATTACATATATCTTTTGAAGTCTATCTGGAAAGTATTAATCAATTTTCATTATTTATTATAAATTTCATCTCAGATTATTAATAATGTGATCGACAGGGAAGAAAATTCATATTTTATTATCAAATTTAATTCATAGGACTTTCAAACAAGTTAAATTCTAGACTGTAAGAAATTAAAAAGATTCAGATTAATGTCGACCCTTAAAATGTGTCGCCGCTTAGTAAACAAAACGGGTATTGAATTAAATTAACAAATTCGAATCATAAGAAGTAACTGTTACAAATCGTCTATAAATGTTGTGAATACATAAATATAACTCCAAAACACATGTAAGCTCAGTTTACTTTTTTTTTTAATTTATAAATCGCTTTTATTTCCCAGAAAGTTAGGCGGTGATCACAAATTTCCACATATTATTTATATTTGCAATGCATTGTGTCGCTGACTCCATCAGTCTCTTCATGCAAGCTTGTCGGTTTCGGGTGTTTAAATTTGGTCCTTCCTTGAAATACGACTAATATGTTGTGATACCTTTTGCTACTCAACTTCTTTCAAATTCCCACGATATGTGATATTACATTCTCATATGTACCTACTAACATGTTTTCAAAGATACTTTTCACCCTCTACGCAAGGATAGTCTCTCCCCTGAATTGAATTCAGTTCCGAATGTCTTTTGTCATACCCGACTTTTGCTGCGGTACAAATCATAGGGAACAAAACTTCAATTATGAATCACAAAAGTGTTTTTAGTGACACACTTTTACTTCTCGTTCAATTCCTTTATCATGCTTACGTCATTTTTATATAAACTACTAGAGTAGGCAAACTCTTTCTCTTGTTCAGCTCTCACCTTCTATATGTATATCCCATTCAGCCATGCATTAGCTTCTTTCAAACACCATATCGTACCGACATTTAATTTTCCACTTCTTTTCTTAGCAGTATTTGCTCATTTTTAGACATCATTTCTAAAATTTTCACACGGACAGTACAAAAATGACAGTCATCCGTGTTCATAAAATATTTAACCATAGTTCACCTATTTCTTAATCTACATTCACACTCATTAAAATCTTGCAAGCAGCTATCCATGAACAAAGATGACTACCTGAACTAAATACATTTCCTTATTTTATACATTTACGGATGTCAAACCAGTCAATACATGCTCTATTCATTTTGACATAAGCACTGGAGATTCTGTACAGAGACTGAAATTCCCTAATCAATTCATTACTCAAATTAGGGTTTTTCGAAGATCATTTCTTGCCATTCTATTGTAAATTTTATCTAGACTATGAAATACAAAATACTTTTCAATTCTCGGCCAGGTTTAAACGTCTAATATTTTCCGAGGAATTAACTCATTGGGCATAACGCACTCCTTTTCAAAATTATGCTCTTACATCCCAGTTTTTATTTTTTATCTCGTTCACCAACATTTCGTTATAATATTCGAATACAAATTGTATCGAAGCTCAGCAGACTAATAAGGCGGTAATTTCCGCAATTTAAGGGTGAGCTTTTTCCTTTATGCAGGGGTATAACGATCGTTTTGTACCAGTCACTTAGTAGATTATGGTTTTTTGTTGCTCTTAGTAAAAAGCTGGTACAGCAGGCTCATAAATATAACCTCGCTGACACTTAGCATCTCCGACGCAACGTCACAACGTCGTCAGTGAAGCTTCTTCATTCTTATATGCTTTATTTCATATATAATTTATTCCAAGTTAATTTAATTTTCTTTCTCATTCCATATTCAGTTGCAATAGTATTTTTATCTGCAACTGTACCTTAACATATGAAACCACCCACTTTCTAAGTAATTTTTCTAACGCTCTTTTGCATAGTTTTATCCGACAGTAACCATCCATTATTGTTTCGAATCAAATTTATATATGCTGTCATATTATTCTGGAACTTTCACAATATGTTCTACATATGATATTCGTTTTACCAAACATTAGTAATAAATTTCCTACCATAGCATTTTTTAATTTCGTTGTTTCTTTTTTTCACATTTTATTTAACACATTTTGGTAGTGTTGTATGCAATTTTAGACTCTCTTACCTTTTCTCACACAGTAGCAGTGCTTTATACTTTGTGGTTGTCCTTTGTGGCTGTAAATACAGATGTTTTTTTTCCACTTATTTCTGTTCTTATTTTATAATTATAAAATATTACATATTTTTTAACATTTATTGTCTTATTCACTTCATATATTTATTTTAATTCGTTTATAAATACAGATTTCGTTAATTTATATAATATGTCAAGCTATAAATATTTTATATGTTTTGCTTCCCTCCAATATTTTTTTTATCGCTTTACATAATTTTATGTTCTTTCACATTCGGTTCATAAAGCTTATTGACTTTTAAACACATGTTGACACATGCTTAATCATCTACTTATTAAGATAATCTTTCTAATAGGACCAAGCCAACATTTCGGCATCTTCTGACAAATGCATAGGCATAAAAACAAAGGATTTGTGTCTGATGGCCATACATAACCATTTTTCATACATTCATTAGTCTCTTTTACCAATAAAGTTCCCAGTTGTCTATTTTTTGCTATTTTTAAATATTGTCATTTTGTTTTCCATTATTTAACTCACATTCAGAGTACCGATGCGGGTTTCTCCAGTTCATGTTAAGCTTTTCGGGATAAAACGTGATGTATGTCAAAACCTCATCTCCGTAATCAAACCGATGGCTCCTTATTTCCTCTTACGGAAATCTGGTCTCTCCCCCAGACACACTACATTTGCTCAATACAAGCTCGGGGAGAGATTCTTTGGTAATGCCCTACCTGCCTGCCAAAATACTCTGTCAATATGCCTTGCTGAGGTAATGAAGAAATGAGATAATAAAAAAATAGTTTCCACAATCATTTTATATCCGACATTCCATTACTATGCATTTATATGATTGATACGTCATTATGTGGTTTTATTCTTATTGTTTTATTCTACTATGTTTCAATGTAATAATTTTGAGTACCCATTTCGGAAATGGGTCAATTTTGGGAAGTTAATTGGCAATTTCTACTAGTTACATCTATTGTTAATACTAAATAATTATTTATTTTAAGTATAACGTGCTAATTATTGTAAAAAATGCCTTATTTTTAAGAAGATCTGATGGTTTCTTGTCATAATTTTATAGGTTTCAAAGATGAAGAGAACTAAATCGCGAGTATTTTAATCTTTTAGATTCTCTTATTTTTTACGAAGCCGTCCCAGAAATCTTGGAACCCCAAAAATTACGACTTTCACAGTCCTTTGAGCGCCTTCCTAAAGTTATAGCACACGTCCCCTAACTCTATTATGCTTGTTCCTCTCGACCTCTAAATTAATATATTCTATCCCACTTGGCAATTTCCCTCGCGTACAGTCAAAGGTATCCTCAACGTTGCTTTTTATTGTAGGCAGTGGGTCCAAGGAAATTCGCTGATATGTTACGGTGGTTTGAGTATCCGATGGCAATACGATGTTGGTCTACGTGCTATATTTGTTCCTTGGGTCTACTCGAGAGGTGGTGGATCTTTCTGCCAATATTCCCTCACGTGAAAGCACCAGATTTATATGCCCTTTAAAAATGACGTACAAATTTGATGATTCTGCTGGATCTGCCTTTGCAAAAGGGCCTAAAACTTAGCTCGGTATATTTATATATAAAATATTTTGGAATTGCTCTGTAAAATCAGCATGAAGAGTGTCCAGATGTTGGCAGCGAGTAAGTAAATTTTCCTGTTTTACAGATATTGTTGATAATGTCGGAAAGTGGTTATATTCACTTCTTTTTAGATTTGGTTTGAATAGAAGTTTTCTCACAAGGTACCTATGACATTCATTGTTTTATTAAATTAAATTCGTGACCTTGTGATTGTAAATTAAGGTAATTAAATATTTAAAAAAGGTCTGTCAAATAAACGATGTCATTTTTGGACTCAATCAAGTTTCTGCGCAGTTCATCGTCTCTGTAATCGAGGAAGTCTCATACTGAGTCAAATAGATTGAAAAAGCGATTCAGATAAACGCCTTTAGAGAGCCATCGTACTTCTCTATCCAATAGCAAGCGCTTATAGCCTTCATTATTTTTATTACAAAGTTGGCCAAATAATCTGTCATTCAATGAATTGCTTCTTATTTTGTTGATTGATCTCATAACGTAATGGAGCGACGCATGTAGATGTTCATTAATATATTTCGTAACCAAGTGCTGACGATGAATAACACAATGTACAGGGAGTACATTTGGTACTGCTTGTTCTTAAATGCGCAATGAAACCCTCATGACGACCCAACATGGCTGGAGTACCATCTGTAGGAAATGATAAAATATTTTGAATAGGAATTTCTTTCTTTTGGAAAAGAATCTGTATGGTATTAAATATAAATTCTCCCTTTGCATCAGTTTCTAAATTTTTTGCAAATAATAACTCTTAACAAAATTTTTCTTCTTTTATGAATCGGACGTAAGCTAAGAGTAGTGCATTGTTATTTGGTAAAGTTGATTCAACGAGTTGAATAGAAAATTTGGATGTCTTGAAGTAATCAGATAATGATAGTTCAATGTCTTTAGCAATTTCATCGATTCTTGTTTGCACTGTATTATTACTCAAATGATTTTTTTTGATGATATCAGATGGCCTCTTATGATGAAAAACAGTTTTGTTTACTCTTTGACTGCCGGTATAAATAATTCCTCACCAATTGTGTGTGGTTTTCCCGCTTTTGCGATTAATACCGAAATATTATATGAAACTTGTAGTCCATCATTTTCTTGTTTGGAACACGATGCAAAAAGGTTTGATACAGTTGGCTGTTTTAAATATTTCTTTTCAAGTCCTTTAAAAATAGGATAACTCTTTGTCCTTTTTATCAGCAAGTATTTTATATAAATGACCTTGGAGCCTAGAAGGCTTTATGGCTTCATTTGAAAATACTTTTTGGAAAATTAAAAACATTGGTAATAATTCGTTTGTTCGAAACTGCGTAAATCCATATTTAAAATATTCAATGTTGTACTGCCGACATTTCTTCTTAGTTTCAGACTTTTGGAATTCACAATTTCAATACATTAACTTTTCAGTCGATTTATAGAAAGTTGTAAAACTAATGGCTATAATGACTTTTTTTACTTTATCAGTCACGCGCGAGTATGGATGGAAAAGCCACAAAAACAATAAGAACTTTGAAGAGCTATCCCTGCTTTTTAAAGATTTGATTTCGAGTACGCAAAAACTTGTATGCCTTTGTTTGTTTGCGGTGCCCTGGTGCACTTGCCTTGCAAACAGGTTGTTACAAGTTCCCGTATTTTTGTCGAAACATTGCGTAAATCACGTCTTTGTTTACTAAGTTGCATAGACTTGTTCCCGACAATTCTGAACCGAATCAATTAGTTATTTTATTAATTATTACTTAAAATTTTAATATTTATTTACGCTATAATAATAAGATAAGCATCTTAGACGGCTAGACAATTATTTTTTTCATTAAAATAAATATATTTTCAAATTATTTTATTACATTAAATGTATAATTAGTTAGGTATGCCACAACCGCCACCTTGACTGTCATAGCATCTCCATTTGCCTTTGGATACACTACCGCTCCTACGAAAAGCCCCAGCATTCATTAGGGGGCGGTACTGTTGGGATCCATTATGACAGAGTGCTTGGGATAAAATATAGCAAAAAACATTGTCGAAGAACTATTAGAGGAAGCGCCCAACGCTACTAATAAAGCTAAGCTGTGAGGACTGCTCTTACTTCAGAATCTGGAGTTTTGTACATCTATGCTTCTGCCTTCAGGAACTGGCAATGGCAGTAAACCCAACTATTGGGTGAACCCAACTTTAATACATACTGTATGATAACTCTCTTCGGGTGGCTGTGACGCTTCTATTAGACTGCAATGTCTGCCAACCACGCTTATGCATTTATAGCTCAATCATAAAGGCTATGGTTTATATGAGATTATAATGACTATCATGGGCTAAATTGTCAACGTAGCTATGGTATCTTCTCGCGCCACCATGCCGTCTATGGTATCATCCGGCGGATACTAATCTCTGCCAGCGTTCTATGTACGCTTGAGCATCCTGGTCTTTGCTACTCGTATGGTAAGCGATCTGATGGATTAACGTGAATCCATTGACAAATCTGGAATGTCAAAACTGTCTAATCTGGAATGCCACAGATTCGCAGCATCCCACTTAAATAATATCTGTAGAGTAGCAGCCTACAGCTAACTAGCCTTAACTAGCCTTTGTTAATTCAATTGATTAAAATTTTAGAGTAAAAGAGATTTCTTTTTGTAAATATTTCTCCATGAAAATTAACCACGGCTGCGGGCTCCAGTGGTAGACACTATTAGATCAGTAAATTGGTGTTTAGTTATATTGTTCATAACAGTCGTCTACCCTTAGCTTATAGTGGTAGAATCACTTTTAATCACAATGTTGGCGGTTGAGTTACTATGTACTTATATTTTGTCACCCCAGTCGCATTAATCTCAGAAAGTCATGCATTTTATACGTCTAATATTTTCTATGTATTTTAATTTTTATTTATGTCTACATTACATTTACAGTACATTTATTTCTAAAAAAATTTTATAAGTTCATTGATTTTTAATTAATGTTTTAATTTATAAGTTAATTATAATTTAAATTTATAATTAATTTATCATTCAGAAATTATTTTCTTAAAATGGACTAAAAAACCAACATATCTGTGTAAACGATTTATTACTGTTAAAGTGAGATTATCTATGACAGGACTAATTAATTCAAATTTTTGTACAAAAAGTTCGAGACATTAAATTAATATTTTTATTACGAAGTTGAACACACATTTTTTCAATACAAAAAGGAGATTTAACCAAATTATCTCCACCATTAGCATTTTTTAATAATGGCAATTTAAAAATAGTGGATTAAACACAAGTTTAATATTTTTAAAATGCACGTGTATCATCGTACATGTGATAGGAGTAAAAATTATTAAGCTTAGAAACATCATTATTGATAATTTTTTAATACTTTGTATAGACTTTCATAATAACTCTTCCCGGATATAATCAAAAAATTATAGGACATAAAAGTTAAAAATATAAATAACCACAAAACATAATAATATATATTAGTTATACAACACCGGGTAACTCAATTGTTCATATATATAGCGCTTACGCATACATTTACAACGTACGCATGTGGGGAAATTATCTTATTCTGTCGCTTTGTATCGTTGTGTGTATGTGACTCTTTTGTTCCATTTCCGCGGCGTCAGAATGTATAGCTCTCTTTCTTCTTCCTTTTAGGCTATATCTTTCTTCTCTCTCATGTAACTAAATGTGCAAAAGCGTGACGCATGCCTAAAATGTCACGCTCAATTTTCGTCCTATAATATTATCATTTAATGAATCACCGTTTAAATAGTTAAGAAGTTTAACATAAAAAATAAAGAAGCTAAAAAAGAATACAATTTTAGTACGAAAACATATCATTTTACAGATACACTTAGATTTTGCTCGTTAACATGTCCAGGACGTTATACATATGAATAAATATTTCTGTGCCCGAATCGAAAGCGGCCGTAGTTTCTGAAGTCGATAATGAAATATCACGGTCTGAAAAACATTTGTTTTTTGCGTGCCTGCAATCAGCGCGGACCGGCTATGTAAATCAAGTTACATAAGTAAGCATACACCAGCCCCGCCTCCGCTAATGCTGGATGCCGCCTCCAAATTGAATAAATTCAGCCGGATTCGAAAAAAAGGGGTGGCACTCGGGGATAAAACGTATGTGTTTGAATATTGTCGTCGGTTTAGACAAATTGTATAACTAAAAGAGTATTCGTTTTGATCGTTTCGTTCCGCTTCAGCTGGTGGAAAACAATTTTATTCTGCGAAAATTGGGCGTTCAACGCTCACGACTCTGTGCTCGGTCTTGTTGTTTTTTCTAGTGTGGAATGTTGTTCGAGCATGATTATAAACGAATAAGCCGCAGAGCGCGTTATTCGTTAGGACTTCAAAATATTTTTATTGCATAGGTTGTAAAATGAACTTGAAATACATTTTAATTTATTGCGAATTTACACTACAGCTCGTTAGGAAGGTATAATTCTAAATGTGAACATTATTTCTATTACGCAATTATGAGCATATACGATATTCCGATTTCTGTCATATAATATTTCACAAGTTTATCGTATGAGTTTTGTGCTCTTTTGACTTTATGGCACAAAATTAGGCAATCGTCCGTTTCAATTGTTGAACGTCCGGTACTGTAAACTAGATCGTCAGCCCAACTAATCGGAAGTTGTACCTTGCTGCGAGAATCTATCTTGTCTAGTTCATCATTAGTTTTACAACTGAGTTGGCCAACTCATCCCCACTTGCGCATTGCCTTGGCAAATTTTACCTCACAGAGAAATCCCGACCATAGCACTTACAATCGCATTTTGTGTAACTTGCATTTAATTGGAACCAATAATAGAGGACTACGTTTGGCATCCTTCGTCTTAAGTAGATAGATTGTATTTGAAGATGTTTTCTAATGATCAGACTCTACCCAGACGAAGTTCATGTAACCTTTTTCTGAAACTAGTTTCTTCAAGTAGCTGTAATTTGTCGGACCTACTAGGAACGAAATGAGTAATAACCTTAAAAAGACTTTCAATAGCTTAATTCGGTATTTGACATGGTTAACAATCAAATAATTATTGTTAACCATGATAATAATTAAATTATGTAGATTTCAAGATGCTGATTCAGAATATCTATGTGAATTTACAAATTAAACACTATAAATATTTTTATTTCTTAAAAATAAATAAGAAATTTTACATCAGTGGAATAACAAAACTTAAACGGCTCACTAGCCAATCAGAACGCGTGACGTCACGATTCAATAAACAAACAAATTGCACTGTTACTTTTGTACGGTGGTGTTATTTTAATAATAATTTTGTGTTGATTTTATTAGTTATTCAGTCAAAATGAAAGTGGAGAAAGACTTTATAAAAGCTGATAGTGCTAATCTGCCAAAAGTTGATTCGTTTATGATTGCAAATTTCTTTGCATCAAACCCGGACTTCTGTTCTGCAGAATTTAGAAACGTGAAAACTTCAGTGTAAGTACAAAAAACGGAATCTATCCATATATATATATATATATATATATATTCATAATGTTCTAGTTCAATCGATGTCCTTAGCCTTAACATTTTGATATTTTTTGTCATTATTTACTTTGTAGGTTATGTATGTCAAAAATGTATTTCGGGTTTTAATGCGGTAGGTAATAATTTATAATTAACTGACGTAGTTTTAGAATGCCAAAAATGTCTATCAAAATATAACTTCTAATACCATAGACTAATACATTAATGCGTAACATGGTCTGCTGACCATTTACAATTTTTTTTTCATAATTATTTCATTTAAATATTTCTATTTACAGATCATCAAGACAGTCATATGGTGATGATGATATTGGTTATGTTCAATTAAAACGTGACCACACTCTGTGCACAGTGAAATGTGCCCATAAAGTATAAAGTTCGTCAGACATCATATTCTGTCAGCATGGTTATAGATGAAAAAGAAGGTGTAGTTAACCTCACGAGTAATTTTACTTTAAAGTTATTTGGTATTTATCACTATAATGCTAGTATTTCACGACTAAATAAATGAATAATACTCACATCAAAATGGTCCTCGCAAAAATAAATTGAAGATTTAGGTGATACAGTGGACGGATCGCGTCATGCTAATTGCAGCCACTTTTTACGAAGTGGCTCCGATTGTGGCACATGAATAAATAATTTATTGGGATTTTTTTATTGTTGTACTTGTACAGCAAGGAATTGTGCAAACTTTGTATGATGACGAAGCCATTTCTTTGAGATTTCAAGAAAAACAGTTTTCACACTCACGGATCATTCACTTCACTCACTGTTTATTGAATCGTGACGTCACGGCCTAATTTGTCACGTTTCTTGACGTGAACGCTGTTTTGGCGGGAATTTTGAATCGTATTATTTAAAATGACTGTTTTTGTTATAAATTAACTTTAAAAACGAAATATACAATTATCAAACGTATCTTTGGAGTCCCAAGAATACAATAAAATACTTTTTAAAAAATTGTCAAATACCCAATTGGTCTGCAATTCTTCGGTCAGGTGTTAGTTACCATTCATCCTAAAAATTAAGAGTAAGGCTTGTAAAAAATTATTGTCTATTTTTCTGCGTATTAAATTTTTTAACAAGGCAAGCAACAATTTAAAAGCGGCAAAAGAACCGAAGTGACGTAATAAAATAGAACTGATAACCTCTAGATAATAAAAGTGGTGACTGATGACTTAATCAGTAAAAGTAGTGAACTACTTTCGCTTACAGGTGGCTTACAGGTATTCATAGTAACAATTTAAAAGCGAGTCTCATGAACAGCAGTGGATAGGAAACGCTTGAAACGTTCGAACGATAAAAAAAAAAAGAAAGAAAGGTATTTTGTTATAACATTTTTCTGAAGAGTATTTCAGTTTACACACTTAAAACGTAGTAGATTAAAATATATTTTAAATGCTTATCACTATACTGTTTGAGAATTAAATGTTCCAAAGAAATGGTTCATATTGCGAAATTTTGTTAATAAAAGTAATGCATATCCCATTTCTTATAATAACAATAATAATAAAAATAAACCTCCAGCCGAGTACAAGGCTTTGTGGGCTCGGCTTAATCCGTACTTAGTCCTTTTCCCGTTCGGTCGCAGCGAAAAGGGGGTGAATATTCGGCCTAAAAAGGGAGGAGGCCTTAAATGTAGTGGCGGCATTAGACCTACACCGGTTTAGGTGTGAGGGCATTTATCTCGAGATCGCCCTTTGTGCGCGCATAAATCATATCGGCAATCACAGAGGCCTTTAGCGGGCGTCGCCTCAGCGGGCGGCCTGGTAGCGCCGCCTGTTTGTTGCCCGCAGTGAGTTACGCAACAAATAAGTCACCACCGGCGCAGTTATATTCGATTTCGCTCTCATAAATGAATCACGTATAGATTGATTTATAGGTTTCTGTACCTGACGGTATCACAACTTCAAATCTTTATACGAAACTAGTTTCCACCTGTTACTATATATATTATTGAATTTAGTAAGTAGAAATGTTTACTGCTACCTTTTCCGCTGTCCTGTAAGTAGGGGATATAACAAAATTAGAGTCAATGTAGTTTTGTCATGATACCTACTAAAGTCTGATAATTGAAGAGACTTGTTTGCATTTTATTGCATTCGAATGCTTCTATCTATTGTAATTTTTGTATGAGTTAGCTACAAACAAAGCAATCAAACTAGCGAACGAATGGAAAACAAATGGCACATCTAGTTGATTTTCTTTGTGTTAATGGTATTAATGATACTAATAAAAGGTATATAATGTCCGGTGGAGGGGGGAATGGACCACTGGAATTTTTAAGGGAATAAAATATCTGTCGAAGGGTGACAAGGGGCTATCGGAACTCTCACTTACTAGATAAGTCGCAACAGCGCAGTTGTTTCACGTCTGTATTCTGTGAGAATGTGGGATAGTAGTAATCGAGTCGATCCATTTTGTGTTGCAACCAAGTTGGCCACCGCATGATTCTATTACATTTGAATGACTTCACCATTAATTTATTTTGACTGACTTCAAAAAAAAGAGGTTATCAATTCGACCTGTAATATTGTCGGAATTGCACAGTTTTTGCATGTTAGTATACACCACCTTCTAAATATATGTGCCAAACATATATGTATGTATGATTGTATGTTTGTCTGCGCATATCTTAAAAATTATAAGTCGGATTGTAGAAAATTCTTTTTTAATTGAACTGGTTTAAAATAAATATTTACATGAGCGACTATTCTGTATTTACACAGTAGGCATTAAAACGAAAATAAATCTGGACTTCCATTAAGTATACAATACTAAAAATAATTAATGAACAAACTTAAGAAATTAATCTAACTTTTATAAATATTTATAAAAGTCTTTTCTGTAACAAAGACATGTTTAAGAAAGTGAAAGGGAAATTTAGTAATTTTCACAACAAATCCCATACATAAAAATATAGCTCTAAATTGTCAATACGCAACGGCGTGTGCTCTGACGTGTGTGCCCGTTCAGGCCGCGCTCTCGCTGACTTCGAATTCAGGCGCGTGCGGCGCTCATCGTCGCGGTCCGAGCGGTCGGCGGGGTATGTGGCATGTTGAACGGTATACCGCATATTACATACTGCCATATTACATACTACATACTCATACCGCATATTACCGCATATTGCCAAGTGACAATGTTTATTCCAAACATTAGGGCGTGCACCGACCTTAAAAAAAATAGTTGGCATTTTCACTTGGGATTCTTGAGAAAATAAATCTTTTCCTTATCCTTTTTTAGTTATTAACTAATTAAAATACACTATCCAAGTCGTTTCATTTTTTTTAAATTACCTTTTTTATCGATTTTCAATTAAAAAATTAGTTCAATATTAACTGTTTATGACGATCTTTGCATATTTCTTTTGCTTTCCTGACATCCATTAATCATTACATGCGAGCTCGTCGGTTTCGAGTGCATTCGGGTTCAATTGCATGATAACTGTTTATAAAATTTTGCCCTTCCTTAATATGCCACCGGTTTAGTACGCAGAGTGTTTCTAGGGCAACTCTTGTCAACCCGTATATCACACACATAGGCTATATGTAGATTTAATTTGTCAATCTACTTCCATTAATTCTTTTCGCACGGCAAAACCATATAAATATACCCTTTTCCACTCTAGTCACCTCATCTTTTAAATGACACATCCGTCTGATGCCACTCTTCTTATATTTGTCTTCCAAAGCCACTCGACGCCAACTACGCAGAAATCATATATCCCCCGCATTGATTCTACTTTCATATTTCGTCTGCCATATCTAGTTTTGACTACCGTACATCAGCGTAAGAACCAGAAATTCATTATGAGTAATCAAACATGATTGTTATGAAATATATTTATTATTCATAATAGCAATTTATGAATTTGCAACCAACGAAACCTATCTATCAAAACGGTATGTAGATATAAATATGTGGGTAATTTTTATTTCATTTTAATTTCAATTAGATATTCCTAGTTATTCCTTACGTAACCTTTCGTGTACAAGTAATTACATACTATTATGAGTTCATTAAAATTTCCAGGCGAAGTTATATAATTACGTCCCGAAATGGAAAACGATATAATGGATCGTAAGGGTGTTGTTGATGTACAATGTTCATGTGCACCAACAGAGTTAAGGTCTAAAGAGTTACATAATCTAGAATCATTCATAATTAGTGTTTGTTTGAATATTATTTATACAAGCAACATAATTCAAGAAAGTTTATTGTCAGAGTATTCAGACGCAACACCCACGCCTAATTAAATAAGTGTACACTTAAGTACTTACACAAACACGCGATCCGAGATAATTATCCTCACCTGGCTATAACTTTAGGTGAAAGCGTCTAATGGATACTGTTTCCATTTACTTCGTCCGTTCATAATTTAAAATTCGTGTTTATTCGGATAGTGAACAAAAAGCGAGATTCGCATTTAAATACATAGGACCTGAAAGAGAACCGATGGGCCTAAATTCGTAAATTCTTAACAAAATAGTACGGTGATTCATATGAGATAATTTTGTATGCAATGTCATCAGAATCATTAGAAGAATATACGAATAGACTTTATAAAATACAAGGGTTGCATTTTTTCATTGGAACTGAAACCCTAAAAGCCATTTAAATATTTATGCGTTTAAATTTCAATTAAGCAGATGAATGAGAAAGGCATTATACATTTCATGTTTCAGTACAACGCATTCATATCTGTATCTAACAAACCACTCATGAGACTCTTTTTTTATTGCATATTCAAGGGATAAGGGAATAGCCGAACCATCAGAGCGTCACTGCCGCCCATGGACACTCGCAACACCAGTGCGTTGCCGGCTATAAGGAGGGAATAGGGTATCTAATGGAGGGGAATCGGTTGACGGAAGGGTTAGAGAGGAAGTGGGCCACCGGAACTGTCATCTCTACCGGACTCTCACCGGACAAGTCGTAATAGCGGACGCTACTACAACACGTCCGTATTCTGTGAGAATGTGGTATTTCAACGGTCTAGCTGGCCCATTTCGGTGTTGCAGCCAGGTTGACCACAGTACGGCTCCACCACAGTTCTTGTAGATCCTTAGGATTAGAAACACAAAATTAGATTAACAGATCAGTGACATGCCATATGCCATACCATAATAGATCTGACTTTCAGTAACTAAAGAAAAACATTTACTGAATTATATATTATTACATACAGGTTAATATTTTATAACTAAAGCCTGATTTGAATTAAAAAAAAATGTTATATTGTAATTTTCTAAACATACCATAGGTATGAATAATTAATCTGTATTGCAACAATTTACAACTTTAAACTTGTTTACCAAGTGATTACAAGAAACAATCATAGAACACAATTTAATTGATTAATTGGGCGAACTTAAATGAAGTTTTATGTTTATAAAATGTAATGAAAATATATAAAATTGTAACATTTGCATAATCAATTTCAGCACGACGGGTGACAATTGCTGACTTTCACACATTCAACTGGTATAAGGCATTTTTTTGCAGACTAGAAATTGATTTGAAAACGTCAAACGTTTTCTTAATTTCATATTCGCTTTATCAACTACATGGTTGTTTCAGTGGCTGAAATATAATAGATGATAAGACCAATACACATATGAAGGCGGATGCACGATCGACTAAAAAATATATCAAAATAATAAGGTATTAGATAACTGGGACATTTAAAAATAAAATTATTTTAGAATTAAATATGTAAATTAATTATTAGTCTTTCTGTCTTTCTATGTATGTCTTTCTGTCTTTCTTGACTAAATTTCACCACTGCTCTAATGATATTATTTTTTTTGGTTTTTGTTGTGAAAAAAAACATATTTATTTAGTCTCGTTTCTTTATAGACTGTTTTTTGGTTTTAAAGAGGTTTTTTTATGTTTTGGATCGCCTTACCTTGCAAATGACAAAAGGCGTTGTTGAATAAATTCCCAATACAACACTCAGGAGCCCTCGGGCGGTAGAGAAATGTATTATGTGACGGGGGCCAATCAGGGGCGGGCGATGCGAGGGAGAATTAAAAGATACGGAGGGAAATTTGTCTAATAATCTAACAAGCATGTGCAATGTCCAAATATTATTCCTTTGTATGGCTTAAATTTCATTGTTTAATTAAGTATTATCTGGTGACACTTATCGGATATTTATAATGTATTTTGCACCCATTTCCCCTTTTTTTATACACTTTTCATAGTCTGTTACTCCTTCTAAGAACTCATAAAAATTGTATTGGTCTTTTCTGTCTATTTGCTCATCATTCTTTCAGAGCTATTTTGCTGTTCCTGCATCGAGTGTTCGGTTTTACGGCGAGACGTTCAATGTTTCATGTACTATAGTACTGTTTAAATAAAGGCCTCATACATAAGGCTTGTTGTTATATTATTATAGAAATTGTGTTATTTTAGCATAATACAATGCCTCTTTATAATATAGATTAAGAACACCTTATGCGTGCTGTGGTAACTTTGTGACAGAAAGCTACCGTACACAGCTTTCGCAGTATTGCATCGCTTAACTACTTCGCAGCTAGTTGAGCGGCACGAGGGAGAGTGTAGAATTAGTTTCGTAAAATATAGACAAACAGTTTATAACGATGTGTGTGGCTTTCCAATGTCGGTTTTAAATAACCTTCGTAGTTCACGAACCGTACATAGCCGTTTTGCATAGAAGGTTGATATAATTGTACCTTTTATGACTACTCGCCAGTTTATCATTTGTCAATATAAATTGGATTTGGTGATGATTTAGCGGATATATTAATGCTAGTAGTGGAAGCGCAAACGGACGAAGTAGAACATAAGTTAAATTAAACGACATGGTCAAATATATGTTTATTGCATTTATGCGTAGAAATGGGACGGTTCGTAATTTAGACCGCAGATTGTCAGAGATGATGCGAAAGTAATTACAGGAATCTTACAAAAATATATAGCGTGTTTTTTGTTTGCTAAATTTTTCAATCGCTAATATAAATCACATCTCTTAAATATTTACTGCAAATTGTATACGCAAGATAAGTGATTTAGTTAGATAATAGTTACTAATTTCAACATTGCTTATACTCAATAATAATAACTTCAACTTACAATAATTACCTATAGCTGACATTTGATTTTATACAACAAATTGTGAAATATAAAAATGGTACTTGGATTCTATGTGCAACATTTCATTTTGGAATTTATTAGATAGTTTGTATTATTCAGGGTAAAAAACAACTTGCGTTGTGACCGACGGTTACTCCAAGAGCTAGACTATATAGTGTTGCGGACTACACTTAGTCTAGCTCTTTCAACATCTTTGGGGATTCGGTGTTAATTATGATACAGCCTGATTTTGATTTCAAAACTTATCAAATTATATCTCATCCTACCACGAAAAAATAAAGAAAGTAGACGTATTTAGCATCCATGGCGGGCGTTTTGCAGAATACGCGCAATTTTACGAAATACGTAAATGTTAGAGCCAGGCGTTTCTTATAGTCTTAAATTAAAATCGCATTTGTAAATTTACGGGCGGTAAGCATCGAACTAGGTACCATTTTGGTATGAACGCAACGCTGTAAGCAGCGCTCCACCCGCGCTCCTGTATTTATTTATTATAAATATGTAAGTCTCAATTTGATTTAGAAATTTTGTGGCATTGTGGTTGGTTTATTATTATTTCCTTTTTAAGTTAAGTTCAATTCATATTTCTTTATGTATATATTACAATGAATAACAATATTTAAAAAATGTTTTTATTTTAGCTTGTGACGATAGAGTTAGCAGCCTATATGCATATAATGGCACCTTAAAGTGTAAATAATCGACAAAATAATGTAAAGAGAAATAAGTTTATTTTAATGTGTAACTAATTTTACTTTTGATTAAAATATTAAAAAAAATACGTACATAAAATACAAATATTCTGGTACTTTTTAACACTGACGTAAACATTTTTGTATTAACACTTTTCAATACTAATAAAATTGCTCGATATCATATGTTTAAACAAAAAATACAAATGTCATTAAATATTTTCATTTTCAACAACATTATAAGATGTTGTAGGCTGTGAGTTCTGCGAGCCATTAGCAAGGTTAATTTACGCACACCAAAATTGGTTGATGGATAGGCGAACGTCCAAATGCATTTTAGTGAGCCTTTAACTCACTCTTGTGTTTCGAGCGCTTCGTTTAGAGGGTTTCCCTTAGGGCGGCTCTAGAACATCTGAGGCCGAGATCAGGCCCTTAACTCGTCCACACCCCACCGACAATCTGTATTGGGCCTGCGCGATGGAACGTGCCTATACGTCAACTTATAGTTGAAGTCGAAGCTGTGGCCTTCGGTGAATCGTATACAGGCTGATATACCTATATACCTAATACATGGGCCCTACGCTATGCGGCAGCATAGCGTAGGGCCCATGTATTTGACATACCTTTATGCTTATGTCTACGATACCGTTGTTCAAAGTACACATACCTGTACCGTTATCAATAAATAATTGAAGGCATTTTAAATCGTAATGTCAGCGTTTATATAAATTGTAATTGGATTTTGTAATGATGAAATATTTTTTCCTTTTTTGAATACAGGCATGAGTCGTGCAATAGCGTATGGAAATTAACAATCAGTTTTCTTTGAGCATTAGAACAAATTAGAGTAACAATATCGGACAATCTCTCAGGAACGTATAAAAAAATTGTCAAAATTAAAAGCACACTTTGGAACTGTAGGTAACTGCTTGAATGTCGATTTGCTTATGGGTTCCCATAATTAAGCACAGCAAATAATTATTACCGGACTGTAAGGAAAGGGTTGTGTTTAACTGGCGTATCTTGTATGTATGTAATATTTTTTTATTACCCTCGTATCATGCAAACGGTTGGGTGGATTCATACAATTAAGATATCATTAGATTTTTCTTGTTTTTCAGCTCATGTTATTTGGTATTTTCCATCTTTTGACTCTCCTTTTTCGTTACTAGTTTAAAAACGTACCTTGTATTTTAATTAGATTGTCGATTTTTATTAAGGGCTTTATCGCTTTTTAAACACTTAGAATATAGAGAAAATTATGAATTTTTCTATGAAGTCACTACCTAAGACTTTGTTGTTCTTGAAACGAAAAATCATTCGATATTGTTGTTTTTAAGACAGAATGTACATATTTAAAAGAAACATTGAACTTGTCTCAGTAAATTTATAGTTATAGTAGCCCGAGGTATAGAAAGGGGTCAGTAATTTTTATGTATATGCGACGCAGATTAATAAATATCCTAAAGTTGCGAATAGCAAAATAGTTCTGAATGTAAGACGAGCGAATGGACAGCGAACATAAATACAGTTCTGTAGGAGCCCTTAGGGAAGTACGAAACCATGAAAAGTGTGTAAAGAAACGGAGAAAGTGTAAATACACTATGTAGGTATATGCGATAAATGTCACCAGATTGCACTTAATCTTTAAACTTAATATGTATATATATATATATATATATATATATATATATATATATATATATATATATATATATATATATATAATATATATATTATCATAAATTTCATTAAAAAATAAAAATACTAAAACTGATAGTTAAAATTTAATTCATACAAGAAAAAAATATTTGAACATTGCACATGCTTGTTAGATTATTAGACAAATTTCCCTCCGTATCTTTTAATTCTCCTCTCGCATCGCCCGCCCTGATTGGCCCCGTCACATATACATTTCTCTACCGCCCGAGGGGCTCCTGAGTGTTGTATCGGGAATTTATTCAATGACGCCTTTATCATTTGCAAGATAAGGTGCTTGGAAACATAAAAAAGTCTTTGATATAAAAAAAAAACTGTATAAAGAAATGGTAATAAATGACTTTGTTTTCACGAGTACAACTAAAATAAATATCTTATCATTAGTATTACTAATGAAAAGATATTTTTTACTCTGTTGCCTCGGAATTTAGTCACTATATAAAGAAAGATTAATAACGAATTTTTATGTTTAGTTCGAACGGAGCTTGATTTTTAAACGTCCTAGTCATCTATGAACTCTATTGTTGTGGTACATCATTATATCTCTCGTACTTTTGTCTTTAAATATTAGTTTTGCCAGTTTTTTTTTTATATTCCAGTCATTAAAACTAATACATTTATGTAGCAAAATATACATATAACTAAATAACTATGCATGTAAGCATATAAGTTTTTATCCAAACAGAGGTGAGGAACATATTTGATTGTTTTAACACAGTTCCGACACTGAATAAAATTGACTGAAAAGAATTGACAAAATTTCAATACATCTCTAGTTAAAAAAAAAGGTAAGATGGTTGACCGTAAAGGCTATTCCTAAAACCTTTTATTAAATTCATTCACGTGTTTTTTAGCTTTTTGAGTTCAAAAATATAGACGTCTTAAAGTCCAAAGACTTCTTTCAAGCTCAAAGTCTTCTTCTTTAAAGCAGTAAATTGTAGAATTTGAACTCAAAAAATTGAATATTTGCAAGCTCTCTGGGCTCAAAAATATAATTTGATAATTACTATTGGTTTGATTTATTTGGTTTGATTGGTACATACTTTTTCAACTATGTGTACTGGCAAGTTTTACTGGTAACTGGTAACTTTTTTTTAGATTTGCATACACTGTCTGAATCTCTGTGCACGCCCCTCGTAGTTACATTGCCTGACAGCGCTATTCTTTTTTGTGAAAATGTTATGTGTGTGTCACACGTTATCCTTTTAATTGATTTTTTAAGTATTTTAATGTATTCATTTTTATGTTATTTTAATTATTGTTATGAATTGTGTAAGTACGATTTTTTCGAAAGAAATGTATTAAAATTCGCATAGTATTTCATTTTGGATATGTTAGCTCAATCGATAAATATAACTATGTTCAGTGTTCGTCCTTGAGGTTACTTGTTACACGCTTAAAGTGAGAACTTATTATAAATTAATTATTTACGTCTACAGTATATTATCGTATAAGAAATAAATTATAGTGTAAAAAAAGGAAAACCGAAAATTAAAATTTAAGTCAAGTTTGGCAAATGTGGTTAACTTGTCTATACATTTTTGAGTTTTTAATCGTGTGGAGTTTTATGCGCGTTTTATCAGATCTAGACGTGGAAACATTGTACTGAATCCTGAGTCGCGTAATGCCTGTCTGATCCGTCCGCTTAATTAAAATTTGTGCGCACAAGGATTTAAATGGCTTTTGGGGTTTCGATTTAAAAGGACAAAAATGGAACCCTTGTATTTGGTCCATATATTGCCATATCGTAATTTTGTCAGTTTTTCAATTATATATGGAAACAATATTGAGAAATCTTATATGAACTGCTGTATGATATTGTAATGAAATGAGATATTGTTCTATCGGCTTGACAGCGCAATAAAGGTTTTTGAGTGCCTGTTTCTTATAGTTAGATATTTTAGGATTTAATAGGTTTCAAAGTTTTCATAAAAAAACCTTTTAAATTAACAAAATTAACCTGAAACTGTAAACGTAGAAGAAAATGGGACAAAATATTTTTAACAATCTTTAAAAATTTTATTATAATATTTAGCAAATCTACAATCTTATTATTTAAATAATTAGACATTTTTAAAATCAGTGCTAGCTAAAGTAAGGCACACAAAATAAATAATTTGAAAAACAGTTATAAAAAATCCTTAGAATTTCTCGGTATGATATTTATCGTCGATGTATTTTTGAGTTCCGTGAGTTCAAAAAGTATAGTGGTCTATAAGTTTTTAAGTTTTTCGAGCCCAAAAGAAAGGTGGTTAAGCCTACAAGCCGCGCCTGAAACTTCTCGTTACTCTCGAGCTCAAAGCGTTGAAAAATATAATTAGCAGTAAGTTTAAGTTCTCAGAAGCTGTTCGAGTTCAAAAATCTAAGTTTAAAAAAAACACATTTTTTTTATACTCAATTATGTTCTTTGAACGCGTTGTCCGATTTTGATCTGCTTTACAGTATACGACGCAGCATACCGATTTTGATGGGAGTTTGCAAAGATCGAGTTTGCAAGTTGCTTTTTAAGAAAAAGAGCTGGTTAAATTTTAGAATTTATCGGTAGAGCAGGTTAAAGAATATTATAGTAAAGCACTTTTTTAAAAATAATCCTCCAACGATCGCTTGAACAAATTAACAGATATTTTATTTAAATTATGGCAGTTGATGTAAGTGTTTGAGATGTTTCTCAAATCCAAAATTCAATCAACTCTTTTGAGTTGATTAAATTGTGGTATCGATCGGTAAAATAGTCTATTATAAAATATACGTATAATTTTTTTTTGAAAATTAAATTTTTGCGATGTTTAAAAATTTACGGGACGGAATTAGTTCAACGTTTTATGCAGTCTTAGTTGAATGGAGAAACTTCGAATGTCACGTATTGCGTTTTACATACAAAGCCGGGTACAGACATCACTCAGAAAATTATCAAACTAGATTCGTAGAACCGTAAAACGTCAAGGTCTTGTGAAAACTCGATTGTAGAAAATAAGACTGAAAACGGTATCTTCTCAATTTTAATATCGGGAAGTTACAAATGTCTTAAGGGTAAACGAAACACGACGATTTTATACAAATTTATTTTGTCCTGCGTTTTGATTCTATAGTAGAAACCCACGATTAATATTTAATGAATATCCAAGAAATGTTAATTTCGTGCAGTGATTTTGTAGAAATAAAATCACTTAGTTATTTTGCTATTTAATTTTAAAATTCATGAAAAACCGTGTGAGTGCCCACAAATGATTCATGTGTTTATTAACATATATATGCAACTGAATATTATAATTTATTTGTCAAAATTGAAAGCTGTCACATCACCATAGACTATATATTTCTTCGACATATTTACAAGCAAAGAGTGAAAGAAATGACTGATGTGACAGAGTAATAATTATACAGGTGTGAAAGGGATGTCCATAATTATAATAGCTTCCGCATTATTTGAACTAACGTTGTCGTTTTGAGCTTTACCAATAGTACGAGCTAGACGAAAAAAGGACGCGTCGTTTGAACTAAGCGGTAACATAGTCTGGAAAACAATCTCTGTTTATGTATTTACCTTTGAGAGACATCAAATCTGCTTACTGATTTCTCACATCCCCACATTTTTTGTTTCAAATTTGACAGATAATTTAAAATCTATTTAAAATTTACAATAATATGTTTTCAGGACGATCTGTAACAAGCTAAAAATATAATTGTTGGGCGACTATTTCTGTAGTACCCTGGTGAAATATTTTTTTTTTTAAGAATTTGTCGTAGCTTAGAGGGTGTGGCCTATTCGTAAAGCCATTCCTTTCCAAAAATCCGCCAATTGTAGTAATCACGGACATATGTGTATTTGTGTTTAACAGTAAAAAACCAAAAGGTCTGAAAGGCAAGTAAAATTTTTCCGTATTATTCTAATTATGTCACAATTTTAGAATAAATTATACTCTTATATAAAAAACTTAGAAATATCTTTCCGTGAAACTGAGTTTGTTTGACCGCAAATTAGTATTTGGGACAAAATTTAACATTTATTGTAATACAGCTGAAAAGCGCCATCTTTTGACACTAGCTTTTTGTAACCGTTTCGAATTATCTCAATAAAAGATGACAACATGTAAATTAACGACAGAACATTAACTCGAAAATTCAATCCTTAAAAATGAATACAAAACCTTAAATACTCAGACAACAGGAGCTCAAACGTTAAAGCTGAGATGCAACTGCGTCTGGCGCATCCTTAGTTCTAGTTCCTCGAACTGGAATAAGAGTACTGCGAGGCTGGGGGAGACAGCTTCAGCTTTGGAATGATTAAAACTTGGCAAAACGATACATTTCATTTATCTACTGGGCAACAGGCCTCGGCGAATGGCTTTCTATTGTCCTAATCGCTTGCAGAATACAAAACTAAATGTACGGGACTGATATTAGCTAACAAATTTCAAACCTCAGCTACGAGCGTTCAGCGAAATAGAAAGTATCTGGTCTAAACCTGCAGTACTCTGCCGTTCGGATATTTACCACGATTCAAAGACGGTACGTAATACTTTACGATGGCATTTTTCAAAATTCCATCGGAAGTCGAAATTTCTACTAGGCATTTTCTGAACCGGATTCTTATGTTACAAGCGTTTAAAAATAACTTAAATCTCGTTGAACCCGGTGCAATTTCTTACATAACCGCTCGACGCCTTACTCAATTAAAGTTATCCAATAAATAACATTAAACGGCCTGACCCGGGAACCCGAAAAACTGTGGCGTCACTTAGTCGGAGTGGGCGGGGTATCTTAAAAAAAATTAGAATACGCTCACCGTGTAATGCGTTGTACGGGCATGAACTGTACATGCAAGTGAAAGACTTAACAGTCAAGAAGAAACACATATTTCCGTGTTCTATTGAAATAATAGTATCATCAACAGGTTACTAGGCATGATTCATTATGACGTGATAACGTCTTATAAATTGATGTACGCCGGCTGCATGCACGAAAAAGCAAGACTCATTGTCGCGTTCCGCCTGAGCCAAGCGTGCGAGCGAGAGCGCGGAACGAGCGATCTCTCTTCCATTCCATCGGCCGATGCGTCCGAGTAGAAGAGAGACAGCGGCCGCACACAACCTACACGTGAACTGTTCTGTCAACTGTTTATAAAGTAAAGAGAAAAGTTAATGTGGTTTCCATTGTTTATTACAACAACAATTGCGGCAAGTGCTAATAATTCAATTCAATTCATAAAAGTATGCAATTTTTCATCGATGTTTTCTTATGACGTTATCACGTAAAATTATCGTTCGTAAACCGACTTTACATACAACTCATTTTTTTTAACTTCCCGTTATGAAAATTTAAAAATAAATAAAAGTGAGAAATTATTGTTTTCACCCCGACTTTTCAAAATCGAGTTTTCACCAGATTTTGACTTTTAGGGTTCTAAATATCTATATCAACCATTACATGAGTGATTCCTGTATGTCTGTATATGCGTGTGTGTGGGCGTCCGTGTGTGCGTGTGTCCGTGTGTGTGCGAGTGTGTGTGTATGTGTGTATGCGGGTGTGTGTGTGTGTGTATGTGTGTGCCTGTGTGATCAAGATCGAAATTGGTTGGTCCGTTCAAGAGATATCGTCAACGAAAAATATTCATCTTCGATAGGTATCGTAGTTTGAAAATAAAAAATAACATTTTATTTAAATGAATCTAGTTTAAACTTGAAGAGCTAAAAATGTATTAAATGCATACTTTTAAGCTCAAAGAGCTTGAAAAAGCAGAAAAATCGATCTTTTCAACTCAAATTCAATAATTTATCGTATTATTGACTTGAAGACTGAGCTTGCAAGTAGCCAAAATTTTCAAGAATGGTCTATAAGGTTGAATTGAATTTCGATTTTTTAAGCTCGAACAGCTTAAAGGTAAGCTATGTTTTTGAGCTTTGAGACAACTATATTTGTGAACTTAGAGTACATAAATAAATATAATAGTGGGAAGTTTTACTGGCGGCCAGTCGTCTTACAGACTTTTTGTTTTGTGATTGTTTTTCTTCTTCTGTATTGTTTTATATTTTAATATTATTAAATCGTATACAATAGTACTATTAAACAATATTATAACATAAGAATATTGCATAATATTATTATAAAAATATTATTTTATAATTGAAATGGTCGTAAACCAATTGTTGTCTACGGACATATTTAGAAATATTTACATTAAGTATAAAATTACCTATTATTTCTCTTAATCTACATTGTATATTCTTGAAATTCGAATGGGCAAATTGGCTCTAGTTTTTAAATTATTATAGTTTGAATGAAATTGAATTTATGCAGAATTGAATCCGACTAGGATTTCATATTCCATGAAATTAGTTAATTTAAATGCGTACACGTTAAATTCGATGAATATTCAATAGATGACATAATTATACTAAAATAGTTATCAACTTTGAATTGGAATAAATTGAAATAAATTCGTGAAGGAAATGAAATCCGTAATTAAAGGTATTTAATCGACGAATTATGATTCTATAGTAGATGCCCCTCTGGAAGATATTTTGATGTCATCCATATTTTGATCAGTAACGAAATTGTAGTCAGCGTTCAAAATTCCCATAAGAACAACTTCGATATGTTATAGGCAAGTGCACTAGGCAACAGAATATCAGTCTTATTAGATTACCTAATATCTACCTAATATATACCTAATAGTACACCTAGTAGTACACTTAATAGTACACCTAACACTGTATACTAGTATACTGTTAAGGTATACGAGGTGAATTGTACTAGTAGATCGATTTAGTCTTTATGCTCTTTTTTAATTGAATTATATTAAAAGATATCAATAGGTACATGAAAATAAATATAACACTTTGTCTGTAGCTCGTTTTAGAAATTACAGTACAATGCACGAAACTCTGTCGTTTTGAAGTTAGTCACGAAAGCGTCGCAATGGCTTAAAATAAGAATGCGGGGAAGGAGAACAAAGGGTCGGGGAGCGTTAAACTTGCGAATTGCACCATTCGCAAGCAATTCACAGCGGCAGAGTTTCGTGCGTTGTACTGTAGGTGATGTTTGTTTATTCATACAAGCAAAGGATGACATTATAAGACGGCATGATATGTCATGTATCAGATATGTTCTATGGTCAATAGATTTTACCCAGTTATCTCATTACCCCAGTTCGGAGATTTGTGTGTCATTGCGTCCTTGTATTTTTGACAAATTTTTAACTTAATATTATTTGCTCTAAAATAAATACGATTATAATTTAGCTTCAGCTTATAAATTTAATCCCAGACCAAATAGGAAAAAGCAAGAATTTCAAAAATATTCTACGAAAAAAATTCTAAATCAATTATATTCAAGAAATATTAATAAAATTTCATGCAAAAGTTTCAACTTCTGCTAAAGTTCTATCTTTCAAATTAGTTTCTATTCAAGAAAATAAAACTTACTAAAAATATTGTAGAATTTGATGTAAATAACTTTTCGCCATCATTTGATTAGAAGTAAATAACAAACAAAAAATTTACGTAGGTAATCCAATAATACGATTCATATCTACCTGTCTATCTAGAAAGGGAGGTAGAGACCATGATTTCTACGTGATGTGATATTTGCATATTTATTTTGCTTCACTGACATCCATCAATCTTTTCATGCAGGCTTGTCGGTTTCGCGTGCTCAAAATTTGATCTTTTAATATTTCACCAATTTGTCTGCATAGGATTTTCTAGGGCGACCCTTACTGACCTTTCCATCGCACACGCTCTATAGATTTGCTCTATTCGCTCTATAGATTTGTTATGTCAGTCTCCTTTCATTCATACTCCCAGATGACTAAACCGCTGTAACATACCTCTTTCTGCTCTGGTCACCACATATTCCTTCAAACCACACATCCCTCTGACATCATTATTTCTACATACATCTATCTTTCACAGATAGATGTATGTAGAAATAATGAGGTGGAGATTAGATCACATGCTACGTAGAGATCTAATCTCCACCGCATCGAACTTACTTTCATTTTTTTTACCATACCCTGCTCTCACTGCTATACATAAGCATGGTAATCTCTACATTAAAGATATTTAAGAAAAAATAATCTGGGGATATTAGAAGCATTGAATAGTATGTATTTTCATTTCTACGGTTTTTAGAATTTTTGTCTGTCTGTCTGTTTCAATATTTATTTGCAAACTCCGCAAAAACTACTGGAAATAATTTAATGAAATTTGGCAAGGTTTACTTTGCTCCAGAGTAACATGTAAAACAGTTCTTATCCCGTTTCGCTGCTACTTTGTGTATAATTATATTTATTTTTAACAGAATTGGAATCTAGACTGAGATCAGAATTTGAATCAAAAGCAGAGTGAATATTGGAATCGAAAGCAGAAAAAAAAACTAGATTATGGTTGACAGCATGATAAGCCAATATAAAAGATTTAGGAATTCATTATACGTCTACGCGGATGGAGCTGCGGGCAAAAGCTAGTAAATAAATACAAACTTAAAAAAGGTTAACATTCTTTTGTATATGCCGTTATGTTACCATTTTCTCTTATTATTTCATTTTTACGGATATGAAGTTATAGATTTTGGAAGTAGATCTTCTATCTCGCCCGTATTTTCATTACAAAGAGTTTTTCACCATTTTGTTATAATTATTTATCTTATCGCAAGTGACTGACTCTATTTATATTATTATTTACTAAATTTATTTAAAAAAATGAAAATATATTAGTGCTGGTGAAATTTTTTTTTAATTAAATCAACCTATTTTTATTTTGAAGATATTACTAAATTTATTGGGAAAGGAGGAGAATGTGAAAATATACCTGTTTTTAATTACGTTTTTAGAATTATTTTCTGAGACAAATATTTGATATGAAATATTACAAAAAAAAAAACTAGTAACATTGTTTAGTATATCCAAAGAATTAAAGAACGTGCAATTTTCTACTACATAACTAAATCTGACACAAACTATTATTCGTAGCAAGTGTTTTACGAGATTATTCACACTTTTTTGAAAGAATATCGTAGTCATTAAAAAAATTTAAAAACTTGAAGTTTATTAACATACTTGCTTGTGAAAACTTTTATTCCTATTGTATGAATTTTTCAGAAGAATCTGTCATACACTAAGAGTTAGATAGAGTAGACGGCCACCGTTGGTGGGCCAACTACGGGAACAATGCTAAAACAGACAAAGTATGCAAAGTTAAAAAGACTTATTTCTTAAACTTTGCGTACTCTGTCTCAACACTTAGTACATACGATTGTTGAATGCTGTATGCACAAACGGGAGGGTTTCTGAAGAGAAAAGATGAACATTTGAATCCAAGTTTGTCTGTGTTACAGATTTATTAATACTAGTGACATAAATTAAAAAAAAACACTCGTAACAAACTATACTATTCCCAAGTAGTACAGTTTAAATTTTATTTTGATGCTAGCAATTTGCACTGGCTTTGTCCAAAACTGAATCAGAACTGTTAGCAAAATGAAAATCGCAAATGGGTCAGAGTGCACAAATCGACAACGACACCAAGGTCGAAATGGAGGGTGGGACTTAGAATCGAGAGCGTGACTGGGATCAGAACGTTGAGCGGTATCAAAAACGGGCGGTCTATCCGAATCGAGAGTGGGATAAATTGGCATCGAGAATAGGACCGCTATCGGAATCGACAACGTGATAGCGATCAGCATCGTAATTGAAAGTTTTATCAGTTTCCACATAAGATGAAGGAATTTATTCTATGCCAATACATAATGTATTAAACTACGAGTAACCTAATTTAATGCGGGCTCATTATTGAAATGGTTTTCACTATTACAGATGGAATATAGAATTCATTAGTTAATTGCCGAGGTAATTAATTGTTCCAAGAGAAGTTATTCAAAAAAAAAAAAGCAATATTTTTATCATTGAAACAGGGACGATCTTAAGAGATACTTAGAACACGACTTTTATTAAATAAATTCAGAATTCTTAATTGAAAACAAGGGAATGTTTTTGCAAGTCAAAGAATTTAATTAAAAGTCTATTTTATTTACGTTTGCTAATTCTTAAGAAATAATGTATAAGGAGTTTTTTCGCTTTCGTTACTTTTGGATGTCCGAGTTAACACTTTTAATTTACGTTTCGCTATACACGAATTTCGGTGAAAATTTCAACGGTTTTTTTACATATTAGTTTTTTAATTTGCACATATTTTATGTGTCCCGTCCTGTCGTTTTTTTTTTTTGGTAATCCATAATTGTTCCAAATAGTTATAATGATAACACAATAATTTAAGTAAGAGACATGTAGTCTTGTATTAGATCTAATATAAGATACTATTTCACTATGAGCATTAGTTTCAAGACTGTGAGAGATATATACTGACGCTATAAAGTCGAGCCTTAAGCTAATTGCTCAGATAAATTTGGATTGTAATCTTAAACTATATACAAATACATGTAATATTACTCACGCATAATACAGTTTTGATTTTAAGTTAGAAGAAAAAACTTAAACTGCCCATAATTAGAAATGGAAAGTAATAATTATGTGTTTCATCCCATACACTAAAATGAATGACTATATTAATTTTTTAATTTTTGTACCATTACGCTGTGTAATTTAAAACATGACAAATGCTACCTGATCGAAACAGACGAAAATTAGCCTGCGAGTGTGTATTTGTTGTGGCTAATCTGCTATTTTTTCAATTCAATTTTCAGTTGACCTGCGTAAGTCTCAATACTACTAATATTCATTAGATAATAGCCGGTCTGGCAAAAGTTGCGCTGCCCTTTTTTGTGAATGTGGCTTACCCATATAGTTGATGCCCGCAGCTTAACCAATATGAACACATAATGAATTTTCTTCTACTTTTGTGTTGATGTCAATTTAAATTTCGATCTCACTTTAAATACCCATCCTAGACGCACTTTTGAGTCTGATCTCTTCCCCATAATCGTTTTCGGCTTCAATTCCGCTTTCAATTTCGATTACGGTCCCGCTTTCGATTTTGATTTTGATTCCGTTGTAGTTCCCGCTTTCCGTCCTGCTTTCGATTCCGATACCGCTACCGGTTACACTTCGGATTTGAACTGGTTATACACTGGTTACACGGTCTCGAGCAAAAGTTAGTCTCAAAATAAAATACAAGTTATGTTACTCGGGATAGTGTAGCTCTGTAAGAGTTAAAGAATTATTCAAATAATGTTAGGAATTTAAATTCATGGATGAAGCCAGGCGTAAATGTTAATAGCCTCATTTACTCAGGAATAGAGTAGCTAAAGTCTAACATATTATTGAAAGAATTTTTAGAGTCAATTAACTAGTTCGACTTAGAAGGGCAAATACGCGAATGAAACCGGGCACAAATGCTAGTTTTCTTTACAGAAACCTTCTCGGATGCATATATGACCAAAGTGGACGAACATATCAACATTTCTATATATTTAAATCCCGTCATGTTTTGTATCGATCGATAGCAATCTCAGTTCAGTTCTTAGGTTTTATTTCGTGTAAAAAAAAAATTACGTGTTATTCGTAGTTAGAATTTTGGGTTACGGTCGTGAGAAAATCCTTTAGAAAAAAGCTCTTTTGATTTTCCTAAATTTTCAAACTTTTCGGACAACTTTTTCAATTTTTGTTTCCCTTTTAACTATATTCGGACTATTGGGGCTATTTAAAATAGATAACATTAAATACTTGCGACCATTAACTATTTGAAAATATCATTCGGTCGTGCTAATAGTGACCGTTTTGCAAAAAATGAATATTCTTCGTACGCACGTTCAAACAAGGCATTTTGTAACAAATTTCCTGGTAATAAAGTCGCATTACGGATACAGAGGTTATTATGAATTTTTAAATATAATATTATTTATTTATTCATTTTACTGCAAATTTGCACGTTTATTTTCTACAACATCACAATTTTATTCAAAATTTGTCTCAAACACTACGTACTACTTAAAATATAAACAGTAACAACTAAATGGTAATACAGATAGCTTACTATTGTAGCATCGACGCTTCATTGTTATAAATATACGTAACGAAATACCGTGATGGAGTGATGTGACTGCGTTTGCGCTTCCAGTTTATTCACCATTCCTGAGTAAAGAGCTTAGTTAATTGAATTCACATAATTTTTATTTTCTTAAAAATGATTACAAAATGTCTTTAGTCATAATCAATTACTATCTAATTCTATTACGTATATTATTTATTATACTGAGGTGAGCCGTAAACTACTACGTTTCGTAAGCTAAACATTTCTCGAGCGCCGAGGTAGCACATACGCCAGCAGAAATGACGGGATCGTATTAAGCGTATTGAGACAAAATGTGCCCTTTGTTAAAATTTCAAGCACGTCGTTGAATTTCTACGCAAATAGACACATTGGCATGCGGCGCCCGCGTCACGTGAACAATGTGTTCGTCTCAGTTACTGAAAACAAATACACAAACCGGCGAATGCGCACCATCACGTATGCTACGAAAGGATTCGTAAGTTTTTAGGTTTAGGATCCATTAAAAATTCCTTATAGACTTAACGCGCATGAATAATTAGCGATACATTACAGAATTAAGCACCCCCGGACTTGGGTTAATCTGTGTTAAAGTTTTAGCAGATAAGCTTCTTTATGGTGCCCTTCATTGAATTTACGAGCTGTTAACGTTCCCACTGTCCTTTTAATGGCGGAAACTTTCAGCTGTTGTTTCAGATCAATTTTTTAAGGAGTAGGGTGATCGAACATACAATATCACTACTAAATTTGCTACAGTATGTTCATGTATCATAATATAATTGTATTTTTTTTGCCATCATTTTCTTCTATATTCAATAAAATTGCAAACAGTGTTTCACTTGTGATTGTTTCATTATTGTTCGCCTTTAGTTTTTTATTATGCCATTAGTATAAATATGGATCTAAACGTAAGATGAAACTAGAATTGAGATTATAAACAGGACCGGAATCAATATCACGATTGAAAGAGAGATCACGTGATGTATAAAGAAATAATTTTTTCTATGTACACGTGTATGGGGCGCGCGTGAAAGCTAGTTAGAATATAATATGTTTGGCTTAGAATGCTTCTACCGTGTTAGCCGACTGTCATCTTGCGGCTTATTGACTCACGAGTGAATTCAGTCTATGTCTCTTTCGCGTTCAATTTCAACCTGTTTCAATCTTTGTTACGTGTTGCTTGTGTACAATCGCGTTCAACGTACTCAAAAAGAAAATCGTCAAAAAATGCGCCTAAAGCGCATTTTTTTGGTTTTTATAGATTACACAGTAAAACAACTTCGTTTCAGAATCGTCACGGATGACCGATGAACACCAAGCTAACGAAGTATCCCGTTGCTTTAGTAATGCATATTTTTCTGTGGTATTATACATAGACTAGCGACCCGCCCCGGCCGCCATTTGTCAAAGCTTTAACAGATATATAAATATCTGCTAAAACCTATAGAGGTACAGTGCCTTGCTACTCCCAAGAAAATAATTGTATTCATTTTTAGAGAAAATATGTTACAAAATTGCTATTTATTGTGTTAGAGCCTTGTCATGGTCAACTTAGTTGAAGCACATAAATGGGCCGGTTCGAACGATGCAATACCATACACTTACAGAATACAGGCATTAATTAAAAGTTTCCGTTGTTGTGCTTTATCCAGCGAGTGAGAGTTCCGGTGCCAACTTCTCTTCCATCTGTCCACAACTTCCCTTCACCAGCCTATTCGCCTCTCCATCAGTTCTCTACGTTCTCCATCAGTCCACTCATTCCTCCATCAGGTATTTTATTCCTACCCAAGAGGCCGGTAACGCAGTAGTGACCCTCTGGATTCATTAGAATCCATGGACATCGTTAACTACATATACTCTGGTAGTTAGCATATTTGTTTGTTAAAAAAGTTTGCTGAAAACTTCTCTATATCTCAGCAACACGACAAATCAAATCGAAGTCAAAAATTTCCTCTTCTGATGCCAATTCAAACAGGGCCAATTGCGAAATTGTAGAACCACCCACCACCGAGATAGATTTCGGGCGTGACGTACCCCAAAGGGAAAGTGGGAGAGGGTAGGAAATCTACACGGCAAAGGGGGTGATGGGGAAGGGGGTATACCCCTCGGAAGTTGTAGTCATCTACTTGGTGTTAGGAAACTTGAAAACAACTCCTTTAGCTCAAACGTTTGACACATCAATTATTAGTAATCTAAAGTTGCTCGCTAAACCGCTTGCGAGAACTTCATACTGTAGTTTTCGTGTCACCCCGATAAATATTCACTTTTATATTTTTTTTATAATGCGCTAAAATAAGTGTAACTTCAAAAATAAAAACAATATTGTTAAAAATTAAAAAGGGTCCCTATACAAGGAACATGTTTTTCTTGGCGTTTTTGTTTAATCTTCATTTTTGTTCTTGTTTAACATTAATTATTTTTTTTAAATATGTATTATTCAATATTATACGGTGGTATGGAACCCTTCATTTAGGTCGGATTTTCATTAGAGGTAAATTGAATAACAGATAAATATGGAGAGACGTGAATTTAATAAAAGTTTCATTATCCATTTATGAAAAAAACAACTTTCACGTTATTGAACATAAAAATCTATAAAAACCTTTTAATACCATTTTTTTTTGTATTACAATGATTTTCCATGAAGACTTATACACAGTGATTAAAAACCGTTTTTTTCCACCCTTCATTTGCTATTGGGTTAGCATTCGTTCGTTTGCTACTGAACCAGTGAATCTTAAGTTTAAACACGTGTTGCTGAATTTCATGTCAAAACATCGCACTATGTATTGATAACGTTATCAGTATCTAAACCAGCTTTGAGATTTAGGCAGTGGTATAAGTTAAAAATTAGTTAGTAATAAAGTATGTCATTACGTTTATTTTTCAAATTCATTAAATCTTCTCGCACCAGTTGGTAAGATAATTATGAAATTACCTTCTTTTGTGTTGAAATTTAAAATTTTGAGGAAGGAATAAGAATACAAAATTATTTTGATTTTAGCAAAAATAATATTTATTATTTTTAGGTGTATATTTTTATATTTGCTATTTTTTATTTCATATTTGGGTGGTAAACAAGCAAGCGAGGTATCAGAAAGTAAATAGTCACCGCTGCTCATGAACACTCGCAATCCCAGAGCAGTTACCAGTGCGTCGCCGGCCTCTTGGAAGGGGATAGGATACTGAAGAATCAGTATCCTATATGAAGTAAATGGATCGGGATGATGGAGGGGAAGAAAACGATAGTCGGCCTGAACTGAACCAAAAACTACAGCGGAAGCTGCTGCTTCACGTCCGTATTCTGTGAGAGTGTGGTATTTAACGTCGAGCCGGTCCATTCTTATGTCGCAGCAGGTCGGCTACAGTATGGCTCTACCACAATTTCACCACAGCTCTACCCCGACTGTAAGTAACTTTAGTTGTACAGCTCATGAGGTAAAATTAAATAGAGATAGATTTAATCCCTTCAGTCGGTTTAAGTTCAATTACGAAACGTTTGCGCCTACATGAAGGTAGGTCACAATAAAAATCTTTTCTTCGGCTGTAGGTGAGCCGTCGCGTCGCTTGGACTTGCCTACTCCCGTAGACGACTCCCTCTTCTGTATTTCGCCCCTTTGTAGCGTCTACGAAAACGATGATTATTTTCGAAATAGGCCTGCATTTCAGGACCCGACGTAGTGATTCATCGCCATTCATCTTCCTTAATCGTCTCGCGTGGGGTGGCCGGGGGCGGGCGGGCGCCGGGCGCGGGCCGCCGCCGCCTGCCAATATATTGATTACTGTCAGTGACGTCACGTGGCCGCGTGACTTGCGCCCCCTTTTTTAATGAACCGCGTCTCAGCTCCATGGCCCGCTTCCTGCGACGGCGCACGCGATGAGCGGCCGATAATGACGACGGGGCGTGATCAAGATCGAGGCTCGATCGATCTACATTGCTAAAACCCATTATAGTTATTGTTGTCTCCGATTTCATTTAAAATTTATCAAAATAGATATATGCGTGAAGGTTTATGTAGCTAAACGATAAAATAGTTGGAAAGGTGCTTAACTTATACCAAATACTAGAATTCTACATTTCGCGTCTGCACAGGGGTGCATTTTACGCATAAATGTTCACAAGACATTGCTTCTTGCTTTACTTTTGTCAAATTGTTATTTATTGCAATTGATGATATTATTCGTTTAAATGTACGTAAATTTTGACTAATACAATTAGTCGGTTTTACCTTCAACAATCACCAATTTAAACGATTATTTTTCTTGTCATTCGCATATCGATAAAAAATCAAGGCGTTTAAAATTATATGCTAAGGAAACTAAAGTGCACGTCATCATAGTGCAAATGCTTAAAAAAAATGGACTTGCGTGTAGAAAGTTCAATTTTTACCATACATACGATTCGAATTTTTGTATTATTCTGTACTTACGTAATTTTAAAAATGAGATGTTATTTAATATTCTAATAATGAGTAATTAAAACAAAAATTTTAACAACTTTTTTTTTCCTGCTGAAGGCAAGAGCATCAATTCTTAAGCAAAACAATATTTGAGAGTTTTCGCAAAAGTTAAACGAGGCAAGCGTGTCCATTGAAACATAAACTCGTGATTCATTGTTAAATGTAAGAAAGAAGGCTGCCTCTTGGTATATATTCCTGATTTTTAATTTCGTTAATTTCTTTTATATCAACTAAAGGAAACTTTGTTAACTCTGAATTTGATATCGGAAATGCCACAATATATTTAGGATGCTATGCACGTTGTACGTGATTAGCCTCCGTTTTACATTAAATAACCAACGACAATACAAAAAGCTTTCTTATGAGTCGGTGAACATTTCGATGAGCAGGTCCAAAACATTTTCGGGTCTCGTAAATTTTTCCATTGAAATAACGTAAAAATTCGCAAAAAATGCTCTCGCCGAATGAGACACTTATTTCGTTCGAAATATTAAACCGTCGCGACAGGTAGGCAGTGCGTGAGCCCGATAAAGGCGGGCCGCTCGGGCGCGCGGTCACCGCTATAATTCGGTAGTGGCTTTCTGCTTAAACACCTCCCGATGGCTGACCCGCTAATCGGGGCCGACTCATGAGCGTGATTGATGAAGCGGACAGCGTTTCCGCCGACTCGCCATTGGCCGTCACACCGCGGGAACAATCGTTGTACGTATTATATTAATCGTTGGATCGTTTCGTGTGCGTGCAAAAGGAGAAGAAAATGTAGGCAGATATTACGATAAGTTGTTTCGGAATTCAATATTATATATACATCGAAATATGGATCATGATTAAAAAGAGATCTCTCGATGTACAAACTGAAAGAGTTAATTATTTTTCCACCCGGACGGAGCTGCGAGTACAGCTAGTTATCGATGAAATAGTAAATTGAGAGAAAGATAGCACAATATTATAATAAGAGAATTTATTTTATGTCTATCCATTTAGAGCCTGGAACAGCTAATAATTAATAAAATAATTATAAATAATCATGATTGAAAAAATAAAGAATGTATTCAATGTCAGCCCTGGTAAAATTGTGGCCACAGCTAGTTATTAAATGAAATAATTATTTATTATAATAATTATTAGAGAGCTCTCTGGATACGATATAAATGAACCAATTCAACTTAAATTCATTTGGACGGAGCTGCGGCTACAGCTCATAGTAATGAAATAATTATTAATAACATAGGTCAACACGAAATTTGACATTGATATAAGGTTATGAATTCTAGAAAAAAGCATATGTCGCTTAAAAACGTTTGCTTTTATATTTTGGAGGACGGTTGAAAAGTATTTTAAAAAATGTATAGTTAAAAATTTTATTTACTGATAAATAGAAAAAAAAATATTTTTATTTAATTGATATCAACTTTTACTATCATATTAGTTTATAAAATAGTTGGAACATGTTTAATGGTGAGACCTAATACTTTTTTTATGTTCATAAGTATTTTCTCTCATCCCCAAATATAATCCCCATCACATTTCGATTGTATTCATTGTATATAGAGTACACTGAAACTTCTGCACTCTTGGCCGTTTATAGATATTTAAATTTGAATGATATATTTTTTTTAAATAAACCAATTCATTGATCAAAATATTTTTTGGTGGAAAGTAGTGAGTCAATTGTTTTTAAAACAAGTTTGAAGTTCATCGTGCGTACCAAAAATGGAATTAACGCGAAAAGATTTTAGGGCGATTATGTAATGATTTTAAAACTTATCTGTCTCCACAAGACTGCACTGCTCATCTTCAAAATTCTTTTGGAAGAAAAATACTTCATATGAGAACTGTAAGGCGATGGTATGCAGAATTTCATCATGTGTGTGTTTCTCTCCATGATAAAATTCGTGAAGGTTGACCCTCAACTGCGATCACTGAGAAAAATGTGGCTACTGTCAAGCAATTAGTTGAAAGAAAACCGGCGTTTTATCTATGAGGAGCTTCGATGACATTTGGGGATTGCTACAAGTTAAATTGAAAAAATCTTACATCAACATTTAAAAGTTAAAAAACTGTTTTGCTATTGGATTCCTTATGAACTTACCTCCTAACATAAACGGACCCGAGTTGATTAGTGTAATAAAATATTGTTAAAGCACGATCACAAACGTTCAAATGCCGTATATGGTATTTTTGTAGGAGATGAAACATAGATATATTGTTTTATGCCGGTAAGAAAGCAACAGTCCACTCTATGGGTGTGCGAAGGCGAGAGGAGTAGGTAAAAAAATTATTGCGTATTTTTTTCTCCAAGACTGGTCATGTCTGCACGATTCCACATAAAAAAACAAAAGACATTTAATGCTAAGTGGTATACTACCATATGTGTGCCTAATGTCTTAGAAAAAGTTGGGTAAAGATGACCGAGAAGTCGCATCCCATTGCACCATGACAATGCTTCTACGCACATCGGAATAAGACGATGTCATTTTTGACTTATGAAAAGGTAAAGCTCGAGACCCGTCCCGCATTTAGTCCAGACCTAGCACCATGCGATTTTTTTATTATCCCAAAAATCAAAGATTTGATAAGAGGTTTAACATTTACGGTGCCAAAAGCGTGATAGCTTTCAACCAGCACGTGCAAAACATGCCCTTAGACCAATGGTCCTCATGTTTTTAATAATGGTTTGAACGAATGAAAAAGTGTGTAAAATTTAATGAAGAATATTTTGAAATGCAGTAAATATTTTATTTTACATGTAAATTATTTTATTTATGAGTTACGCAAAACCTTCAGTATACCGCGTATGCCATATTTGATGGTATGTGTCGGTGTTTCTAATTCATGACATATTGATGAAAACGCTCTCCTTTATCTTCTGAACACGCACCCATTACAAACTTATTTCAATGGGCATGTAGCATATGTGTTTTTATATACATAATGCAAGCCATAAGTTTTCTAACACGTTTTCAACTAGCTCTTGGTAATTTTCAACTTTGTTTTCCCTCAAAGTCTCAGAGACTACTATTTTAGAACTATTCCATCGTACTTTTTCAGCACTTATAAGTAAGTTTGGAAATTCTTCAATTTTAAAAATGTTTTTAGTTTGTGGTTCAACAAAAATTCCAGTCATCTTTGCTTCTGACAACTTTGAAATAAGTTTTTTAAAAATGTAAAAGTTTCAGATTTTTCTTCTACCATTTTTACGAATTGTTACACAAGTTCACAAGTGCTAACTTAATGTGTAAGGGGATCTTTAATACATTTTCAGGTTCAGCAACAGGTTCACATTTAACATTCTGTTTTCAAACACAAAATTAACCTCTGAACATCTTTTACAATTACTAGAAGCATCATGTGGTACCCAGGGCTTGTATAAATTCCGAACAGGGCAGTTCAAATAGACTTCGTTGGTTTCGGATAGCTTATCACGTGAGTTTAAATAAGATTGTATATCTTGTAATTTGATAAATATACCACATATATAATAAAATGCCTCAACATAACACTTACACTTTCTCGACGGCATTTTAACACTTCTACAAAACAGCTAATTGTTGTTTATCACCTAAGTAAAATCCGAAAACATTGGGTCAAAGTTGTTTTGATCTTCCTTTCTTTTTTCACGGTATTTTTAAATATACCGAATTGATTAATATTTATATAATAACACAATAATGTGTATTATTATTATAACTACCACAAAAGGAAACTTTATGTAAAATGCCGGTAATTTTCCTTTATTTTGTTGTACCTACAATGAATAGAAAATTAACAAAATAAGCCTTAGAACAGAGAATTTTTCGTAGAGTCGTGTAATCGTTATTGGAAAAGAGGCCATTCGATAAAAAAAACATGAAGTGATTTCTTCTGTGTTCACCCGGACGGAAACGCAGGGCACAGCTGGCCATTAAATAAATAATGATTATTAAACGTAAGGGGTGTTTATATGTGAAGTTGCCGTTTCCGACTACTGACACTTGAAACTTGAATGTTTTTACTTTCGCGACGACCTCTAATATCGAAATTCAAATTTCGAATGCGGAAACTGCGTAGACGGGATACAGATTTTACTCAACGTCATTTCCGTCCGAAAAATGTCATTTCCGTTCGAAAAAATATTCCATTTACCCTAAAATCGTGACCAAAGAAGTTTTATTTCGCAAATGCATATAGGTAAAAAGGATTTTTAATATTCCATTAATTGGTAATATAATACATTTATTCAAGGTATAGAATAAATGACAGGAGTATCTAAACTGATTGGGAATTTAATTTTTACGTTCTATACTTCCAATTAAAATTGTGGTAACGGGTTTAACAGTCGCATTTGATATATGTCAAAATTAATATTTGAATAATTGCAAAAGTTTTGTTACATTTGATAGCGAAATTAGCCATAAAATGTGAAAATGAAATAGAAAGAATATAATGAAACTTATAATGAATGAATGAAGTTTATAATTAAACTCTGTGGCCGCGTCTGTCACGAAAATCGGCCCTTATTATAATATAATATAAGTGAAATAATTTTAAGGTAGTTCTGCGTAAAATATGAGCTTGGTCCTCATTAAAACCTAATTTCTATTACTCTACTAAGATTCCGTTTTGCTCTACTCTAATACGTAAGTAAGCATCGCGAACTACTATTTCATAAGAATATTAAAAAAAATGATGAGTTCAGTATCGTGCCGTTGGTTGTCATCATCATCATCAGGGAGTAATTATAGAGCCCCACCTATCGCAATTCCTTTCATCTGAAAGTACTATAGATTTTGCCTATATTTCTATCTGTGCGTCTGTCACAACCCATTTGCTCCGAACGTAATGCACGAATGCAGTTGAATTTTGGTACATATATAAAGACAAAACTATGATAGTTTTCTTATAAAAGGTGTCGGAGTTAAATTATACCTTAGGATGAAACAGAGCATATTTTGAAATATACAAATAAATTACATTTGTATTAGTTACGAAAGTCCCTTCTTTTGATATATCTTGCGATGCAACTGACAACTTTTTATTTATTTTCGAATTTTCCGTCCAAAATTAACTCCCAGGTCAATAAAAATTTAACAGAAGCATGGTGTAAATCAACACCTTCACCACATACGTCTATAATTGCATTACTTAAATCTGTACACGTGCTTTTTTTGTCCAGTCGATTCGATTTTCTGACACGAACAGATGTAAAGAAGGAAATTCACGAAAGTGATCCTATAAAGGTTCCAATTTTTTTTAGATTATGGAATCCTCAAAACAACGTAGAATCACTCAGCCACTCTAACGTCTAAAATAATTATTCAGGTTGCGTCTTACCTCCAGTACCTTGAGGATGGTCGATGGAAAATAATTCTGTTAGGATGCCGAGTAAAAATAAATAATCAATTTGTTACTTATCTTATTTCTCTCTATTGACATTTCCATTCAAACAACAAATTAGTGTACAGTCAGGAACAGATAAATTATTTCATAAAAGAAATATAACTAATTTTGAAAGTGTCAGTCTTAATAAATATCCGTTGGGTTCATATTTATTCCGGTCACATCAAAATACAACTGCCTGAAAATATCTATTTTCTATTGTTCTGAAGTATTATTGTATTACTCTCTTTTTTTAAGAGATATAAAGAAACAGCACAACTTAAAAAAGAGATAGGACACATCGTCAACCTACCACCTTTTTATATATTCCATGACCAAAAAAGGGAGAACTACTGTAAAGAGGCAATTATTACTATTATCATGGTATTTAAAACATGTTACTTAATTATGCTAATGTAAAAGAGTTTGCTTCTTATTTCAATATAAATTTATGTGATATTTTGAATATAAATTAACAAAATTTATTCACTCATATTATAAATTGTAATTTGTCATATAATAAAGTATCAAAGAAGTATTGTTCATAATCATAGATATTTCTTTTTAATAATGCATCTTAAACAGTTGTTTATAAATATTTTGAGAGCAACAATTTTAGGCATATATAAATTATTGAAATAACCATTACCGTACTATATATTATTAAGGCAATTTAACAATTTATGGTTACAACAAAATATAACAATACATTATCCGTTTGCATACGTCATCTTATTAATATGGATGTACGAGAATAATACATTTGTTGCTTGAAACTACACGGGTTATAGTGGAACATGGGTACCAGTTATAGTTGTGTGTGTTTAAATTAGTTTCAACACAGAGCCACGCGGCGAATGATCCTACGAAGTACGCCACCAGCAGATAATACAAGGTATACAAACACCTTTTCATGGAATTCGTTAAGAGCCCTATCGTATACCTACCGCACCATAGAAAGGTAAAATGGCCGCAGCACGACATCGTATCTAATAAAAGTATTAACATTTGCAACGGACAACGCGACCCCTACCTAAATTTTGTGTATGCCCTTTAAGGTAATAATGAATAGTCGAACAAATTTGCGGTCTTATTATAGTGAGAATAGTTTCTATTCGTCTATTTTGTGTGTTTTTTCCCAAATGCATTTTGTGCAGTGCAGGTTGGCTAATAGATGACATTAGACATTAAAATTAATCATATGAAAATGGGGTAAAAGTTCATAACATATACCTTTTCACTTCACACACAAATAACACGATTTTGTCCAGACTGAGGTCTGATTTTGCGATCATTTATAACGGCTCAACTCCCTCACAAATGGAATCCTATTCGCCAAGTTTTTATCACTTAAATTAAGTGGCGCATAAAAATCTAGCTCTTTTATAAAATTTTGTTGATACATATTTAAAATTATTGAGTACTCTCTAAAACTGAATTAGTAGATTTTTTACTAATTGAAGTAGTAATAGTAGAAACTACATCAAAATTAGTAATTTTTAGTTGAATCTACTACAGATTTACTAAGTTTGTAGGCGTTACTTTTCAATTAGTAATTTTTCACTAATTGAAAAAGTAATATGGCCCAACTTCACTACTGAATTAGTAGTTCTGAATTAGTAGTCACTTGACAATTAGTAAAATAATTACTTTTATAATAGTAGAGTTATACTTTTTAATTAGTAGAAAATTTACAATTTTAATTTGTAATCATTTCTACTAATTGAAAGAGTGGATAACCACTTATTGCTGGTCGTATACTTTGGACATCTTAAATTAGTAGCTATTGACTATTAATTAGTGGTTTTCCACTAATTCAGTTTTAGAGAGTAGTAAATGTCAAGGTCTTTTCAAATTCAACGTGTGCTTGTGTGTAGATCTCTTTTAATTTTTTCAATTCTAGTGTCAACATCTAAATTAATAGGACGGCTATAGGGGAAATTATCTTTTGTATCAAAATTACCAAACCCCATTTTTTGCTATAGATTAAGATAAAACATCGTTTGCGTTAACATCACAAACCATTTTCGAACATAAAAAGCATTGACAAAATTGATGAAAAATAGTCTATAAAACTCATCTTTTTTTTCCTTATTAACTTTCATTTCAAAACCAATAAAAACACAAACAGATAACATTAGTATCTCATGATTTTTACATTCTCGTTATTAGAAAACACAATACCTTCATTTCCACGGGTGTTATTTCGCTAAAAACATAATACGCAAAACCTAAATATGCGTAACGTTCACGAACTTTTTTCACTACCCAATTTTGTTATTACAATAGCTTGCACTCGCGTAGACAGAATAACTTCCTGCTTTAATCATGATCCGTTTTCCATTTCGATCCAGGTCCTGTTCTCGATGCAATTTTATATCATTCTCGATTCAAAATTCATTTTCGATTTAAGTAGGTTTCAATTCTGATCTCACTTTGGATTCCGGTCCCTTTGTCGACTCTATCTCTTTGTAATCCGATACCGTGTTGTAGTGGTTCCAAAGAAACTCGAGAAATGCTCAGCTTTGGTTGTTTTTTGTGCATCATTGCACATATGCGCATCAACATTAAGCAGCCCCAAATATTCCTGTAAAATTCTTTGTATCTGTTATGATCTGCTAAAACAGTTTTTCGACTTTTTTTATCAATTATTCGATGGCTACCGTTGTTCAGTGTCCCGAGCGAGGGTCATCTTTGGTGAATGTCTTTCCATATTTAAATTCGGTGCATCAACAGGCAACTATAGAATACGGTAAATTATTTGTTCCTAAAGTAGCCTGTTGGTCTTGATTAACTCGTTCTGTAGTGAAATTTTTCAAGCACAAATAGCTAATAACCGCGCGAATCGATATTTTTTCATTTGAACAACACGCTACGATAGACGGCAAACAAAAGACTTCCAATCTTGGAAAACAAGAAAGATCTAAATAACTCCCTTTTTCAAAATTTAATCAATATTCGTAGAGTAACCTCGAACTAGATTCTTTCCATAGTTCTTTTAAGTAAGCTCTTTATCGGACTTGTAATTACTTAAACGGATAGTTTGTCCCAATTACAAATACTGGTCTTTTTCACTTCAACTGCAAAGTTTTCAGCTATTTATGGACGATGTTAAAGATAGAAGTATCAATTAATTTGACTATCACCATTCATTACAGTTTTATTTCATTTTTTTCAACTACAACTTCATCAGATCATCAGTTCACGCTACAGGTGTTGCAACGTCGAATGTGACAGCAGTTAAAAACATGATTATTACAAATATTTTTTTTTTATATTGTGTACAGTTAGCTCAAGAACAATTTTGGTGTACTGCGTGCCGACCCAGTCAGCAATTGATTTGACCATTTGATCAATTCTTATTTCTCCATAATAATGGAAATTATTATTGGGAGCAATCTGGAAATTAAAATGTAGGAAAAATGAATACTTCAGATCTTAGCTTTTCCAAAGTACAAATCTAATGAATTTATAACATAGAAAATTATATATATAAAGGTTATATTCATATTATATTATATATTTTTTATATATATATATATTATGCAAATTATTATAGATGATAACTGCTTATAAACGAATCTTCTGTAATATGAGCAAGTAAGCTTACAATATCTTATGCGACTCCCTTGCGAATTGAAAGATGATGGTTATGTACTAGGATTTTATTTTTTTTATTCTACCTTTGCGGGAGTGAGAAGTAATAATGTTAAAGTACACCCTAAGGTCCATGCGCGCGAGTGTGAGATGCTGAAACCCCTCCAGAAATTTCAACACGTGGGCTTCATGGAAACTACCAGAGGGAATATACGTATAAGCGAGAATGAAGATCATTCACGATTCTTACAAGATACTGAAACTAAATAACGTCAGTGGTAAAATGCCTCTGAGAGACGTGATATTTTAGTGATGAATTTAACGAAACGTTTTTTAGATAACCTGAACAAAGATAGAGAAAAATATGGTCTAAGAATATGACGAATAATACGATGATTCTAAATGAAATTAAGCAGAAAAATAAAAGTACTTCAATGAGTGGTTACTAAACATAACACAAAGGCATGTTTTGGAACCAGATACGCTACTGGTCAGTTGCTGCATGTAAGTGAATTGTGTTATTACGGCCATCCGCGAAGTATGAAGTGACACATGATTACACTAAAATGCGATCACCAATGTGCATGGCATGTGTATAATTGCAGAGCGCACAGAGTACATAAACTAAGTGAAGGTACGATGTGGTAGCTATAAAACGCTGAAGCGATTGCACGTAGCTGACTGACACCGCACGGTAAACACTACTCCAAACTACACGCACTCGATCGAGACGCTGTGCTGCATACACAAGATATCCCCACTACGATAGGCTGAATGGGGAAATATAAGATCGGGGAAAAAGCATTTTAGTATTTTAGCAACATAATTTTTTAACATATTTTATTTGCATTTCATTATAATATATATTCCATTTTATGCAACAACTTGTGATTTTGTAGGTAGTGACATAATCGCATTATTGTAGAAATTTTGGGACTTCTGATTTAAAAATTGCGAAAAGTAGTTTTAAAAATCCTGTTTTGATTTTAACCTAAACACTACCTAAATAATTCTGAAGACAACGGAACAGTTGAAAATCTGAGGATGCAAGGTCAGAACTATATGGCGGATGCATGAACACTTCCCAACTAAACTCTCTCAATATTTAATGAGCGGCTAGAGATGTGTATGGTCTGGCGTCATCATGGTGAAAAACCACACTTTTTCTGTTGATCAATTTCGGCCGCTTTTCCTCAGCTTCTTACTTAAGTATCATCAGCTGTTGGCAGTAAAAATCCGTATTGAGAGTTTTGATTAGAGGTAAAAGTTCATAATAAATGATGCCCTTCCAGTCCCACCATACATATAACATCAACTTATTGGGAGTTAATCCTGGTTTAGTTATAGTCTGTGGAGCTTGCTTGTCTTGTTTGTCGTTAGGTAATCCATTTTTCATCGTAAGTCATCAATCTTTTTAAAAACGGTTCGGTTTCATTACATTTCAATAGAGAATCGAAAATGAGTACACGATTCATTAGATTCTTTCAGTGAGCTCGTGTGGGACCCAAGTGTCGAACTTTTTTTGTATATCCAGCCTTTTTCAAATGAGTTGATACTGTTTTTCAGTAAATTGTCAGCTCATCAGCTGTGTTGTATGCCGATCTTAGTCTTTTTTTTTCAAAATGGCATTGATTTTATCCCTAACAGGTTGACCGGTTGAGGTTCATCTTTGACTTCAAAATTATAGGAGTGAAAACGCTTGAACCAGTTTTGTGCTACTCTTATCGACATTGTGTTAGGTCCATAAACATCACAACTTTTTTTCGCGGCTTGTGTAGCATTTTTTCATTTTCCTGTAATAAAACTTCAAAATCGAATTTCTACATTAGAATCATTCATTTTGGTGGCCAGAAAAATAATAGAAAAATGGCGGGACACCGAATTTACTATTAATTTTTTTTAATTGCCATATATTTAATGGTATAAAAACTAGCTAAATACAAACAGAACACCCAAAAAGATTTTACTGCAAGTTTCTGATTACAAAATACGAAAGAACCGTTTCCCCTACCTAATACATCGATTTATTCCTTTTCTCTTTGCTTATACCCAAGCTCAACATACAATAAAAATATTAGATTTTTAAAGCTACAGGAAATATTATAAAGGTGTTCATCAACATTATTGACGGGGTACGTGGATAAATGATCAAATTACGGGATTTTGCCTATTAATTAAATGTGTGATAAAAAACAAGACAATTTGGTACTTTGCAAAAACTCTGTAACTACATCCTTTCTTTAAAATTTATATTCAAAAATCAAAAACTGTCTCCTTTCGGAATATAATTTTACCAAGGATATCGTATTTATCTAATTGATCTTCAATCCCATTGTGCTCCAGATGTTGTTATCTTGTATTTACATATGATTCGTTATAACCAATTTTGGCGTGTCCTCACAAAGTCACGTTGTTATTATAGTTAATTAATATGCGGATCAATTGAAATTCAGATTTTATGTATTGGAGAAATTTACTTGATTAGAATTTTGCCGGTTCGTGCGCAGTATATATTTTGAAGTCATTGACATGTTATAATAACTTCAAACGAAGCTCAAAAACCACGAATGATTTTGACATGAGTTCAAGTTCAAGTGGACCTTTTGAATATTTTTTAAATGTTTCATTTATGTTGTAACGTTGTTTTTAAATAAACTTTCAATATTAAAATTGCAAATCTTTATTTCAGACATCTGGAGAAGAGAGGTATTAAATAGCAATTAATATTTTATAAACTTAAGGTTATAAACTACATTTTACAAAAGGTAGATGAATTCTCTAAGAAAATTAAGTTTCCAACTGAACTCACCATGAAATAATGGCTTTCAAAAGCTAACTGACCATTAAAACTGATACGGGTACTTTTCCGTTGACTTGAACTCTTAAAATTCGGTAGAAACTTTTATAAGAGAGAATTAATTCCTTTCGTAGTTAAGGAGAAAAATCTTAAAACCATCGTTTTTAAGGTTCCGTGCCTATATATGAAAAAAATCCTTATAGGATGACTTCGTTGTTTATCCATCTGTCCGTTTGCCCGTCTGTCCATCCTTTTATCAAGACCTTTTGTTTTGATACACGTGGCGGTATCATGTTAAAGTGTATACCAAATACTTAAGTCTAGGATCCCTTAAAGTTGTAAAAAAAATCAAAAGTCTAATCCTACACAATAAAAAAATACGACCGAAATATGACCATTTATGTCTTATATTAGTATTTTAGAACTCTCAAATCAATAGTAACCTACAAAATGCTTCCCATTAACTTAGAATTATGAAATTTAATAAAAAGAAAAGTGTCACAATACAAGTAACGAAAAAAGCTCAAAACCGTTAATTTATAGTTATATGAATAAATATTTTTTTGTGATTACAAACTTACACTTGCAATTGGAGTTTAGATCGTGATTTAGACAGAAGTATGAGTGTGGACTAAGGATGAATGAGCTATCTGTCAATTATGTCTGTCAAATGCCTCCAATACGACGACGAGAAAATAATTCTTACACCGTCGACGTGGAGGTTGCAGGAAAAGGTAACAAAAATGAATAATTCTGTGAAGAAAATAGGTATGAAAATAAATGTCGGTAAGAATAAGATGATGGTGTTTGAAAAGGGCGAAAGTACGACTGAATACGATATAGATATAGAAAGAGAGAGTGACTAACAAGTGAGAGAGTTTATATACTTGGGTAGTCTGCTTAGGGTCGATGATAAATAGGATAGAGATATCAAAAGGAGAGTGAAGTAAAGAAAATTGAACTAAAGTTAATGGGGCCTCGCTTACTATTATGAATAGTAAATTTATCTCACAAGCGCGGTTTTCTATTCATAATGGGGTTCTGATCCTCATGCCCATGTGTGATAGTAAAAGTTGGGTACGACAACAAAAAAATTAAGATACGATCAATGTGATGGAAATTCGATCTGTGCATAATTATGTGCGGTGTCTCGAAACGACAGATGTAGAAAAAATAATGTCAGATAGCTGTGTGGTTTGAAGGAAGATGTAGTGACCAAAGTAAAAAGAGTTATGTTGCGGCAGTTTGGCCATCTGGAAAGGATGAATGAAAATAGACTTACAAAACATATCTATAGAGCGAATGTGTGCGAAGTAAAGATAGGCAAGGGTCGCTCTAGAAAATCCTATGCAGACCATAGTAGTGGCATATTTAAAAAGGACCCAGATTTAAGGACCCGAAGCCGACGAGCTTGCATGAAAAGTTTGATGAATGTTAATGAAGCAAGAGAGATATGCAAATATCGTACCATGTGAAAATCTATAGTCCTATGTCTACCCTTTTGGGAAATAGGTGCGAGTTTATTTTATCGTTGTCGCTATCATTATCATTGTTACCGTCACCATCATTATCATCAATATTATCATTATCATGTATTAAAAATAACCGTTTCGTACTCTAAAATTGTTATTTATGAATATATTTCAATGTACACGTATGTCCCCAAAACATTTGTATATGTTATGAATTAGTGGATTAATATGATGATCACTGTAATATCCGTTTGACGCAGAAATCTGAAGTTTGTCGTAATCTTCGTTATATTGAACATTTTAATTTCATTGTCTTAATTAAATTTTATTCCAGAAACGCACTTAAATTTTATTTAGTGATGATTTTAAGGTAGGAAAAGGTTTTTTAACGTCGTTTCTTTTAAGCATTTGATAATAATTATTTAATGAGAATGCGAAATGAGGAAATCAGCTTGAAATAGATATAACTATAAGTACGGAATCCTTTAAACCCGGATTCGACTATGCTTGTATATATTCTTTTTGTAGCTTATATTACGATAGTATCAACATCAATCTGCATGTGTTTTTAATCAAGTTTCAACCTAGCCGCATTGTATAATTTTATACTCAGTGCCAGATTCAATGTGAATGCATGCAATTAAATATTAAAAATATCATTTTAGTTTAATTACACCATATCCGGAATCAAAAAGGACAGGTAGTTTCCATTTTAAATGCATTTTCTTAGTTTCGTGTTAATAAGACCAGATAACAACTTTAACAACTGAAACTTCTTTCACTTATAGTGACTTACATATATTCATTTTATTTTGATACTATCATTTGTCCTGGCTTCATACAAATCAGATATGTGATGATGGGTAGGGTTGCCATTCTACATGGAAGAAAAATAGCATTTTTTTCAACTAACTATGAAAAATATGGTGCTTTTCAAACTCAGGAAAAAATACAAAATATATTTAATCAGCATTTATTTATTTTTCCACAATTGTGCTTAATATTAGTTTTCCCTTTGTCCACCAAAGTTGAATTATTTTAACAATAATTATGTTTAAAATAAATTCTTACCAAAAAATTATTTGCGATTAATTAATAAATGCTATTTTTTTTTCTCCTCAATTTACGTATATACGTATTTTAAAACAAAATATATATACATATATATATAAATTTAAAGCGAATATTGTAGTAATGGAGAAAGAAAGGTAATGACTGAAATAAAAAGATATACTTTTTCGTACTAATTAATATTTCTATAGCATATAGTACAAATGACATAATTATTGTTTAGTACTATATAATATAGAACAGGTGACAAGCCTATAGGTGACGGTATTGGAATTGAAATTGCACGACGAGCAAAATCAAAGGTTCGGGACGGGCACCGAAGTTGAGCGTGGAATGGGGATTAGAAACAAAAGGCGACTGGGATCGAAACCAGGAACATTACCTCGTCAAATCAGAATCAAAACTAAAAACTAGATTAGAATTGACAGCAAGATCGATCAATATAACAGATGAAGGAATACACTATGTCCATGTGGGTAAAGATGCGGGTGGAAAATTAGATCAGAATACAGACATACATACGTCGTATGTACCCATTAATAATCCATACTAATATTGTAAAAGCGAAAGTGTCTTTATCAGTTTGTCTGTTACGTTTTGATGCCTAAGCCGCTGTACCTACTTTAATGAAATTTGGCACGGAGATAGTTTGACACCAGGAAACGAACATAGGCCACATTTTCTTTCTTCGTCTCTTTAGTTGTATGTCATTTAATAGCTCAACAATAGTTAACTCGATTTTAATGAGCTTTTTTTGTATACTAATACAACGTGCTATTTTGTAACATATAATTAATCTACTGTCTGTTGTCATTCTCTATGTTTATATGCATACTTATATAAGTCGATAATAACTTAACTAATTTCTATGAAATTTAGAAAACTGATAGAACTTATTTTCACATACAGTATAAATTACGTATTGTTGATTTAGGGGCATACCTAAAACATTAGAAACATTAATTTAATCTGTTTTGCAGGGAAGAAGCTATCAGTGAATGGTGAGTGGAAGGGAATGAAGGATGTGAGAAAAGTGTGAAGCGAAAATATGAAGACGACGCCAGAAAATCGGCAATAAAAATTCAATATAATAATAAAATAGTCCTAGTAAATAAAACTAACAATAGGGTTTTTACACTCTGCGCCTTTTATCAGTACTATATAACATTATTATAATATTACAAATGCGATATTTTGTAATGACGTTTGGTTGTTTGTAATTCAATGACGTTTAAATGGCTGGACGGATGTGTTTTAAATTTAGCAGAGAGATGGAATATTTTTTGAATTGTTTGTATGATATTTTATACCTCGCACTACTGTGTTGTTATCCAATAATTCACAAAAAAAACTAAAATCAATAACGAAAGCGGGTTCAATAGCGGAATGTATAATGATAGCGATAATTGAAAAAGAGAGGGACGCAGAATTAGAATGGAGAAAATGACCGAATCGGAATTAACTTTGGAACCGGAACTTAAATTGAAAACAGATTCAGAATTGGTAAAAAAATAGCATGACTACTCGATATGTAAAATAAGGAATTGTTTAAATATCGACGATGGTTGAACCGAGAGCCAAAGCAGGCCAATCAATAAATTATGTATTAAAAAAATATACCTAAATGAAATTTTACAATATAATTTGATAGTTGAATATATTAATCACTATATCACTGAAAATTTTCGAAAGGTATTCCAATTTTTCATTGTATTTACTTTTCGACATCGATAGGGAACGATTTGACAATAAATGCATACGTATACATGCTTCGTTGATGCAGTGTTTGACCTTATTTAGCTATCAGCTTGACTTATTAACTGATATTTATCTTTTTCTTAAGGCAGACATCATAAATTTTAATGAATAAAAAATTTCTTATTAAATATTGTAATTTTCATTTGCGTTTTATCCTTTGTCTTCGATTTCTGCAATTCGTTTTTTAGCAATTTTCATAGATTATGTATTATTAGATTTATTTTTGATCGGTATGGTGCTGTAATGTTTTTTTGACATCCTTAGCTTCTTAGCATTGTCAGTGGCGGATTCAAGGGGGGTCATGAGGGTCATGACCTTCCCTGGGAAGAGTTTTTGTCTTATTATTGTAAACAAATTCAATCAATACTATGTGTGTGTGTGTGTGTGTGTGTGTGTGTGTCCCAACTCGAAGCTGGATTAGCTCTTGGGTATTGTTCTTATTTTTTTCATCGGTAAATGTTACATTCACACTTCTGATAATATTTCCTAGTAGAAGGTTGGAGCTAATTAATGCTCAAAAGCAACTTTTGTCCAAAAAATTAAAGCAATCACACTTTAGTTCTTTAAGCTTCGTATTCATTAAATTCTAAACATTTTAAAA
>BGZK01000753.1:0-294596 GCA_005406025.1 Eumeta japonica
ATTAGTTATATGCCAATCTCGTTAAAAAAGCTCGATATTTGGGAGCCACACCAGCGCATTAAAAGAAATCTAATGAATCGTGTACACATTTACGATTCTCCATTGAAAAGTAATAAAACCGAACTGTTATTGAAAAGATTGACCACTGGTGATGAAAAATAGATTACTTACAACAAGAACGTGGGGAAAAGATCATAGTCAAAAGGAAAGCAAACTCCACAGGCTATATAGAAAATCCGGTTTAACTCGTAATAAGTTGATGCTATGTGTATGATGGGATTGGTAGGCTATTTTAATTATGAGCAAAAGCTCATGAGCGGTAAAAACCGCCAAGCAAAACATCAATTCGGATCTTTACTGCAACAGATGATGAGACTCAAGCAAGAAATAGAGAAAACGGCCGGTTGATCAACAGAAAGGTGTGGTTTTCACCATGATAACGCCAACCACATCTTTAGCCACTCGGCAAATGTTGTGAGAGTTTGGTTGGGAAGTGTTAATGCATCCACTATATAGCCCCGACCTTGCACCTTCAGATTTTTACCTATTTCGGTCTCTTCAGAATTCTTTAAGTAATGTTAGGTTAACATCAAGAGAGAACTGTCAATACTACTTCTAAATTTTTGATCAGATTTCTCAAAATTTCTGCAGCAATGGGATTATGTCACTACCTACAAAAAGGCAACAAGTTTTTGAATAAAATAGCCTATATATTACAATTAAATTTAAATAAAATTTAATGATTTTTTTTAATTTGTATATAAAATACGAAAAAACCTTTTCCCCGACCTTAGAAGAATTATTATCGAGGGCCTCGATTAGAAATTTTTCCTATGCATAATTATTTAGGCAGCACTTTATTCAGAATATAATAATAATACAGAATAGCAACCAGCAGTCTCAATGTGACCTTTGTTTATAATAATAATAAACCGTAATTTGCAAAATACGCAAGCAACAGTTTCTCTTATTAATTCTTATTAGTATCATATTAAAACTCGTATTTCAGAGTGTCTATCGGCAAAAGCCTGTTTTAGTTTCTTCCAAGTCCTCTGCTCAAAAGGCTCTTTTTCAGAAAGTTGCAGCTGTCAAATCTAATATCGCCTCCTAATTTTTATTCTGTTTGCCTTTATATCTTTTGCTATCTCTATAATACCAGTTTGTAATATATTTACTCTATTTTTCGAAGTTGCTGCGAATCATATATTCTGCCCATCTCCGTTTATGTCCGACTGCATGACGCGAGGATGAAGTGTTCTCGTTAATTTATTTTAATTAATATGCATTATATGTTCCCTTTATTTATTTCCTGATAGTTGTGCTATTTGTGCAATTTACTACATGCAATAGCACAATTGTAAATATAATAATATGTTTTATTTATTGCTTTGTTGTAATAAATTATATTTTATTTATACAGAGTAATAATAAACATGTCTTCGGACAAACATACAGAGATATTTGGTCCCAAATTAAGCAACGAGATTTATATTATGGGTGCCAGGCAGTTAATAGAATATAGTACAATGCACGAAACCCTGCAACTGAAGTTCGTCACGACAACGACGCAATAGCGTAAAATTGGTACGCAGGGAGTAGAAGGAAGGGTCGAGGAGTGTTAAACCTGCGCATTACTGCCGCAAGAAGTGGCAAGTTTCGTGCGTTTTACTACACATATATACTTGTTTTTAATATATACTCATAATACATAGATACCGAAACTAAAATATATTTATATTTTATATAGATAAATATAAATATTATTTATACGAATAAAACAATAAAAAATAGTAAGTTTGTGTAATTTATTAAATTTAATGATTATATGATTATAATTAATGATATTTTTTAACTTAGTTCAATAATAATAATTAATATTTTATTTTCTAGCACATTCAAGTATACAAAATACAATAAATATAAAAATAAACAACAATTGGCCACTGGCGCTGAACAGAACTACTCCATAAATTTATATAATAAAATAAAAATATATGTGAAACAATGAAGACATAAATTCGAGTCCAGACATCGATGAGACCAAATTTAACTCTAAAACCCACATCGCCATTATGATTTGTTAAAGATAAAATGTTCCTTATTCCTTAATTAATATAGATCAAAATCAGTCAGAAGGAAACATAAAGATCTAAGTTTTCAAGACTGTCTTACATAGAAATATTAGGGCAAGTAGAAGCTTAAAATGAAGCTGTGTTAGTAGATATTGTAGTAGTGAACCTAGGAGTAGGTGGCATGGAGGCATCGGCCTCCGTGCTCAGTCTCGCGAATGTGGGTTCGCGTGGTAGTTCAAATTTATTTGTCGAACATTGAAAGCCGAGCAGGCGAAAAACAAGTGGAGTATATAGCGAATTATAGAGAGAGTCGAGGGCGGATGCCCAAGTGCACAAGGGTAGACTGATAGAAAAGTGGATTATTGTAAGTAATAGGATAGAAAGACCGTATTGAAATTCGTAAGGAGAGACATTGAGGAATCGATCAATAAATATGCATCTCCTTCTTACCTTTTATTATATTTATGTAATTGTATTCGTGGACTTCATCACAAAGCTCGAAGAATACCCCCTGAGATACGCTCCACTTAATCATATACTACATATGATTCTCAAAGATTTCAAATGATTTATTACATTATAGACATCCAAAATATGCAGTACACACAACTTAATAATATATAATCGCCAGTAAGTTAACGTAACTAAAATATGGATCCAGTTCGTGCGATAAGCGTGGTCGTCGATCATCGGCGCTATTGTACAGGTACGCGAAATGCATGGACTAGAGGTTCACTCGCAGATTTCACGCTAAAATGATAAGTGTTAAACTAACACCGCAGCTCCGGCGGACGTTACAAATGCGCGGGCCGCCTTTGAAGTCCGCCCGGCAGTCGGACACGTTCATAAGAACGTTCACCGGCGCGTGCGCCGTGCGGGCGGGCGTACACGGCGCGGGCAGTGACCAAAGCTGTCGATTGAAACCACTTCCGCGCAGCATAAAACAATATCAGTGTATTGTCGATCATCGCGCTTCCTCTGCGGCTCCATTCTGCTTTTGTATGAAAACGATACCGAACGTGTACTTGTCTACGATGTTATTCTAATAAAACAATTCTTAATCTAAAGTTATACCAATAAGTATAAAGCGATATCGAATCGTGATTGCCGAAAAATTTTAAGGTAATCATCCTACGAAGTTAATGGAAGCTGTTGATAAAAGTTCGATCGGTACAACTTTTTCAGAATAAATGCCCCGAAAGTCGTAAAACTGTCTGGGAACTTTTTTACACGGAAATTAATTGAATTTATTATGCCATTGAGATTGCATTATTAAACTCTTTACATTTAATTTATGTGCAAAACTCTTGCGAGGAGCAGTCCAGAAGTCATTCCAACATTCAGCCCTCTCCAAAAATATTCGAGGAATGTTTTAAGGGCGTTCGTTCCATTAAATTGAACTATGTAGGTCCGTGATATAACCCAGAGACAGTTTTTTTTTTTCCAACAACTACATTTAATAATAGTTACACCTCTCAAGAAAGTGTTCTCTCTAATCACAACAAACGTTTATTAAATAGTAATACATGCGCATTATTAAGAAAATGAACAATTAAAGTTATATTTTAAATTTTGAACAGAGAAATCATCCAAAAAAATTGTGTTTGGAATAGAATTTAATTGAACAAAATAATCTAAAATTGAATAAGCTTAAATAAGTACTTTATTGAAAATTATCTATTGTATTTCAAATATACACGAGTGCCCATACACACCGACGATTAGTTTTTTACTATTAATGACTAAAAATTATGAATATCTAAAAACTTGTAAATAGATTTTCTTCAAAATGAATGTCTTTGAATTTATTAAAAAAATACCATATTATTGTGACTTTTTTCTGCTTTTTCAAAACATATGGCTTAAAATGTACAGAAGAAGCGACAGATAGTCAACGACTTTGAATGCTAATAAATAGCAAAATATATGCCTCACAATAAAATTAAAATAAAATTATTTTTAAATGGCTGTCCTATAAGACCCTACACAATGGATTGCTTCGAAAAAAATGTTCATCTTTACGTACGGAAAAGTATCCCCATTTATTTGTGCTATTTCTTTATGTAATTGTATAGCAGATCTCATAGGTCACCTGCATATGTAAATTCATCAGATTTAATAAAGTTATATCGAAAATTTTGGGTATTAAAAACATAAATACGACAAATAGACGCATAGACTGGATTCTAAGAGTTAATAAACTCTAAGTTTCCTTTTTTACTTTAGTCTATGGAATTACTAAAAAAAATCCGTATCCACCACATGACTCGAAATCGAGCATGTCATGAGGAAAGTAAATATAATTTTCGTGCCCCCAAAACTAAATTACTTAGACACATCGACTACGTATTACAATTCATGCACTAAGTGTGTGTGAACGTTCATCATTCTTTGCTCTAGTTTTACACTGAGGTGTAAAGTTCGTAAATTTGTCATGTCGGTTCGTCGCAAACGTGTAAAATCTTTACATCTCACTTCGGTATTCAAATATTTAACAAAGTCTAAACTGACGTGAGTCAATATATATGCTGTATTGCGAAAAACTATAACAATTATCGTGTATTGTATTCGAGACGTGCGTAGCGTAGGGCCGAATTATTGCGCACGGCTGACATTTCTGACGTTTTGCATAACCTGATATTATGTCGCTGCTCGTGACGAGCGAGGTGTATTTTAGCACCTCCGAGGACGCCGGCCGCGTCGGCCACTGATTACAGCTTCGACATAATTGTGACGTACTTGCTTATCCACAAAATTGTCGTGACGAAATATCACTAATGGTCAATTTTAAAATCGCAAGGTTATGTTGTTAAACTTAGAACATTTCCGAAAATTTGTGTAATGTTCCCATGATATTAGACAAATTTCAGCAGTGTCAGCTTAGGTCTCACCTAAAGAGATACTAAAAAGCTTGTAATGCAAATATGAACCGTCTATTATATATATATATATATTAAATTAATATACCCTCTACACTATAGATATTTATACAACGTAACTTTTCGTTATACCGTAAAACTGAAACACCTCAACTAGGAAACATATTTTTAAATTATTTTATGAAATAATTAAAACTTATAATGTATAACTTAAATGATTAAATTACTGTTCAATAATTGAAGTTTGACTACAACCAAAAACTAGCAGCTTGGTAGGTACCAGCTCGGGGGATTTATAATATTATAAATATTATTATTACTTATGTCTCGATCTACGGAAGCAGGAGATCGAAATTATCCAAAATTGCGGAGACGCTGAGTCGCAGTTAACAGTGTTGCAATTTACACTTATTCCGAACCGTTTACGATAGACACACACTGTATCTGAAACGTTGTCATTGCAAATTGCAAGTGTTCGCACCATTTCCGTATATTCGATATTTGAATATCAATAAGCTATTATTAAAGTGCGCAATGTACATTACAACGCATGAAACTTTGCCGTTCTGAATTGGAGAAGAAAGAAGGGTCCGGTAGCGTAATACCTGTATTACGCTCCCCGACCCTTATTTCTTCTCCGTCGCGTACCTATTTATGCCTTTGTTCGACCCTTTTATGACGAACTTCACAGTGGCAAAGTTTCGTGCGTTATACTCTAAATAGTAGATAGCAAACCGACAAGACAGATCAACGCGAATCTACATACTAAGGTCATGGCCACCGCTGGCCGCGATGCTCGTGCGCGGATGCAACGCACGTGGTTTTTAAAAAGAAATAGCGATACCTTGTTCGCGCTCGAATGAACAGGATAACTCGCAGCGAACGAGCGGCAGCAGTGAGCGCCGCACTCTGATGTTGCTGCCGCCGCTGCCTGCTAGTATCTACATAATGTGATCAAATTTTCGAAATTTCATAAGTCAAAATAAGTCAAAAAAAAACCAAAACATGGAAAGTCGATTCTGTTGCTGATATGGAACAAAGTATTTTCTAGTTTCTTATACAATTAAAATTACGTTCTATATGAAGATGGATATTTATGATGATATGAGAATGAGGAATTCATAATAATAAGATATATATATATTCCATATTCGTGTACCAACCTTTTCTGTACATCGGGAACGTAAACTTATTTATAAAATATGTGAATGTTTCTTTCCTCTTGTCATAAGGTGAAAAATATACCTACTATAAAGTGTATATACGTTTTAATTTTTTTAGCTACTTTATAGGTACATATTAACCTTCGACAATATGTTTTGGTTCATACCTTACATCAGTCTCAGAAATTAATCGAGCACTCGCGTAATGGTGAAGGTGTTGAAATTATGTCCAATAATAATATGAAGCGGAAAATATATTGGAATAAGGATCCCAAATCGACCCATCTGTTATATCGTTATTGACCCATACGATCGTATCCGTATGTATAATGGATATGATCATTATACCAAAGATTTTCCACGCAACAGAAAAAGCATGCAATGACTATCCTTATCCAGTAATTTCACTTATGCATTTATTCTTTTATACCAATATTCTCTGTTTACGTACAGATCCATTTATGGAAATATTAGTTTTTAGCTGCTTAATATTTAACTTTTGTATTTGATTTGCGTTATCATCTATCACCTTCACTTCCATTGTACATTATCATTTAATAGACTCGCCCTATTCATACGCGTTATATATCCTCTTTTAATTCTTATTAACATTATACACTACTATTCTCTGTTTGTACTCGATTTCTATATTGATAGGCAATCGGGATCCAGCTCAGCCGCGGGTAGCCCCGCTGTGTCGTGTCGAGCTGTAGGAAGTTGATGCAGTTCGCTTTCCAGTAGCTGAATTGATAATTTATTTTCAAGCGTTAAAATTGCAGGTGAAAGGTTTCAAGACTCCCGTGGTGATCGTTTCGTCTGCAAGAGATTCTATTCCCCGTCGAATGATAAATTAGTAACATTATTTTTCGTATTACATTTGTTCTAATAGTTTAAGTCTGTTATCTGGATTTATTTTGTTGGAAGTTATATGAAACTTTTATGAACCCCTTAATGATTAGTCAATCAGAGATTTTGATGATAAAAAAGTGAATTATGTAAAAAATGAAAATGAAAAAAACTTTCTTTAAAGTAGTAATTGATTAAACTGCTTGATTGGCGCAGTTGGTAGTGACCCTACTTTCAGCGCTGGGGGCATGGGTTCGATTCCCGCGCAATACAAACATTTTTTATTTTATAAGAAAAAAGTAATGTCTGTCTTGATTCTGGGTAATTCTATGTATTATATTTACTAAAAAAAAAGTAAGTACTTATGTATTACATCAACTATCTGGTACCCATAAAACAAGCCTCGTTGCTTAATTTGAGATCAAACGGTGATTAATGTATCTATGTCTGAAGATATAAGATATAAATGTTGCAAAAAAAGAAAAAAAGAAGTCATAGAGATAAGCATACAAAAAAAGTACACAGTAACTTAAATTGTACGTATATGACAACGAGATCTATCATTTTATTTTATATTTCGTTGAAATTATTCAAGTCGTCGTTAAGTTATGAGTAGGCATACAGACAAACAGACAGCAAGATAAACTTATATACTACAAAATGGTGTGTTCTATTAGTATACTCAAGTTCATTGAAATCAGTTTAATTATTGTTGAGCAATAAAAAAACATACAAACAGACAAATAAGCAAACAAAAGTAGTTTATATTCATTCCTTGGAGTAAAACTATCTCCATGTGAAATATTAACAAAATTGGTACAGCGGTTTAGACGTCAAAACGTAATAGATAGACAGAAACACTTTCCAATTTGTAATATTAGTATGGATATAGAATTAAAAATTTGGTTGCCTGTAAAGTCGGTATACGGGCGAAAGTTTACGTGACAATGACTTTGAATGGTAAAATCATTTTAATGTGAATATTCATTCGTATAGTAGGAAGAAGGATGAAATAATAGTAACAATTTAAAACATTTATTTATACAAAGAATTATATTTAAAACATTAATTTATACAAAGAATCTCGCACTGAATTTCATATAACAAAATTTTACCTTTACACATACATACGTATTTATATACAAATATACATATAACTTGCAATACATTTTGCAAGCTATGCACTAATTCTCTAGTGCTGCGCGGCAGACCGATCATAGTTGAGTGGGAGAGACGCAGGCATTCGGCGTCTCTCGTTCGGTGATCATCGTTACGTTACCGAGCGTTACATTTTCATAAGTGACTCCCAACGCTAATTTAAGACGTTGTCACGTCAATACAATAAAATCTTCTGTAACAACAAACTTTTGCATTCCTTTATCTATGTGTATGAAGGTGCAAGCATATGAAAAACTTAACACATAAGGACAAGTAATAATTATCGAAATGGAAACAGAAATGTAAATACATATTATATTGTATGATCATGGGAACGGAGCGGCGGGCGATCGCTAGTGTTGAATAAAATTTCATATCGAGATTAAATAACAGAAGACTGAAGGACAATTTCGAGATATTTTTACGACGTTAGCTGTAAGCTAAAAGCGCAAGTTTATCGTCACTTTAGGGCCCGGGACGCGTGACCCAAGATGCGACTCGTGCAATTTCGCTTACAATAATCGTGGAAGTCGTAACTCGGATATCATAAACCCGTATATTCGTATATTGAAAATCGACGCTCTACATTTATTTTGTAGTGGACCACGATATTTCATGAAATTTAATTGTGAATATTATGGAAAAACATTTTTATTTATTTTATGCATTTACATATTTTGAACATTTTTATTTTAAACATTTTTTATTGCTGAACTCGAAATGCGTAAATCGAATACGGCTTTTAAAATTTTAGAAACTATTCTACTTTATTACAATATTCAATATTTTATTCAAGCTAATCAATCATATGAAAACTTAATAGCGAATGTACATGATAGGGTATAAATCGAGTTCAAAACCAATTTTGTATTAATTATAAATCTCTCTGTAGTACATAAATATTGATTTAGAAACAAACAACCAGACATCTGACTATTGCATACACATTAAGCGGAGAACAAAGGGTCTACGAGTATCGATGCCGCTCCGTGTTAATGATAGCGATACGCATTGTTCAGTTGCGCGTGCGTTAGCTTTTACTCATTGTTATGACTTTCACTTATTCATGTGTCATGTCACATGATCGTCGATTTCACTGCGGCTGCATTCGCCCGTGCCGGGCGCGAAATAGTTGAATCTTAATCGAATTCATGAATAGGTACTACGTCTATTTATCTTCATCTTCATCCGTTGTCTTAAATTGGACAAAAAAAACATGCCGACTTAATCACGAGTAGTTATTAAAAAAAATAGATTAGTCTAGTATTTCACGAGAAGTTAAACTTTGGAGATTATTTACGTACGTGAAGGTGATGAACTTTTTGATCGATACACGCGGCAGTGTAAAGAAGAATATTGTCGGATAATGCGTCGCAGTGAAATACCGACACGTTTTGGCGCCGATTGATCGATTCGATCGTGACGCATTTCATAATACGCGGCATCAAACGCGGCGGCCGGCCGCCGGTAATTTATTCCGGAGCGCCGGGCCGACGGCGCCGCACGGCCGGACAATCCGCTGTAGCCGGGCGGCGCTACCGTCCACTACACCGCGGTCGAATCGATTTGTCGGCGGCCAAACTAGAAAGTTCCCGGCTATTGCGGCCCGACTTCGTACAGACCCATCGGCGATCGCCCCGTGCGCCAGCGGGGCATTTCGAGGCTCAGATCATCGATCGCGATTATATTAAATCGATCGAGATTGCGTCAGGGACCGATTTAGAAAAGCAGTAATTCCAATTCTTCAGAAGTAACCTCTTAGAGGAAATCTCTTTACTGCGATCGCAAACATGTTTCGTGTTGCCACCGCCTACGTAACGGGTTGACTTGAGGACCGCAGATAAATAAAAATAAATGTCACGGGTCCAATATAATTGAACTCATAACTCGCTTATCCCAAGAATACTCCTAAAACTTAATTACTCGTATGAAATTTTTCTACTTGACATTGTAATGTATTTTCTCGCAGCATAATCTATCAGTTCTTGCACTGATAGATGATGCACTTTAGGGTACCGCACATACATTAATGTATAATGTTAATGGCATCATTTTGGATAATCGGAACGAAAGTCATGGACTAATTAAATGAAGATCAAAATAGAATTAAGTAACATCAATCATGACCTTGAAGTTTTCTTGATCACATGTTCTATTGCAGGTACCTACAACTAAGTAAAGACAATTAAAACTACCCGTCATAAAAAATAAATTAACTTAAGAAATTATTTTTTTAGGTAAGTACATCCATCTTTTATCTAATTTTGACCTAGGCATACGAATCAGAGTCCCCCCGCCGTCGCAGCAAATGGGCGTCCCGAGAAAGGGGACATTAATTTCGCAGCACAATCGCGGGTCCCCACGTGCGAGTACAATAACAAAGTGAGTCAATACGCCTATGCCAATAGCGGGTTAAAAGCGAATTAAACCCTCTCGACACGGTCCGGTAAGCCGTGCGTAATGCCGCGTGCAAACAGGACCGGCGCCCGCGCCGCCTACGACGAGGGCAGCCGAAGGTTTCCCCTTCGCGGTTGCTACGCTCCTCGTGCGAGCGCAAATGTAACGGAAAATACACTTTTTAGTGTCCCTTTGCACGAATGCGCTAAAAGATAAGAAAGAATTAATAAATCCATGTTTGGCGGCGTCGGTGTCCCCGCTCGCTTTTGCATAGGCATATTAGCGCAGCGGAATACATTTTAGAGGTGCCCATAAAATGCAGTCACTTCGAACCATCTAATAGTGCACTGCCACCGTTACTCAGCACGTGGTAACAGCGCAATGTCCCGTTATGTATCTCAGCCTTAACTGTGTTTGAAATATGGTTTAATTTATTGTTTGAAGTTTCGCTTGCGTTCTTTACTTTGCTTTTGCTATTTTGCGCTTATTAGTATTTTGCATAAAATATACCACAATGAGCACATTTATAAAATCAAACATAATCGTTTTATAGTTTTATTATATTGTATGAGCTAAATGGAAATTTATAATTGCATAATATTAATTATTACTGTTCGACTACTAATAATAAAATTTTTCAAATCGATTGTGGTATTTTTTTAATGGGCAGTTTAAATTAAATTTTGAATGAAAATGCAGTTTTAATGACTATGTAATAAACCTACACGGAAAAAAAATTTAATCTGTTATTTATTCTATATCTATTGAATTTATTTTTTCTTGTTTTTGTAAACAGATAAATAATATTATCTGTGTATAAAAATCGGATATTTTTTTAATTTGCGGGCACGTACATGTGTTTATCGTATATTTGTATGTCAGTAATAATGCTCATTTGTAATTTTCCAAGGTCGTTTAAGATATAGACACATCCTTGTTTTGTTGTAACTAAAAATGTTCAACGTGTGCTTAGTCATTAACATAAATTTGATCTTATATATATCAATGTATTACACGCGGCCAAAAACTATCTTATATTTAGGATTCTATTAAGAAACAAAATTGATTTTTGGAGTAGCATATTGTAAAGCATTATGTAAATTTTCAACGATTGATAATAATTATTTAACAACTAATAATATCTTCTGTGATCAAAGTTGACAATTTTAAAAAAGATAAATGTTCCACATAAAATCCAGTCCGCAGGCAGACGGAAGTAAATTTAATTTATCTTCATTGAAAATCGAGGATCCCATCGGAGCAATTAAAAAACATACGACAACATAATATTTAGAGCTACATTACACGATCTAGCTGCTTTTATCTCTTAGAGATGATACCGCAATCTAACAAGCGCTTGTTCCACCACGACAATAGTAAACTTTTGATAGGTGCATCTGTGGGGCGCAGTGCAGGCGACATCCGGCGCCCGCCGGCGACGCGCGAGCACATTTTTCATTCCTCCCGACGTCCGCTGTTAGCCTGAGCGCGGCTTTGAAATTTACGTTGCTGTAACCCGATGGAAATATGGTCGCTCATGAAGTCGTTCGCTCGCTCATTCTTTAGAAAATCCGGCGGTGTTATGCGAAACGGAAATTACGACTCCGCTTACACAGCTGTATTCAAAGTTCAGCTTTCGACAATGTTGTGCTTACATTGGAGCATAAGAAGATTGTAAACAGTTCGAAGAAAAGACGTGTGATTTAGTTAGAATTTCGCGCACTTCGTGGTATCCTTCGGCCTTCAAAAAGAGGGACCCGCGTTGAATAATGCTGTTTACAGTTAAGTTTTGACGTAAATACACGAACGTCTTCTTTTTCAGAAAGGAGATGCACGACAGAAATTAGAGCGCCATTAAAATTATGTACAATAAGTTAGCGATTTTTCAAAAACTATAATAGAAAGTCAAAAGGTGAAATAACCATTGGAAGGTTCGTTTGGCCACTTCTTCGAAATGATGAGGTCATGCGGCCATGGTCGTGAAATGATGACGCAATTAAGGCAATAAAGACTGACAAAGACCCTATAAATCTGCGGTGAGCAAAGTTCGTTTGACTTATAGTCTCGGACTGGACGAATGTATAGAAACTGTTTTGGTGTCATTTGATAGCTATCGAATCGCTCTAAATACTGAGCATAATAAAAAAAGAAATATTGGAAACTAACATTTAAAAAATAATTGAAAATAGTGGTACGCCCGAAAATAAACAAAAGGCGTGAATCCAAGTCTAATCGGGAGAAAACTTTAAAAGAACCCACTACTAATATATAATTTTACACATTAGTATAATTTCATGTATTCACGAAGACTGACGTCAGTAGCCTGATATTGCATTTTCACTATATATTTTTTATATTTACGATGTAACATAATCCCTTCAAAAGAAATAAAATGGCGTATGTTTAATTTTGTTTTAGATAATTTATTTAAATTGTTTGCCAATGACATTTGTCAATTAACTTTTACATAGACATTTAAAACCGCTTTCAAAGCTCCTATTGATATTTTTCTATTTGATTTCCTTCGAGATCCTAAAAAAATAAAGAGCTGTTATAAATGTCTGTCTTAAATACTTAACAATATACATGCATATAAAAACTTATGCCTATTTCTCAAACACACATAGAGATACCAGTTTTGCATTTGAAATGATCCTTACACATATGGCAACTTTGCAAGGAACAAATTCCTTGCTTCTCATATTCAACAGTCGTTTCATACAGGTCTGTCGTATTTGAATCCTCAATTTTTGGCATACACCGGACCTTAACAAAGACTCACTTCTTTGGTTGATCTCTTTTCATTTATCCTTACCTAAATATCCGAAACTTCTAACCGAGTATTGATTGGAATTCCTACGTTTTCATTCCAAGAACTGTATTATTTCTCGTCGCTATTTCTATATCTAATTTTTAGGGACATGTCTTGGGAAAAAAAATAATTTTTATCAATTATACAATACCGACATTCCACACTTGGAACATTTTCTATACTCATTGCTAATGAACAGACGTGATTCATTGCACACGGTAACTAAAACCATTTAAAAATGATACCTGCTTACGAATGATACCCATAAATACGGCCGATACAGAATACAATGTCCCGCTAATGAACGTTCCCTGTAATATAATAATAATAGAGGGTGATTTGTAAAACCTAGTTCTCCTGCGGGCGGCCGTGACGAGTAATGAGGTTCTTTCTCCCCGCGGCGCGAAGAGCCGGATCGACCGCCCCGGGAGCTACGGCCAGCAAATTACTGGTGATCCACTACTGGGCGCGGTGCGCAATGAAGCGTACTAAACGAGTTTCACCGCCTGTCTCTCGCGGACGTAGCGTCGGTTCGACTTTTTACCGTGCCTGTTTACATTTAAAATGTATTATACTCATTCAATGAGAATATGTAATGAGTTCCACGGAATAATTTATGAGTATCGACAGAAGTTGGCGACCTGCTTGTGGTTAATAAATTTTGATGATGATTTGCATTATTTTAATTGTTTCTTGTATAAAACTGGTCAATCATTTTGCTTGGATTTGCTTCCGAGAACTATTACAACTTCATAGAATTAGGAAAAGCAACCGCCACATTGCATCACCTTCGTGTTTATTAGGAGTGTTGTAACGAACTCCTTGCTTTACTACTCTTTGGAAATTTGTCATATATTATAACAATTATGTAATTTTTTTTTGTTTTTCGTGTTCTTCGACATATATAGAAAAAATCTTCTCTATCTTAGATGATAACTCGCGCACAAGGCACGTGCGGTTCCCATATATAATGCATTTTATCAAGCATCTCTTTGCAAATATTCATAATCTCCTTTCCTCATAAAACAATTTTGCCAAAGAAACCATAGTCATTAAAGTAGCCGTTTCTGAGAAAAATAGCTCAAAATATCCACGTCAAAATGTACCGACAACTTTAAGAACAGCTGATGCATACGTAAAAGTCATCGTTCGCGATAGCGGTGATAGGGGGTTAGGTTACCGACCGCGTACGCGCAGTCGGTAGGGACGTTTTTTTTTTTTGTAATGATAGCATAGTGGTAGTGTTAGAATTACAGTTACAGTGTAAGTGTTACGTTTACGATAGTGACGTCTTTGAAACTAAGATTGTGTGTGATGAATATTGAAATGTTTAATAACAATACCTTTCACTGCTATCGAATATGCGAACATGTTTTATTGTTGGGGAATTTGCACAGATGCCATTCCTGCGGCTCCAAGACTTTATAGTGAAACTTACCCTGACAATCAACAACCTGCGAGTCCGCAAATAAATATTTCGTGATGTGTATTGTTTACGCGATAATTTGCCTTAGCTTACTTTGCTTTTTAGAGGTAAATGGAACACACGTCCAAATCAGAGATTAATTCAATAATACCATTAGCAACTTATACGTCACTGTCAATATTAACCATAATTTGTACGTAAGTGACTAAATAAAGTTGTTAAAAATAAAAACGTGTGGCACTCGGGGACTGCCGCGGTAAAGCTATTGCATAGCATTTTTTATTAACTTATGCAATTATAATTATTTATTTATTCATGCAGTATTTTTTTTTCTTTGATATTAGTTCAAGTTTTTCATCACTTTCTTCATTAATAAATGCACTTTGTTTATTCATATTTAAGACACCTTATACACAAGTTTTACGCGTATAGCTATTCACCAGCAACTGCTGTACACTGTTGTACATAGGTATACCTATGTGTACATATATACCTACATGTATACTTACGGGGCATATGCGGTGAGTGTGGCATTATAAAGATATACTAGATACCTATATACCTATACACCTATATACTTTCTCACAAACAGCTGCTTACGTATTCATCCGATTTGGAGCAGCTCGTTTCGATCCGTGCGAGCTTCGTACAATCGTACCGTATACATACACGTTAAGCGAACGCTCGGCCGAGCTACATGGTAGGCGGAGTGGGGGGTATTAGATTTTATTTTCGTCACGGAATTTCTTGATTCGGTCGCCGCGCTCAAAGCCCGCGATAAAAGCTATGCAATAGCTTAATAGTTCGCGTAGCCCAAACGCAGGGCGGAATTCAAGTTCGTCGCGTTACGCGGGGACCGACCGCGCCCGCGCTTGCAGTCTAGCCGAGCATTTATTATGGTTGTGTCGAAATTATATATTAATATATTTTCAATGACATATTTTTGTTATAGTTATTTTGCAAAGTCGTTCTAAAAAAGAAAAAGATTATGAATATTTGCGATAAAAATGTTTGATCGAATCCATCCTGTATAAATACTGTATATATATCCTATATTACACTTTACTTTTAATATGGATTATTAAAAAATTCGAAATATTTTAACACGAAATCTTCACAATGGACCCTGTCTCACCAGCACATAAGTAGTCAATTGTAGAATGGTGCTGGTGCTCTAAAAGTCGGGTAATCGCCGAGCGACGAGCGAAAGCTTACGATATAGCTTTATCGACTCTTTTATGGCCCTCGCCCACTATCCTCTCGCTATAAACGCCGAATGAGATGAAGTGTTAAACCGTCAGTGGCATAAAAAATGGGCGGTACGATAAAAGTGGATACACACGTCGGCGAGCTTTGACAATATCGTTGTGCAGCGAGCGCCGTGCTTGGAGCTATCCTTCTGCCCGTATCGCCAAAAGGCACGAACTCGTCTATCTGCAGCCCTTAGAGTCGAACTGAAATTGTTATCGTTTTGTACTGTATTGCGGATCTACAAATTTACGTGATATACTGGCGCGTGCAATATTTATGATATATCATAAATATTGCACGCGCCAGTACATGCACCCACAACATATAATACATATCTTTGAGAAAAATAGCCATTAATACAGATTAAATGTTTTTTATATTTATTTTAATGGGCAATAAAATGTTGATAACGCCATAATAATACATTATAATTATTATAAATAAGTGATCAAAATAAAGATTGGAGTAAAGGCTGATGGCATAAAATGCTTTTTAGAATTGGTGCTTTAGTTAAATCTGTTTAGTAAACTTATTTCTTTAAGGGAATAAAATCATAATTTCCAATCATGTCATATACAGCATGCATTAATCACAATTCTTTATGTCGTTTTTTGTGTAGTTAACCACATTCAGTTATCAAACCTATTTATAGATTTAAACAAAAACGATAAATATCTAATCGGGTTGATGTTTTGTAACATAGAACAAAAATTACGTCATATTTATGACTTAGAGCTGTTTTAAAACTGATTCTAAAATGAAAATAAATTAAAATGCTACTGAAATTTTCAAATGTAGTACTTTAGAGTTAAAACCAGTATATTAAAAAAAATGTATTTCACTCGGATAAACGTAACTACCGTTTTAAATGTTTTTAGAAATTGTGTCAGTAACCCTATTCTAATTGCCTCACAAGAGGACGATAATTGTAGGCCCATTATAACTTACGTTCTGTAGTTATTTTTGTCAATCAAGTCGTTTTTACGAAAGTTGATTGGATGATGAGACTGTAAACATCACAACGACTTTGTCATTATTTTATTTCTGTGTCACCATCACGATGTTAATGTAGTCACATACCTTCGTACGAGGGTCACTCCTAAATTATTGAGATACAGGACGCAAGACACGTCAAATTTATTCAAAGTAGTCCCTTTCAGCGTCAACAAACTCCCGTAGACGAATTTTTCGCAAATGGAAAGCATCGCTCCAGAAATAGAGTAAAATATTCAGTAAAAGCGGCGTCGATCTCTTCTTTTGGTGCAAAACGACGACCACGCATTTTTTTTTAATTAAACAACAAGCAGAAATCATTCATTGCTAGATCCGGTGAGTAAGGCGGATGCTCTAAGACTGCAATGTTATTCTCCTTCAAAAAGTTGACAGTGAGTGCAGCGGTATGAGAGAATTCGTTGTGCAGCATTAAACCTTTAATTCTAAGAGTCTAGAGAATCTCTGGCAAACAGTTGTGTGTCCTGTTTTCTGTCCTATCTGTTTTGTCCTAAGTTAATAGCTTTTACCAAGTCTATGCTACTGAAAAACACGGCATACATAACTTTTGATTGTACGTGCTTTTTTTCACGAGGTTTGACGTTGAATCATCTTTAAGAATCCATACTCTACTTTCCTGACGCGTAGGCACGTCATAAAAGAGATTGTAGGTTTCATCATCTGTTACGATTTTAGATATTGTACGGAAACCGTATTTATTCAATAACTGTAATATCTGTCGCCTGATCCTTACATGCTCGGATTTTTGGTGTTATGTAAGATAATGTGGAACCCAAATATTTTTTTTTCTTTTTAAATTAATTCATTCATTAATTATTATTCAGGTCTTATACACTGCTACGGATCAAATTCCAAGAATATTTAGAATCGTGTGGCAGGTGCATCGATTATTATCTTTTGTCACTATACGAAAACGGACGATATTATCCAGAGTGATTATTGAAAAAATCCTTCCCGTATGTTATTCATCTTGAAGTGAGTTGCGTCCATTAAGAAATTCTCTTAACCATCGAAACACACTGACTCGAGATGACGCTTCATTATTAAACACTGACTATATATAACCACTGAACACATTGCTCTTCAGATAGACCAAACCTTAAAAATCATAGCATATCATAACTCACCAGTTCTCAAGTTTCAAATACACTAGTTGTTTTATGGAAACACACTTTACGACAGTTACATTTGGAAACGCGAGAAGTAACTGCTGTGCTCGTTTTTGTAGTACTTAAGGTCCGTCTACACGTACACGCTTGCCTGCGCGCTTACTTGTGCAAACTACTTTGTGCAGACAAGCGTGTACGTGTAGACGGAAACACGGTAGATCGCACAGGCTCGAAAGCGCGGCTTGTGTGATCATTGACTTCCTGAAGAGCTGACTGCACAGTTTTAGGTTTATACGGTTGTACTTGAGCGTGTAGACGGTCATTCAAGCCACGCTTCAGTTCGGTAAATTGCTATTAGGCGACACATGTGTTTATGAATACTAAAAAATATTAAAAAAGAGATATGCGCAAAGTTATTACAAAGATTTTAACCAGATTTTTAGAATTATACCCATCTTTGCTGGCATTATGGAAAATTAAGGACTGTCTACATACGCGGTCTTGATTGCGCAATTATAACTGTACCGTTAAAAGTAAATAAAAGACGGAACACGGAACATCGTTCATACGGTGTAAGTAAGATTGTGCAAACTAATTGTGCAAACCACATTGTGATTTGAGAGCTGTAGTGTGCAATGTGGCCGACAAAAGAGGTTTTTTTTATAAGAAGCATTATTTTGTTGAATTTGTTAAAAAACAGTAAACAAACAAGCGAAGTCGTAGAAGTGAATATCTCAAAAAATGGTTATTTCGGAGAAATATACATTCACATGTTAATCTGTTCAAAGATTTGAGAGTTGAGTTAATTTTTTTTTGCTTCACCTGATAGTAATTTTTCTTTACAATCAATAAAGAAAAAAAAATGTTATATATGGGCCGAGCAACAAAATACTAATTACCTCTTTTAATTTCTCAACGATTAAGCGGTATGCTTCAGCTTTCTTGTTTCTGTCGGAATATTCTTCATTCTTAAATTTTCATAATGTCGACAAAATCGGTATAATTCTAAAAATTCGGTTAAAAATCTTTGGAATAAATTTGCGCATCCCTCTTTTTAAATTTTTAGTATTCATAAACACATGTGTCGTCTAATAGCAATTTACCGAACTGAAGTGTGGCTTGAATGACCGTCTCCACACATTAAGTATAACTGTGTCAATCTAAAACTGCGCAGTCGGCTCTTCAACAAGTCAGCGATCACACAAGCCCGCTTTCGAGCTACCATGTTTCCGTCTAGACGTTACGCACTTGCCTGCGCAAACTAGTTAGCACAAGTAAGCGCGCAGGCTAGCGTGTGCGTATAGATGGATATTTAAGCGAACTTGCAAACACGCGCAATCATAACAGCGGGGAAACCGGCATTTGATAGTATCTCAATACATTATTTCAGATTGGCCCTCATGACAACTCCGTGGATGTAACATGTCACAAGATTTCTTTAAGCGCATGAGAACATGTTACCGTTTATAAAATTTCATCAATAACTTTGTAATACATAAACAATCGATTGCCGTGATTAATTTATTAATGTGAAATCAAATGACGTTGATTTAAGGAGTCATCGATTATGACCGTTACTATAATACTTTTGTCTATTTATCAATAAACTAGCAGCCAGCCACTGTGCATCGTAGATTTTAAAAGTAAATAAAAGAAATAGGAAATTGCATAGCCTTAAACCATCTATAAGCAATTCCTTGGCGAATGATCAAAATTACGTACTGATACATTTACAATTTATTTACACACACACGCGCGCGCGCGCGAGCGCGCCCTCGTGCACACTTATAAATCGCATATATTCACGCACACGTTTTAAATTGTATTAAAGAGCTTAGTGACCTGTAACCATCGACATATAAAAGCTTAGAAGTATTCCTACATAAACAAATTGGCCAAACAAAATTGGCTTCGTAGTAGGCGTGGCATACGATATTGGTTCGCCGCCGCACAGGTGTTCAACACGTGTCCTTATTCTTTCTCTTTCTGTCGTCAACGAGTGTCTTTATTTTTTCTTTTTTTTTCTCTTCGGTTAAGAAATAACAGTGTCATTCAAAATTACATCTAAAAAAGATCATAATAAGATTCTTTGTGAGAGATTAATTTGATTTAAAAATATATTGTATTTTTACATTTGTGTGGGTTATGTGCCATGAATGAACGTAAATTTATTCGACTTTAATATTCTATGTTTTTCTATTTTGATGCCTGTAGCACAGGTATTTATGCCTATTTCAGGTACCAGACTCCACAATATTGTACTTTTGGGGAGTAAATAAATAATAATAATTATTATTACACGTGCAATAATTTTTAACTAATACTTTTTATTTTATACATCTAGACAGATATAGACTTATTTTTCTATAGAGTTATGTCGATGTAGGAAATTTAACCTCTCTTTCATATATACGTAACGTCAGCGTTAAAAAGTTTTAATAACATTATACCTTTTTCCGCCGAGTGCCATAATCTCCAACTTATTAACACTTTTAGTCGGGTCGGACGGCGGCGGGGCGATCGTAAAGCGGCGATTTTATGTCGTCCGGACGCCCGACGGCGCACTCCAGCGCAGGCTTTGATGCACGAGGCCCCCACTCCGGATGGCACTGAATTATCTGGAGAACTAGCTTTGATAAGGACGGCCATCATCGGCTGCATCTGACGTGTCCGATAAATGAATCACTGCGTACGTACAGATTTGAGCGAGCTTTCAACATTTCGTATATAGGTAGATGTAATTGAGATATGTGTTTCTAGGCATTATGATAAATTATTTCGGCAATTTTAGGAAATGAAAAAATTAAGAGTATTATGTATATATATATAAGCATGATGTACTGAAATACGCTGATAAGATTTCAAGGCGTTTAAAAGCCATTTATTCCGCAATCCTCATCTTTAAACTTAAAAAAATATTTTATATATGTGCACCTTAAAAGATGAACTTATAATTTTAAATAAGCCTATGTGTATTCCCAGCAGTATTTTATTCTATTTAGATATATAATTATCAATTTAAGTTCACATTCCTTTAAACGCATCGATTTTTTACCTATTTCAAGCAAGTTTTGACCATTAAAGAAAAGATTAGTGAATATATAATTACACATTTTTTTTAAATGCCATCCAAACATTAGCTCGAGTAACTAAACGACTGAAAAAAAAACTAAGTAGAAGCCGAATTAATAACAGTTAGTTTAATTAACTTCTAAGTACGTATATAATCGGATTCATTTATAAATATATGTATAAAACTAGATTGCTGTTAAGTCTGGTCCGACTCCATGATTGCATCATGTGCAATACTAGCCCTTAAGGTAATAGATTAAAACTTTTTTATTTAATATAGCACACCAACCTCGGTTGGACTATAGTATTAAGTTTAAAATAAAGCAACAAATAACAAAACCAGACGAGTGTGAGTTAGGGTTCCGCTTAGACTCACGAAATGAAAAAATAACTTTATGTTTTGGTTAAATTTCTAACATAAATATACTTTATCGTGTAATGGTATGTAGGGAATCCTTCATATGCGATTTTACATATAATGAGTTTATGAATATAAAAGAAGAAAAATTTTCTCGAACTTAAAAATGTATAGGCAGTTATTTACATATAAACAAAGTGGCAAGTTTTGGTGAAGTCTGAAAGGTCTACTGTTATACGTATTATTGCAACTTATACATCTGCAATGATTACAAAACGCATAAGTTACTGAAACTTATGAGCTCAAAACCTTGACATCGGTACTGGAAATATCGAAATGGGACAACGCGTTTCGGCTTTAGAGCCACGGAAAGGGTCTAATTTACATACATAGATTTATAAACACATAGTCCTCCTTTGAGCAGGACGCAGTCAAACGAATAGTTGCATAAACAGACATTAGAATTTGCTTGTTGTTGGCTGGGTTTGTATAAATAACTAAGATATTTATTATTTATCGTCACTTTAAATAAATTCTCAATTACATCATCAGCACCTTTGAAAATAGCTTGTGTTTTTTCTAGTGTTTTATTACAATATTATAATGAAGAATAATTTCATGATTGAAATTATTTATTAGCACAATGCATGAAGAAAGTAAATAACACACTTAAAATTAATTATTTTTAGACGAAATATTGATAAAACATGTACTTGGCATAGAGTACATGCACACGTGACCTGTCCCTAACAGTTGCCCTTTTACTAGTACTATTTTAGAAATTTTACTAATTTTATGCTTTTTATATGTCTTATACGTTTAAAATCTTGTTTTACATGTTATGAGTGAGTAATATATGTTACTAAAACAAACCTCATCTTCCATTCTCCTAAAGAAGTATAACATTAAAAATTATTTCAATTCTAATGAACAAAAAGTGCTCCGTTAAATGAAGCCTGCGAGATCGGACATACAAAACATTTGAAACAATAACATTCAACTTAAACAGCACTGGATGTGATCGAATACAGTGTAGAAAAACTATAATATTAATATTTTCCATACACAATTTGCTCTTATCGGAACTGCATATATGTCATATTTAATTTAATTATATTTAACTCCATACCGACAGCTATATTCCTTTAACATATTAAAAAGTAACAATTACTGACAAACTCTAAACAGATATGATAGCCGTCGATTACAAAATTAGAATGGATGATAGTGAAAGCCGGTATCAGAACAATCGTCTCGAATGTGATACACGAGAGCTTTAATGATAGCTTTCGCTGCAGCCGATGCGTTTAAACGTGTTATGGCAGTTGAGGCTGGTTTAGAGATTCTCCACTCGAAACTTTCCACGAAGAATAACATTTTTAATTATTCATTCTATAACTATGACCATTTGTATTAGACAAAGAAAACCAAGGGAAAATTAGAAGCATATATTTTTCTGCGTGCGCGATCAGTTGCGGAATATTTGAATCATACTGGAAATGACATTGGGTTAAATTTAATTGTGAAGGCAATGGAGAGTAGGAAAGCGAGCAAAGTGACCATTCATTTTAGAATGCCGTCAGAAATGCTAAGGTGTTGGGGGTGCAGTGATATGGTGCAATAACAATACAGTAACAATAACGGTTCTGCATTTGATAACTTCTATAGTTTGATGAATGCTGGATAAGTGGCAGACCCGATGGCGATACAAAGCCGTCATCGTGTCTCTTTGTAAAAGAAAATCTCACAGTAGCCGTACGAAAATAGCCGTGCTGTGAGTTTTTTCATCGTCGTTGGCGAATCGTATAGAAAATTGTAGTCGAAAGCGTCGTGAATGAGACTGAAAGTAAAATTTGAGTTGTAGAAAAGGAATGGGATGTATGGACCATATTTTTCTCACAATACATCATTAAATTATTGTATATTTTTTTATTTAAAAAAGAAAATAGAGAACGGTTAACCTATAGACCATTTGACCTATAGGCAACCCGGAAACTTTCCGCTATTTTCAATTTCGAAACACGCTAAAATATACAGGATTTGACGCGATTTTTTAGGGTATAAAATTTTGAGAATACGAATTGATTCGATACAGTTTTTTAGAATATTTTTAAGAGTTTTTTAAATTTTTTTGTTTTTAATATTTCATGGACAAATTAATTGATTTTGACTAACTTTGCAACAATTAAGCAGGTTTTCGAGTTCTATAAAAGAATTCAGAACATGCTTTTAATTAGGTACATGATTTCAGAATTTTTGGAAAATTCACGTTTTGCGATTTTTTTCGTTCACGATATCTCGTGAACAAATCAACTGATTTTGACTGTCTCGACGGCGATCGACGTGGTTTTTTAATGTTAAGAGCTGATTAAGTTTTGGATTTGATCGGTAAAGTCGTTTAAGAGTTATTCCAAAATAACCACATTTAAAAAAAAAATCATAGTTTTTTTTTAAATTTCTTAGAATCTATCCATCCGAACCGGTTCAAATTCTTAGAAAATTTAAGTTTGATAGAACTCTTTAGAATGCCAAAGTTTTTTTCCAATCGGTCAAGCCGTTCAAAAGTTATAAGAAGTTTACATACATTCATACTGACACACATACGTATAGACATACAGACACCATCGTAAAATCGTCAGGGGAACTTCCTAAGACCTCAAAACGTCAATATCTGATGAAAACTCGATTTTCGAAAAATGGAGTAAAACCTATAACTTCCCGATTTTCGAAAATTTTCGATTTTATTAGCGGGAAGTTAAAAATATGGTGTGCAGAGAATGATCTATAAAAAACTCTAGCTACATATGATGTTGGTACAGATGAATACCAATTCCAGATAGCCTATGTCAGAATAAATAGGACTAAATGTAGAATATAAAATAATGGGACTTGGTTCTTGCTACGAATATATATCTGGTAGGAAAATTTGGGTATCGTGAAAGAAATTTGTTAGTAGAAATATCGTATATTTTAAAAGCTAACTGTACAGATTGTGACCGAAGTGAACTATATTTTCGAAAAAAAAATAGAGCGACTAGAGTAGAATAAAACATGTTCAGGCGATATAACCATTTGGAAACATTAGTAGGATGAGATTTTTAAAAAGAATTCATAGAGGAAATACGTGTGATGGAAGAGTTGGCAAAAGGCGTTCTAGAAAGAGGCAGATAAAATTGGTAATATATTCTAGAAATTGTGGCTGCTGCTGTATATTCAGGAATCTGACCGGACAGAACAATTTTTCTCTCAGCGACCATTATATTCACAAACGAAATGCGATAAAGTGAAAATAAACGTACTAGTAGCATTTTTTTGTTTCAGAATGAAATATACCACACTATCAGTCCTCGAGCCTCTAATGCGGTGGAACGAAACAATATTAAGCACATAAATTTGATCGTTCGTTTTCACTTTCGACGCACTGAGAACAAAACGGTTTTGTCTGTTTATCGGCGCCGGCCCGGCCCGGCCTACACTTACCCGCCGTCTGCGCGTAAACAAGATCTCATTTAGAGTTTCGTTCACAAAACGGTACACCGAGTCCGAAACTCCCACGCTCCGCGGCGCGGCCCGGCGCGGCCCGGCGCGCGCACAATGCCCGCTGATAGGCATTAGCTCCGAAATTGGCTTGTTTACAGAAATTTGGCCGGTGGCGTCGTGATTCGGCACTTATCTGCGCCGCCGCTTTGTGAATTTCGTCACGAGCTGTCGCTACTGCACGATAGCGTTACAGTCGATTTTTACGCATTTTGTCTCTATGGACGCATCAATTTTACACGATCGCCGAAAAAAAAAGAGGGTAATATTTTTAGGATTCATGTATGTGCGTATGTGAGTTTCTTCATTCTATCATTAGCTTTTTCCTGTGGCTCCGCACGCATGAACATCGAATGAATTCTTAATCTCTTATTATCGACCGAACACGCTGTTGAGCAGATACCGATAATGTTTCTTTTTTTGATTTCTGTCCGGACTCCATTCTTGATTCCGATTCTAGTCGCAGTCTAGATTCTGGTTCTATACAAAATATACATAATGAAATGCGACTGTTCCCGCATAGATATGTAAGGAATTTTTTTATATCGATCGATACCTTATCGGCTATGATCTCGATTCCATGCCATATTGTTACACAATAAATGAACATCACGGCGCTAATTATTTATACTACGATTTCAATTGTACTCTTGATCGCGCTCCTCCTCGCGATTCCGATCACGAGCTGATATTGAACTTGAAACTGTACTTAACGTTATTAATACGAAAATTCAATTGACATATGTGAAAAATTCGTTCTACGATCATGCAAGCGAAACCGCGAGCTAAAGTTAGTACACTGAAAAAAAAATTGGGTTAACAAAATAACAATAAAAGCTTTGTCAACATTTTATTGTTACTATAGCGATGTACTTCGCTTACGCACCCGAGCGAGTTTTCTGCCTGCAACAAATCTTTTATTGTCGAATGTTTTATTGTCCTAGGAGCCACAGGAAATAACTTCCGTAACAATGTTTAGAATTATTTGATGAAGCGACGACGTCCCCTTTATCAGCATATCATTGTATGATATGCTCTTATAACAATGTTATGTCAAACAGAATGAAAATTGACAACGTGACAAAGTAATTTCCTGAAAATAACAATGTAGTATGTAATATGAGGGTGGCAGGCTTGGCGCAGGCGTGACCGCGCTCTCATCTGCTCGTGAAGATTTGTTGTGCTCGAACGCGTTTCTTTTATTTATTATTCAAAGTGTTTAATTGTTCAATAATGTTGTTACTGGTTTTGTCGAAGCGACGACTATAGGTGTATTGTGACGTTTTTAAAGGTCTAGTCTTTAAAAGATATGCTAGGTTATATTTTTTATATTTTTCAAATTTTGTGTTTATTTTCTATTTCGAGAAAAGTTAACATAAATACAAGTTAACAAAGTGTTTTTACTTTAAATAAAAAATAAATCTTTGCTGTACATGCTTTTTCAGGTGAACTTAACACTTCTTGCATCAAATGCAGCGTCACTACATGTATTGCTACCACAAACCTTTTGTCTGCACGGCTCTCCCTGACGAGATTAATATATTTATTATGCTTAAGCGCATCTAGTGAATGAATTTCCAAAAACAAATTATTATGCGAACTCGATTGCATAATAAAAAATAAATTATTAGACATAAAAAAAATTTAATGTTAAATTTTCTGCGATTTGTTGATTATTTTTCAGTTTCAGACAAGCTATTAATTTTTTATGTAACAGTTATAATTGTAAACATATACATGAGTGAAATTCTAAACAATTAATACATTTTCTTTACTTTAACTGCAAGTTAAGGTAATATATATTACATACCAGGCAAAGAATTTAAATAGCCTTTTTGCTCTTAAATTATTCCTTATCTGAATCTTTTTTTTCTTTTATGTGGAAGTTTAATAAACGTATAAAAAATACCTATTGTCTTTTTTTGATTTGTTTTTAACCCAGTGATTCACTTTCTTGATTCACGAATTAACTTTATGTACCTTCGTTCCTCAGAAAAGTTGCATTGCCGATCTTAACCCTTATATTTTCTTTATAGTATACTATTAAGGTATTGATATTTCTCAAAGGCTAATAAACTTGCACCTCTCTAGTGGTCCTAAAACAATACGTACAGCATGCGAGGAATATCTTTATACAAGAATACCTTCATAGTATACTAACAAGAAAATATAAGGGTGAAGATCGACAATGAACTTTTCTGAGGAACGAAAGTACATAACGGTACTTTGTTGCGAAATCATAGAAAATATTGCTATAGGCACAAAGTACTTCGCTATCAGAACTAAGGAAAGTAAATTCAGAAACAGTGTACATTTGATTTTATATACCAAAAAAACTTTGTCATGGTTACAAAGATACAATCTAATATTGTTGTAGGAACAATGTGACATTGTTATTAAAGTGAAATTAAAATCATTTACTTAGTTTGTGTGACAACTCAATACTGCCACTATAGTATAGTGTACAACTGGTACATTGACAAATCAAAAATTGACAACAAAAACCTTGCGCTAGAGGTTATATGCTATAAACGGCTCGCTAGTGGCAAAGTTTTATTGCTATAGTAGCTATAATTTTTTCTCAGTGTATCTTTATATATTATAATCTAAATGTTATTTTGATATATAAGTTATAACATTATAACATTTCAGCTAATTCTGTTCAGCTGTTAAAGCGTGATTGACCAACAAAAATCCAAACATACAAACTTTCACATATATAATACTAATAGTGGAATAATTGTATAACTAGCTAGCTTCATCAAATGATTGTTTAAATGACAACAGATAAAATTAATGTTATTAAATCGTGGTAGAACAATGCGGTGATCAAATTGGCTGCAACACGAACATGGGCTATACCACACTTCTCTATTTGAAGCTGATAACTCGACGAAAGTACCATAATTTACAAAGGGGATAAAACCTTTGTGGAATATCCACATACCGCCATTTTGATTTTTTCTTAAAGTTTCTGCGCGCGACGATAGTGGTATATGAGGAAAGAGAATAATTTAACAAACAAAAAATTATTATTAATAAAACCTCATTTTCTTCAATATCTGTGGTGTACAGACATTGGCCTGTTACAATTCTTTAAAGATATAAAATACTTTTAAGTGCCTGCACAGTTTTGAATGTATGAAGTATTGCTAGAACCCTAATATCTCGAGTAACACTAGCTTTGAAGTTTTTAAAAAGAATTATATATGGGAACGGTATGGTTCCATTTTTAAGAGGATAAAAGAATCTTCAATTATTACAATATGGATATAAAATTAAAGGCCTTGATGAGCACATTCCAAAACTACATAATTTATCTACATAAATTTTACATAAGTAGAGTGTACATGCAAAACATCAGACATTATTAAGACTACGAATGTAAAAAGCAAATGGTTCCCCTGTCGGTTGAATAATCATTAGAGTTCTTTTATCGCCACACAAGTATCATACGCTAATAAAAATAAAAAAGTAATTAAAACCTTAAAACATATGACTCCCTGCCAAAAAACAAACTAAACGAACAAAAGTAAAAAACAATTATTATTATAGTTAATTTGTATATATAAAGCAAAAGGCCGCTCATTAAATCCCTGACTAAGCAGATAAATAAAATTGCCATCGCAGTCGGAGAACTGTGCTGTAGAACACTTTTTAATCTAAGAGGAACGTCTATGAATATGAAAAATACACATAGAATATGTATGTGCAGAATTGTTGAAACAAAGTTCCTTAATGTGGCTTGAGGTAGGAGTTGACTGGTAGAAATCGTAACGTAACGAAAAAGCGTTACGCCCCCTCCATTCAATTTTCACCCTCCCCCCTCTCTCACTCTTGAAATTCATTATTCAACATTTTTATATATAATTTATAATTCACTACTCCATACCTATTTTTTAATATTGAATTTTATTTTTTTAAAATATTAAATGACACTCTTTAATGTTATTCCTTATTTTATATTATCTATATTGAAAAAATAACTTCGTTCCTGACGGGGATACTGAGACTGCACATTTAGTTTTTTTTATGTTGTGTGTAAAATTATTCGTATTTGTGTAGGTCTCTAAATCGATTAAAAAAGAATATTGGCGACGAGATTTTTTTATGGCATAAAACAGATAAATCTAGGCGATGTCGATCCCATAGATATCAAAATGAATTAAATGTCTATTGTTTTTTGTCACTAGTATACTAAATTAATATTGCGATCCGTTTACATTTAGACAAATGTGGATATGTTACGTATTTACATATAGCACAACAAAGAAGTCGTGAAGCCTTTATAGAATGCTCAAAATAATACCTGATGTACTTATCGCTTTCGTGATAATTGAAACTTATTGGAAACAGTTTTGTATGTGCACTCAAATAGATAAACTATAGTATTTGAGTGTTAAACATAGTGCGCTCAAGAAACAAAATCATTTTTATGTACGTATACTTCAGGTAAAGCACCTCATGCTTTTACACTTAAATATTATACATGCATAGTTTAATATGAACGTGATTTACAACCAGGTTCTTTCGGGATAAACAAAGAGGTTCGATAATTCTTTTTTGTTCTTTAGTACAGTAGCTATCTACTAACACAAAAGCGCATTTTTAATTAATTTTTAAACAACAATTTGTTTTTTCACTTTTTAGTCTTATGTTTAAAAGATTTCACATCTAGAGCATATTATGAGACAATAAAAATAAGTTCAAACACGTTTATAATTCCTTGTTGCGTTATATAATTTTAGTGGCAACCTATATGCGTCTTCGTCAAACCCAGAAAAAAATTATGCTCAAAATACATCCCAAGGTAATTTCAACAAGACTAAACATGGCTAAGAGACGTTGTTCCGTTACGAAATTCCAGTGCCAACCTTCCACTTCCATCATCAGACCCAAAAGTCAATAATGGCCAAAGTGCATTTCAATGCAACTCCAACAAACCTAAACATGGCTAGGACACGTTGTTATGTTATTAAATTCCTATTCCTACCTTCTGACTCCACCATCAGATAAATCCAATGGTACAATATTATTGTATTATCATTTAAATCATTTACAATTGCCAAATTTAATGACGATTCATGAATTATAAGTGAGTTAAACGCATTCTCTAAGATACCATTACGTAGTTTCATAAACTAAAGAGTGTGAAACAAACTTAAAGTTATAATTCATCAGAAATTATTTTCTCTTTCTCTTTTGTCGAGCATACAAAACAGTGTTTGATATATATTTTATATTACTGAATATTAATGTCGCATTTGCATCGTATTCGTTTATTAAGTGATTCGAAAAACAATTTCAGTTTATTCCTTTTTCTTAAAAAAAGCTTTAAATAACGCAATGAAAAAAGAAGTAGTGTATTATTTGAAATTATACTATCTGATAATAATATTAGAATTTTAATGGTCATTTTATACAAAGCACTTTACGATTTTCTACAAGTTTAATAATCGTAAATCATATTAATCGCCTACTCTGTTTGAGACCTAAAAGCTCTGACAGACTCCATTCCAATTTAGATACGGCGCGTATAAAACTCATTTCGTATGCAACAACATCTAGATCCCGGCAGTGTTACCATTTAATGGTACACGCGTATAGCAGTCATTATCGTAATATAACAATGTCGTAACAACGTACAATTTCTCGTACGGCAAATTGGCAAAAAAAAAAAGAACAACAGTCTAACGGCGAGCAACCATTTGATCATTAGGTAACGTAAAGCACTTTCACCTCATATTCGTTTTTTATCGAATGTTACGTACATACACACATAATTATTCACCGCAAATGTGGTGTCATTCGATAAATTATTGTTACAGTCTCAGTAGTGAAAACACGATGAGCTCTCTGCGCAGTGGCCGCTCACCGAATAATGCAAGAACATTAGATTGTTACGTTGTCACTCGACGTAACAGGTTGTGTTGCGTCTCGTAATTATTGCAAATGCCGTTTGGCCGCGACGAATGTAATGATTGCATGTTGGGCGCGTACCGATTCTCGTAATGACGCTTTCGAATATTTTCTTTATTAATTCAATACGAGTGTGATAGGTGTCGCTGCGAATGTCTCTCGCTTCCGGAGAGAGCCGCTGGATGATATAGAAAAAAAAGCGTTAGTTTCGACACCGAGAATCAGAATTGTGATTGTTTTCGATAATTTGCGTATAGTTCTCGATGACCCGAAACGATTCGTATAAGTTTCCAAAATTAAATTATTTCTCCAAGCTAATTCCCGCCGCGGTGTGTATACAATTCATTAATTCTAAGCTATTTCATTACGCAATAATTCGTTTTAATAAGGTTTTATTTTTCAAAAGGAAATCTCAACCTCAGGCTTAAGCCCAGTAAGCGGCGCCGAGCGCGGAAAAACATTTCGCCCTATTACAGCGTCGGACCGTACTTGGAAAAACGATTTTATTTTTCGCAAACGAGCTTTATACCCGACAATTTATATGTTTTATTAATTCAATTAGAAACGCGTACACCTGTTGTATTGTGTATTTTTTTATGTTAAATATTCGACACGAGGGTAAATAATATATGGTATCTGAAGAAGAATATTGTTTAAATAAAGTTCAACGTAACAATTTCTAAATTAATAACTACATGCAAAATCAACAACTTTCCTCACGAATTATTTTTTTTATATAAATAAAATTAGGAAGAATATAGTTATTTGCGTGAAAGAAAGTGTTGGCCACGTGACAAGTTATTAAGAAACTTTAAATTTCGTTTGGAGACACTTGAATTATTAAAGTTCAAAAGTGACTATCGTTTGATACGTCCCTCTAAAAAATCAACAAATGTGCTTATTCACTTTCTACTTCTATAACATATTACATTCTTTCCTTTAACATCCTTTGTATATATATATTCATATACATTGTTCGACAGTTGTTATTATCTCAATTTTATTGATTGAATAAACAAACTTTAAATTATTTTATTTATCATTGATTACTGCTCTGTAATCTTAAGTTTTCGATTCTAAGCAATTAAATTGAGTAAGTTAATAAAAAAAATCAGTTTCTCGATTTGATCGTTAAAAATAGCTTCGACATCGGCAGAAATAAGTGGAGTCCAAGATTATATATACTATGAAGCAATTTATAATTGTAATTCAATAATATGCAACGCTTAGTGTCTTAGCCATACTCGACGAAACTAAAACTGTTGGTAGAAGTCCATAAAAAATTTATTTGGTCTCATGCGGTCGATCTTATAAGGTGATAAGAATTAACGCGCCACACGAGTGCCCTTAATGAAAATGTTAAATAAAATACCCAAGAATTAAATCCAGCAGCGAGCGCTCGGCTTGGGACCGTCCAGTGTACAGTACACCATCTCGTTTCTACCCATAGTGTTAAGCAACACGACGATAAGTTGTTGTAAGCATGATTGATTTACTATCACAATAAGCGATTAATTACTCTAATGCTCGCATTACGATTTAGAAATATGTTGCAAATAATTTATGAACACTATCTCTTTGATGTTTTCTAAGACTGAAGTTCAAAAATGTCTAGTTTCGATTGTAGTCGTGTGTTTTCTTTAAATTGTTGACTGCGGCTACTTCTACGTGGACTAATAAGTTTTGCGGGTTTATTCCGATTATTCTATAGGATTTCTATTCTGTTATTAGCTGTTCCGTCCGCTTGAAGAAATCTTTCATCTCTAGGCCCTAGTGCAAAAAGTGTAATAAACGTATGTAAAATTGGACCTTGGGTTATTTACAATATATTACAAAGATTCATCGAAATCGAAAAAAAATCAGTAGTCGTATTGAGTTTATCGTGTCCATACAAACGAGCAGACTAAAGTTTCAAAAATTTTTGTTTTGAGTTCAATATCGTCTAAGATATAAAATTGATTTCATTACAATCTTATTCGAATGCATAAATACGGACCAATGAATAAACTCCTTTATAAAGGTTTTAAGCTAATTACATATACCACGAAATTTAAACCTTTTTTAGGACATTATACATTTTTAAGATTCTGTAATCAGAAGCAAAATAAAAATCTATATAGTTTTTCCCTGTCCTTTTGTCCGTCCGTAAGTCACAGTATTTTATAACTTTGCAATTTTTTTCATAGATTCAATAAAATGATGCATCGCTATTTTATGTGAACCGCTATATATTTGTGAAAAGACAAAAAAAAATTTGCACCCATACTATCTTAGATATATTTTTTTCAATTTACACATTAAACAAAAACTTACAACACCCATTTGATTTAAACTTGGTACAGTTGTGATTTTCACGTCTATTCATTTGTTAGTACAGAACCCTAGATGTGGGAGTCCGATTCCCACCTTGACTATTTTTTTTGGTATGTTTCATGTAGTGTCTATTATGAGAAAATATAGAAACAAAGTCATAGATTTTTATTTGTCTTTGGGGTTTTTTGTACAATTCATATGTAGCCTCACTACGGGGTATGGGCTATTTCTAATTGGAATCCATTAAATTAAAGTCCAAAGTTAGAATGAAAATATTAAATATCTTCGATTCCAATGTGAAATTTCTAGAGCATGCGAAATCATCACGATGCTTTCGTCATCATTAACAAGTGACAATCGATATCTTCAATTTGCGCATGAGTATAAAAGTGGGCCAAGTGCGAGTCTTACTCAGGCATCAAGTATTTCATTATATTTATGTTATTTATTTTCTAAAAAAATATATATATATTAATTAATTTCCCAACTCGGAATCCATGAGCGCGAGCACGACTCGCACTTTGCCGATTTCTGTTATTCGCTGTTTTGCTTTAAAATATGCACTATTATCATACTAAGATGGGCATTTTGTTGTATACATAGTTGTACAGGCCATGAAGCCTCGACCTTAGGCCTATTGCGTTGCAGAAGGTCTTGATAACTGCTAGGCTGACACTGGAGATGTTAATAAAAAAATTAGCAAAATGCACTTTCATTCCAAAAGCTATAGGTACTGAATGATATCCGAGTTCCCAAAAATAAACCTTGCACCGTTCGTCCACATCTCCACTGAGGATGGAGGCCTGAAGGGCTTCGCTTTAGTTGTTTTTTCAAATACAGATACTTAAAAACAAATTGTACTTAAGTACTTTCGGAATTCTGAAATCTAGCGAGTAGTTGAGGCAAATCTTGCGGCGGTAGATAAGCGGGCCGGCGAACTTTTCCCAACTTTTCGCATTCGCTCGTTCCCCAGGCAGCCTACAATCTCGACCTACGGGCGTTGTCGCCGCAATACTCGTAAATGAGTCTTGCTGGTGCAAGTTTGATTCGCCTTTAGTTCACTTCTGTTCGTACGCGCGGCGGTTGAGAATAAAAAAAAATAAGTAAGTGTTTTTAAAATCGGTAAATGAAAAAAAGTGGCAAAAACTAACAATATTTCTGAAAAGAAATCTGTACAGAATCATAATGCAGCAGCAGTAATAAGAACTGAAATTAATTCGAATTTCTAAATATATGGAAACTGGCGATTATATGCCATTACAATTTGAAGGTTTCAATCGGAACAGTATGATTTTGATGATGTACTTGAGTACACACTTATGAAGATGTGCCTATTTCGTTGACGTGATTAGAAAACTAAGAAGTAACACGCATCCTGAAAATTTATGCAAGTACAAGAACAATATGTCACATGCTACGTTGTATACTCATTTATGCAGATATTTATATTAAATTAATCTATCAACTTAATTATTTAGCAGATTTTTATCTATTATTCTATTAGTTTTTAAATAAGTAACTTAGTAAGTTAGAGTAAAAGTAGAAAAGCGAATAAGAGTAGAAATAGAAGTAGACATACAGATGCAAATATAAAAACGATTGCTCAAATCGGGAAATGACCGAAGCTAAAAGTTTTATATCTCTCTTTCAATCTCGATGAGTTCAAATCAGGACAAATTAACCGAGGAACCAGCCAAGTCGTATTTTAGACATAGATTTGATACTATTTTTTATCCTGCCTTCCCACAAAGTTTTTCCTTCCCCCTGGGTGCTAATTTTATACCTTAACTTTCCAAGTCGTAACTTCTAGTCTAGAGCAATAAAGTCAGAACCACGCGTTCGCTCGTTGGAATTACGAAAAAAAAATAGTTATTGGCTCGAATAGTGACCAATTTTGTAAATAGACTTGCTTGTGTCTGAATCTGTATATCTATTTCTATCGCACTCGTATTTATATTTTGACTGTACATAATATATATTTTGCAACCAAATAATTTAAAGTAGCAAAAGTACTCAAAATATGTTGATATTTTTCAATCGATTGTTTTCAAATATACTCCGCACCACTTGGAATAATTCGTTCCACTTGTTTTAGTTTACAGTTTTTCATTTGTATGTCATGTTATTTTTTTTTATGTTGTTGCTGCTTTCCTTCCTTTCTACTAACTTTTAGAGTTTTTTGTATGCTCTAAAATTTTACTCCTAATTACAACATTTAAAGAAAACCAGCTAAGGAAAGAAAACTTAGGAACGAAAGTTAACGATTTCCAGCATGGCAACTGCGCAGACAATTTTCGTGAAAATCAGCAAAGAACTGCTTTTAGTATTTTACTGAACTCTTTTTAGTCTGGCAAGTGCGAATACCTAATCGACGCCGCCAACAACTCTTTTTTTTTTTGTTAATTTTCGTTAAGCGAAACGAAATCTGTAGTAACATCAGTGATATAATGCCTTTGTCAATATTTAAATATTGCCATGCTGTCGAGGTTTAAATCGTACTTTGCGACCTTCCATTGTATCAGCTCCCGTCGTTTCCTTCTCGGAGCAGTAACAGTATAAAAAGGGAATACGCAATAATCCCTAAAGTTGATAGCAGCGAGAATGTCGCAGGGGTGGCCGCACTGCAGCGGAGGCGACGTGGCTTGGCTCCGGGTCGTTGCTTCTGAATCGCCAACTTAACGGCGACAGTCCTTTGTCCACGATGCTAATATCGCTGAGTTTGTATTAAATTTTGCTCATTCTTTCCTTGCATTGTCGCTGAAAGCAAAATGTCCATTAACTTTTGAATAAGGTCCGCGGTAATTCGACTCTCGTTTTGTTCAATATATTTTGGGATTTTTTAATTGAGACGTATGTACGTAGGTCGATCTGAAAGTCCTTAGCAAATGAAAAACTGAACTAACAAGCTATTTTTATTGTTTTTCAAAATAGTGTCCGTTGCGATCAATACATCGCTACATTCACTGAGAGAAATACTTTGCCGATTCACATTTAGAGGTCGCTCCGACGGCCATTTCATACGTAGCCGCTGATTCCTCGGCATTCGTAAATCACTTTCCTCGAAAGTTTTCTTTTATTTTAGGAAAGTAAATAAAAATCTCATGATCGAGGTTGGGTCTGTAAGGCGGGTGAGCCAATTTTTCTATCCTTGCATCCCCAAATGGTTACTTGTTTGGCGGTACGTATGTGGTGAGAGATTGTCACGACGAAAGGGAATTCTACTACGAGGTCGTTTTTTCAGAACATCTTCCAAAACAAGAGGCAAATAATTGTTAGCGTACAAATCTGCAGTGACTATTTTTTTAAGCAATTGTTGCATAACGATCTGTCATTCGCAAGAAAGAGGCCACCATCCTTTTTCTAACACTTCGATCTCGTTTTACTTCAATAGACAACTCCTCGAAAGGAAAGATCCACTGGACAGACTGTCTTTTGGTTTCGGTATCGTAATGTTAAAGCCAGCTTTTGTCCTCTACAATTGTGTCGTACACATCATTCGAGTCACCCTCGGCAAATCTTTGCACAAGTTCACGGTACTAATTAACACGACGTAGTTTTTGAGCTGCGTTCAAATTATGAGATATCCATTGAGTATAAAGCTTCCTGACGGCTAAATGTTTGTGAAGGATTTTATGCAATTGACTCATAGTTTTGCCTAAATTGGCTCGAATCTGTTGGTAGGTCACTTCAAGATGTTGTCTTCAGTCGTCGCTGTAGAAGGACGTCCCTCACACAGATCATCAGTCAGATTAGTGCGATCACGTTTGAACTCGTTAAACCTGTTATAAATAGTTGAAAGAGATGGAAATTCATCACAAGAGGTCAATCAAAGTCTGTTATAACTTTTAGTTGGCTTAAATGGTAAAGAAGCTCATAGAAAATCATTGCATTAAAATTTTCTCGCGTTAAATTCATGTTGAAGGTTGACGTTTTTTTCTTTTTTGCCTCCATTTTCTAAAAATAAATGACAGATGAGTGCAATGCGGTATAATTTATAAGGTTGGCAAAATGTCTATTTTGAAAATTTAAATTAATTATTTTATTTTTGATCAAAATACTTTAAATATTAGACAAAACTAAATACATAAACCTTTTTTCGTTTTGGTATTTCGTCACAAAGCTTTTTTACCTGCTCCTTGTCGTGCATTGTCACATTTCGTTGACAGTCCCTCACACCTCCCAACGTGTGACGTAATTTATGAATGGCCCCAAATATTAAGTGTCATCTACGTAAGATGTATAACAGCACATCTAAATAGTATGCAGAATGGTTCATAAAAAAAACAGTCAAGTTTCACTTTAACTCCGTGACTATGTTCTTTTAACACAGTTATTAGTAAGTATTGAACGGTTGTTGCTCAGTTGTTAAAAGCTTTGCCGTCCGAAAGATAACAAGCACGATTCTTATTACAGGCATATTGATCGGTGAGTTTTGAACTCATATCAAATTAAATTACACTCCCTGTCACTGGAAAAGCACGTTAAACCGTCGGTACCGTCGGGTGGTCGTCACTTTGGTTACGACGGCCAACCCCGACTCACGCTGGACCAGCGTGAATGGCTCAATATCCAAGTACCATATTATTAAAGCATACTTAAAGCAATACAGCGACGAGAAGTGGGAATATCCTCCCAAATTCACATCACCAAAGGCGGGCGCCTCACCGATAAGTAAACGACTGAGACTATTACTACTAGTGCATACGAAAAATTAAACAGTAGTGGTGCCCGTGAACTCGAAATAAAAGACAAGCGTCAAACCACATAAAATTCGTTTAAAATAAAACAACGCTAATAAATAAAAAAACTGTTTTACCAGTTTGTCGATAATTGTTAGTACATATTCAAAAGAACAGAGAAATCCGTGAACTATTCTGAATAACACCTATAAAGGCAAATTATCGGTGTCCGTTTCGAAATTTAATTCTATCGAGAAAATTTTATCCAATCGTGTATCTCTCTTACAATACAGTAATTTATATGGTTAAAAGACATATAGCTAAAAATCAAACTCGTAACTTGAGCAATTAATGAGAACGAAGTAAAAACAAAACTATCTTTTCGTCACTGTATCACCTTAAGTGCGGCGTTCCATCTTGAGAGTGACAAAAGCAAGATAGCTATAGTATTTCGCTATGGAAAATAATGTCTCACTCCCACTTTACTTCTTGAGATGACTTATCATCTGAGTTACATTTATTAATACGACCCTAAGCTGAGGGGTTTAGGCTCGTATTAATAAAAATAATATTCTTTATTTCAAACCGAGAAGTCTAAAATAAAGAAATTGTGGAAGGGCATGATAAAGACGTGACACAATATATTTATCTAACTTTGTATTTTTTAAATCCATAGGTTGAACTCTGAAAATTTAGAATAATATTAATATATACTGTAATATATTTATCTGTACATACCAAGTTTTTCTTAAATTTTGTGATGAATATTCGTTTAGTCACAGTTAATTGATATTTGCCATTTTTATTTTTTTTCTGTTTGTTTTTCTGCCGATATGTTTATTTATCTGAATATTCTTTTATAACTAAACAATCGCTTAACCAATCTTAAATGTCTCTCTTTCTCTGGGCTTTTAAATTCACTTTTATAAATATTTATAACAACACAGCTGATTGGAGGAGACACAGTTTGTTCATAATAAAATACAACCCAATCGGTTTGTGCCTCATGATGGTTTTGGTTAGTTTTCAGAAACGAAATTGCATTAGAAGTTCTCGTAATCTTGTTTCTCTACGGATGTCATGAAAAGCATCTTCAAGTTTTCCACAATGATTGATTATGCTTTCGTTTTATGTAGAATTTTATTTTACGTGTAATACAAAATTTCTCGTCTTTTTCCCTAGTCTTCATCAAATGTTATTTTTTCGACATTCTTTTTAAAACGCGCAACGGCCGAGACTAATGGACTCCGGCATCTGTCTGTCCGTCTGTAGTAGATATTTATCTCGTTGACTGTTTAACGTAAGCGTGGCATATGTAATGAAATAAGAAATTAGATGTAGCATGCCAATAATACAACTTGTTGTGGAGGATCAAAAAATTAAAGTGTCTCGAAAAAACATTTTAAAATCTTGTTAACTGAATCATAACATGAAAATGAAAAAATAAACATAATATAAAGTATATAATGTAAAAGGATTACGGTTTTACACACAATAATGTCATGGAAAATTAAAATGATAGCATTTAATATATAATAGGAATGAAAATTACTTTAATTTGCATATGTTCACTTATTTAAATAATAACAAATAAAGATTCTTAATGTGAAATAACAAAAAATCCTCCAAGGCCACTTTCTGCTCAGCAACCTGCTGAAGCGACCCATCCAGAATTATGCCTCCGCCAATGCTATAATACAAACATTATTTAAACCAACAAAAATGTTTATAATGTTTCAGATAATTTTTTTTCCAATTTTTTTAGACGAGATCTGTTAAATAGATATTCAACAGTTAAAATACATTCACCGTCAATGGTAGTCGATACTTATAATTCTATACAGTTCTTATATAGAAGCGTGACGGGACACCATTATATTAGGAATGACATAAAAGCCGTTTAGGTTTAAAAGCTTTTTTAACACAAGGAACCACTGCTATATATAGTAAAACCACGACGTACTGTGATCTCGCCTCCCAACGGATCTGTAATGTTTGCGGTAGACTGCAGTTCCGCAGTTCACTTTGAAAAACTCACTCGTTAGAATCAATACGGACACCGTTATTTTTTTGAGATAGCGTGAGGAAATGAACACAAAAAACGAGGATTTCAGATTCGTTTATTTCTTTGTAGCAACATTATTGCGTTAAAAAAAAATCTCTTTTTACTGGGAGAAGGTACAATTGAAAAATTGAATAATGTCAAAATAAAAGGTATTATTAAATTTCGAAAGTGTCGCAGACCGATGTCGTCTTTGACGAGAAAATAAGTATTTTTCCGAAATGTTCTTCTGATATTCCTTATCTTTGTGAATTAAACGGGGGCCAGCACGGAATGAGACCTGCAGCGGAGGGCGCCCGGAAGGGTCCATTTGGGGGGGTCGGGGCGGGACGCGGCGCGGCCCGCGCGATCAAAGTGAACGTGATTGGACGCACAACTAGAGATAAGAGTGATTTCCTTTGCTACTAAAATTGTTATCATGAAATTTATAGACCGAAATAGCTTTTCCGCCATTAATGTTTACAATTACAACTTTTTCGCAACATCGACGATCAATTTTACTTTAAAATCCCAAGTTCATAGATTCAGTAGCACAACTAACGAAATTAAATTATTTGTCAGTTGATTAGGAAAAATACAAGTCACGAATAAAGGACAAAAGATGGAATCCGTAAAATTTTGCTCTATTCATTCATCCCATTGTAGAACTGACCGTAACTCATTCTTTCAGTAAGAGCTTCAGTAGAAAACGTGTTGTATTACTTTCAAAATTGCTTTTCTAGTCTCAAAAATCAATCAAATTGCCTGTTTCATTATATCATTTTTCCTCTACGTCGACGTATGCTATCGTACTCCAAATGCGGTCCCCGTTGCCGGTGTTGAGATACAATAGCTCACCGCTCGTGCTAACTGATAATATTCAACGAGAAATAGCTCTCTGGAAATAAATTTTACATTCAATACTGAATTTCAAAATTTTCAATAAGAATTAACGAAAGATTTAACGAAAAGAAAGTTTAATTGAAACTTACAGTGAAATTTGCTATGAAGACCATTTATTTATAAAGAATCGACACAGCAGAATTATTATCACCTCTTGCGTCGTATTTGAATTGACATAAACATTTCCACAGCAACTAAAGCCGCGGTCATATCGAATACATCATAACAAAAGGTTACGAAAATGGTAATTTTTAGTGTTATCTTTTAAGTGTTAGTGTTATCACTTTAGCAACATATTACTAACTTCTGGTTCATTAGCACTGTTCATTACTGGTCAGCAGTAACTGACAAAATTACTATTCTTAGCGAAGAGGCTTAAACTTTATTCATATTGCTTCCCGAATCAGTATGATTGAATACGGAAAGTGAAGGAAAATGTCAATCATAATATTAAAACGTTTTAGAAAGTTGTTCGCTACTCGAGCGCCATCTCACATTTAACTTTAGTCCGTAAAAAATTGGCACGGTTTTAAATCTAGCAAGAGAATGATTTTTAATAGTTATTCCGTTTGGAGGATTAAAGGGGGTTAGGAGGGGCAGACGGCAGCGCCCGCCTCCGGTGGGGCTGAAGTGGGTGCAGCGACAGCGATCCACGCGTCCGACCGCAACAATCACGGCTCACCCGAGTTTTCTCCGCTCCGATCAAAACGCATTACGTCTCAGCGCATACACACAACTCTCGCAACGGCAGCGCGCTTATGATACGAGACCGTCGAATTGCGTACGATGAACTTTAAGCGATATAGATCGTGAAAAGGCCAGTTAATTTTCTGATTTCTCACGAATCAAGATTTAAACTCGTAACCTTTGAGTGTCGTGACCCTCACGAAATCAGACCGTATTTAATGAGACAAGATAATCATAATTAGATGTAGACTAATTTAGTTTATCTTCGACTCGTTAAATTATCGTCTTCATTGAAAGAGGTTTGAAGTTCGAGTTTGGAAATGGACGCGTTAGAATTATATGAGTGATATTATTGATTATTTTATTTATGTAGTTTAACGTTCACATTAAGTCAAACAGCTACATTCCACGACACTGCACAATAATCCCTTTTCTTATGCGTTTGTGTAGTTTTAGACTTTTAACAAACATTGCAAAATATGAAAATTCTTGAAGGCAAAATTTACGCGCCTTTCGTAGAAAAAAAAGACAATCCATTAGCAGACCGCGGGCGACGGGTTCGTTCATCCATCTTCCTATTCTTTGTTGGTCGATTGAACTGTCGGCTTCATCGATACCGCTTATTAATGAATGCCTTATAAATCTGGGGACGTTTGCCTCCGACGGGAATAATGCTGGGTTAACGCTCCAGTTGGCACTTCCTTCGTCGCCAAAAATAATAAAGGTGGCTATAAGTCCACTGTGACCCATTACTTACCAAGTATACATCTTTATATATATCAACTTATATATTACTTAGAATGCTTCCATAACGCAAGAATTAAAGCTAAGTAAATAAACGTCACATGCTTAAAATGTGAAATATGCGACCGTGTTTGTACTTGATTGCATTTCTTTCTAAGCTATGACAAACTATTTCCACTAATTTCAGATCCCCCAAGCATATGTCAGTAATGTAAACTAGGAGCATTTATTTATAAAAAAATTAGTTGACATTTTCTATATATTACAGGATACAAACTCTATAATTATACTATGAGGCATTAATCCAAAAATACTTTCAAAAAGGATATCAAAAAAATACATCAATACCCCGAGTCAGGCATTATTTTAAACAGTTTTTTGCAAACGTATTTTACAATTTTTAAAATCAGCTTGAAGAACTCGCTGATAAGTGCGGATATCAATACACGAGATGACCGAGGCAGCTACACATGTTCCGACAATGATATAACAGAATAATATTTGCGTGCCGGCACACATGAAATGCGTATCGCTATTAAAAATAACAACTCAAGTCGAACTCATTAACGTTTACTCCTGAGGCCATCGAAGGTGCATTTATGTTAATGAGTAGGTGCGACTTGAAATGGCGTGGCCGGATTTTATGTTCTCTTTTAGGCGTGCATGCGCACTTCCTACCCCACTTTGGACCGAGAAGGTCATCGGGACAAAAGGTGCATGGACGGCATTCGCCGCGATGGCACCTGCGATAAATAATAATTTGAAAATCGCATATGCATGTATTATGAATTAGTTATGAGTGTCGTTAATGCAAGTGTTGAAGTGAAAACAGCCCACAAATAACTTTATATTTTTAAATATTAGTTTTCTCTGAAACGCGTTCAACAGAATTTGGGAAAGGAAGTCCATAATTTTTTTAAATTATTTAATTTATTAATATTAAAAAATGATAGTAAAAAGTTGAATGGTTGTTTGTCCCGCTATTATTCGAAACGGTCGTATTCAATCGTTTTGAATATTGGAGAAAAGTTTTGCATAGAAGTAGAATATCTCTTAACATGCGAAATAGGATACTGTACAAGAAGAAAAACCAGATACATATTATAGAAATAATAGCAACATCCTAATGTACACTTAGGACGGTATCGAGGTCGGCATTGGCACAGAGGACATGACCGGGATCGCGATCCCAAAAAATCTTTGTTAAATTTTAATTTAGGCACAGCGAAGTGGACGGAAAATAGCCAGTTTTAAATAGCAAACTTCGTACATGTTATATTCAAAGTAAAAAACCGCGCACATAACAATGTATTATTATTGATTTATAAATTTGTATATCATTGATTTTTGCAAACCACCCATCGATGTATTCACATTACATCCCCATAAAATATCTTCAATGTGTTCATTAAATGAGTAGTACTTTTCCGTAATAAAAGGGTTGGAATGTACATAACAATTATTTTGTTCACAGTACTAAATATAATAACATTTCGGTTTTTAAGTAATCTTAAAGACTGCCTTTGAAATTTCTGAAATATACACTATCGGTAATTTTTCTATTGTTAACATAATTTTATTATAGTAGAGAAGTGATCCATAGACAAATAGTAAAATTATCGAACACGATTCCACTCTACTACTACCACCGTATTCAAACTTCATTCCGCTCATTATTGTCGCGTCCGCGGGTCGTGACGGCCGTTTTGGGAGGCGTTCGACGATATTAGAGACACATAACGATGTTAGAGATACTTGATTGCACATGTATAACGCTTATGGAACGTCAATTGACCCTGAGTGATATTCTCAAAATTTCGATATCAACCTTTATTACGATAATAACCGCTCCGTGCCGACGTACCAAAGGAGAAACAGTGAAGGGCTGTATACGAGGTCGATGTTTAGAAAACGCGTATTTTTATTACAAATAAATTTTTACTGATATTTTTGGTGCATTGAATAATAGTACTTATAGCGGTGTACTTAATTTTCTTTATGTCCCTAATTGGTGAATTACGATATATTCGGTAACAGTATAAATATTATATGATATATTGTTATTTATGTATAGAACATAGGTTTTTCATTAATAAAAAATATTATTGTAACTTAAAATGATGTTGATAACATTTTTAAAATGAGATTGATTTTAGAATGTTATGTAAAAATACTATACTTTGAGAAGCATATTTTTTATTTTGGCTTCTGAGACCAATGAACGACGCTTACAGACTCCTTAGAGTTGTTGGTACGAGAACCGGTCGGAAAATCAATATTAGCTCGTAGCGCGGACGCGCGGCCATGTCCCGCTAAGGTAGTTATACTCCAAGATTAATGCGATCAATGCCTTAGTCTTTGTAAGGATATAAAATAAAGCGAAGAAAGTATCCGAGAATTGTTTTCAGTGGAACTCAAATGTTGCAAATAACATACCACAGGTGAAGTTCGATACGTGTCTGACGCAACTTTTAGAAACTGTAATGAATTTCTATATAGAAAGCATTTCAGAAGCGTTTTTGCATTGACCTTGCAATACATTGTCTTATTGCCCAATCGTATGTTAATACTTAAAGTACCAAAACCTTTTTCATCGTCAGTATTAAACTGTGCGTTTATTTTACAAAATAAATGCTTACTACTGTTAATATTTCTCAGTTTTATACGTTTCAATGTAATATATAGCTTTATGTAATTATATGTGTTTGACTCATCTCTTATCAAATAAAAATATATAGGGCCACTTGTTACCGTGTAAGTCGTCAAATACAAATAAAATTGTAACTGTTATTCTGAGAGTGCTTCAGTAATGAACTTTCGACTGCACTCCATTCCAAAAGCCCATAACACGCATTAACACCTTACGTCAAAGTTACGTATCGGATAGAGCGAGTCCCGAGCACGGCACGCCGGCGGCGGGCGTTGGCTCCGAAGGTGTTATTTTTACATTAGTGTAACGGCCCATAAGCGCGTGGAATGCTCGGCCGGCGGAGATGCTCTCATCTTGTAATAGTGTCCCAGTTGTGTTCATTCGCTTCAATTGGCGATACTTAAAAAGCATTACGCGCTACCTACGTTCGGCCTGACCTATATGGTTCGACTCGCTTACCAATTGCTACGTGATTCAGCAAAAGAGGACGTCATTTCGCTTTGTAACATATCACTTGATTTATTATCCCTAATAGATACCATTGTTGTGGATAATGAACGAGATACTTGTTTATTGTATCCATCTTTAAGGTTTTGTGTGATAAATAAAATACGTCGTATTTACTTCATGATAAAGTATAATAGACGTCTAATTAAAGTTACTATAGAATTTAGTACAAAGGTTTCAAAGGAATATTAACATAACGGCTTTACGTTAAAATAGTTGGTCGTTCCCTTGTTATTTTACCTAGAACGCTTGAACCGTGGCACTTGTTGACTTACAGGAGAATGTTTTCAAACATCTCTGTTATCTGGGGGGAACTATTCATTTTAGTTTAGGGGTGTACGGCGTTTTATCCATTCTGTTTAATTTCATGTTATAAATTCATATATTAACATGCTTAAAAATTCTTGTCTTAAATTCCTTAAAATCTATAAATTTGCATAATCTGATAGAGCAACGAAACAATAAGCATATCGACACGACGCCTAGTGTACCTTCGAGAATACTAGCGCCGTCGGCTCGACGAGACGAGGCTAACGAGATACGGTTCGGAGTTCCCGTCGGTCCCCACGGGAGCTTCAATTCGCCGAACGCCGATGCTGTTTAGCTATGCGACCAATAAACAACCTCGGCAGGCGGCCGATAACGCTGCTCGAGCTAATTGACTGCAGGGCTCGAGCCCGGCAGCGGCGCGGGCGCCTCCATTCCATTCTTAAACGATCTAGTTCGCCAATACACTTAATTTTATGTAATTGCCAGTCTCGCATTTTAAGACTCATTCAATTTTTATCGGTAATGTAACTAATTGGAAAATCTGCGACTAATAAATCCGTAGGTTAACTTCCTTTTAATGATTTTCTACACACCTAGTAATTCTATGATGAAGCATCTATTGACGCACCTTGGAGTAAGGCCGATTCATATGCCATGACGAAAAACGGCATGACACCAAGTTCACGCAATGGGAATGAAAATCTGTTTGTGAAGTTTACCTTCGTACCGTTCTCCGTCCTACCCGACAGACCAGAACGTGGCCAAGCTGTCTGATGACCCGCAATTCATTTCACTCACTTCCGGTGATAATTTTAGAATTCATCCAGCAACAGCCCGTGTTTCATTTATTTATCTTGTGCGCTTGCGCACCGAACCGCCCGCTTAAAATGCATTTTTTTTTTTGTAACATCATGTGATGTCGCTTTCTGCGCTGTTGGCCCGCCTCGTTGTTTTCCATGTCACAGAGAACAAACTAAAAATTTGGGAATGAAATGGCGTAAACATCAAAATTGTTAACCGTATATTTTTAACTTTCCGCTATGAAAATTTGAAAAGTTCATAAAATTGGACTTTTGAAAATCGAGTTTTCATCAGATCTTGACGTTTTAAAGTCCTAGGAATTTATTTCGACCGTTTTCCGTATGATATCTGTATGTTTGTTTTTTTCTCTCTCTCTCTCTCTCTCTCTCTCTCTCTCTTTGTGTATGTGTGTGCTACGGGACGTGAATCCATACATGTAAAAATGAGAACATGCACAGTTGCGTATTATTGAGATGGTGAAAAATGGCTCAAAGTGTACGTTTCGTCTCTGTCTTACATTTTATGATAGCTTTTGCAGTGCCATATGTCATAACATAAAGTTCATTTTTAAATACAACGAGAACAAATAACGATCATTTTGTTATTTGAAGACATGTCATATTTTTTACTTTTTACACGTGCTGTTCTAAAACAAGACATCGGTGAAATGGTTTAATATTATTTTAAATTAATATTATTATTTTTTGGTTGAATATATGAAAATAATTGTAATATACTTTTCTTCATAATTAAGCTCAATGTAATAATCACCTAAGATTAAAATTAATATCAATCTTTAATTTCATAATATCGGTGAAAATACACATGAAAGAACTTGATAATTTCCAAAGAGTATAGATTATAGTAATATAAATCTTTTTTGTTATTTGTACAATAAAATAAGATGACGATTAATTAAACATTAACATATTTTTAATGAACATAATACTCTTATATAATCTGTTAAAAAACAAACTAAAATATGATAAAGATAATTATATTTGGAATAGGTTTAATCTATTGTATGATTTCCTTTTATAGGTAATTAAAAATATAAAATAAATAATAAATAAAAAAGGCAGATGACAGTGTACAGATGACACTACAATTTATCTTAATAAATTGTAGTGTCATCTGTACACTTAAAGAAATATAGCCCCGTTGGAAAAAAGTTATAAATTGATTTATCAAAAAATTATTCAACTATTAAGTAACTATTATTTTTCGGCTTTTGTTTTCATAAAAGGCAACGTAAAAGTTTTAGTAATTGACCTATAATTTTCTTTCTTTTTAGATCCTTTTACACAAATTTACGTAAGTTTATAAAAGATTTTTATTTGTTTATGATTAGCGAACTCAAGGGCGTATAGGGCCATCCCTCTCACATATAGTTTTACTTTATACCACCAAACAGATCCAAAAATAGGCTACAGTGCAGATGACCTTGAAATCCCAAGATCCATATCTACTATTATACAATTCACGTAAAAAAAGAAAGAAGCAAAATTTGCTTATAAGTACCAAACTTTATGCAAATAACTTGTCGTTTTAATTTCTCAAAATACTTCAAAATATAAATTTGTGATATTATATTATGGAAAACTTATTGAATGACATTTTTCCGTATTAGAAAATAAAACGAAAAATAAAAAGTATGTTGCTATACACTAAATATTCCAAGTTATAAAAGAACAAATTTAAAATATACGTAGTGATGCAATATTATTGTTTTGGAGTGCTTAAAGATTTTCACATCAGTCAGCCACAGTACTATTTACTATTTTTCTCTATATTTATTTATTGGTTTTCTTTAATTATAAATTGTTTCAATAATTTACCAAGCGAATACTATTAAGATTACCCATTTTTAACATAATATCAGGTTGTTGAAGGAAATTTTACGGTTTGTACAATATATTGTTTAATCTTTAACCCTAGCACAGATGGTGATGTTAATCTTTTCAAATTAAATACAAAATAGTAGGTTATTTATGTTTTGTTTCTAATTGTAATTCAGGATTTTAAATTATGAAGAGTAACAATCATTGCAAAATAAAACTTTATCTATTGACAGATTGTGTAATACTTTAACAATAATATTTTAAAGTGTTTTAAAGTAAATTTTGTATGTGTATGTGTTGCGTGTATATCGCACGAACCGTTATGAAGACAGAGAAAATAAATCAATCTGGTCTGGATGTCGGACTAATTTTTATTATTTTTAATTGCATATCAGCAGAGCTAAGCTTTTTCTCTAACTCATCAATATGAGGACCTCATTGAAGTCTATTATTTAACGTAATGCGCAAGAATACACTAGCATCAAAAAAACTGCAATTTCTCCCTTCCTATTATTAAGTCTGAAATTATACATATCGTGTGGTTACACTATGAAAATTAAGCAGACGAGTTTACGTCTCCGCAGTTAGGCGTTCTGTATAATATGTTATTTACCTCAGGTTCGACGGCAGCAAACACTTTGAATATAACGTCAGCCAATGACGTTTTAGACATCACAATTGCGATAAAAATATAAAGCAACCACTTTTAAATGGTTCCAACAAACAAAATTCTGAGAGGACCATCAATGTTTATTTCGCTGCTTTGTTCGCAATGTCTTGTAAGACTGCTTTTTATGGATACAGAGTATACATTTGGGGATACAAGAAAACAATGATTAAAGGCAGGCTGAGATCATTAAAATATATATCAAACAGTGTCCCATTTCCTGCTCAATATGTACCGATTTACAGAAAACTATCGTCGAAATTATTCAAGGAGCGCCGATGAAATAAGTCGCTAGCAGATTCAATATCAGGATTGCGGAGATGGAATGGGAATCCCAGTTGTGGTGAAGGATGCAGAGACAACTGTAAAAAAATTAGTCAAACGACAAAAAAAATTAATTCTCATATTTATAAATTTAGGCATAACAATTAATTTTAAATAGTGTCTGTTATATGCTAGTTTATTAAACTACTATTAAACCACCTGTCAAATTTTATAATATTAAACTCTTTTACAAATAAGCTATGTGATGAAAATATAAGTTATTAAAATGGTTTTAAAAAAATATAAAAATATCTCGAATATAAAATAAATATAAATAAAATCTTAACAGTAATTGTTTTTCAAGCGAATATATTACGGTTAATATTAAACCTCACTCATTTATTTTTAAATAAATATTTATCGTTACATTTAGATTACAAAGTAACACGGAGGGCTTTGTAATGCTTAACAATATTAATGAATTCTGGACATCTTTCCTTGAAATTTACCATTAAATCTGCTATAATAGTTTTATTAAATACAGTAAATCACAAAATGGTGCCTATACCTAGAAAATTCATTTCGAATAAATAACTTTTTAAATTAAACTCAATTCAGTAATTCGTTAACTAAATCTAGTTACAAACAAACCTCTAATAATTTGAGATTACATGACTAATTTAGAAATCGCGACGAAGCCTAATAATACGGAATGAACGGCAACACTATCTTCAACATGGCCGCGATCGCGAACGCGGTTCAAACCGTGATCGAGTGGTAAGTGGGGAGTGGTTTGTGGGAATAATGTTTATATCCTATTTTCAAACGGGTAGAATCACAAATTCTATTTAATATATTTTTATAATAATAATATATTTTTTAAAGCTTATTTAAATAAAAGATTTAAAGAAGACCCCCTATCACAAACAATATATTATTTTATCATTTACAGTTTTTAAGACACTTTAAATTTTTTCGGAATATTTTGAATTTATAAGATCCATGAAAAAGGTTTTTCATATTTTATAAGTAAAAAGTTGCTGTAAAATCTTTCTGATTATGCTGTTTTATCTGGCTAGTTTTAATAACATAAAAGAGATGACATTAAAAAAAATAAGTAAAAACGGTATCATGCCATTTTTCTATTGTTTTTCTGTTCACCAAAATTAGGAAATCTAAGGTAGAAATTTGATACATTTTAAAATTTTATTACAAAAAAGCAAAAATGCAATACAAGTCGCGAAAAAGGTTTATGACGTTCATGGACCTAATTCAGTGTCGGTTAGAGTAGCACAAAACTGGTTCAGGCATTTTCAGTCCTGTAATTTAGATGGCAAAAATGAATCTCGCTGTGGTCGACCTGTTACGAATAAAGTCCATGCGCTTTTGGAAAAAGTTGAGTAATATCGGCATATTAGTTCTTACGACAGAGCTGAAGACCTGGGATTGACCACAATACAGTTTTGACCTATTTAAAAAAGCTGGATGTACCAAAAAGCTTGATACTTGATTCCCACAGGAGCTCACTGAAAGAAATCTAATGAACTGTGTACTCACTTTCGATTCTCTATTAAAAAGTAATGAAACCGAATTGTTTTTGAAAAAGATTGATCACTGGTGATGAAAAATTGATCACTTACGACAAGAATGAGCGAAAAAGATCTTGGTCAAAACGTAAGTAAGCTCCACAGACTATAGGGAAACTCGGATTAACTCACAATAAGTTGATGTTATGTGTATGGTGGGATTGGAAGAGAATTATTTATTATGTGCTTTTACCACCGAGAAAAACCATCAATTCTCTACTCTGCCAATAGCTAATGAGGCTTAAGCAAGAAGTAGAAAAAAGATAGCCAGAATTGATAAACAGCAAGGATGTGGTTTTTCACCATGATAATACCAAACCACAGATATTTTAACCACTCAGCAAATGTTGAAAGGTTTAGTCGGGAAGTGTTAATATATCCACAATACAATCCTGACTTTGCATCCTTAGATTTTCACCTGTTTCGATCTCTTAAGAATTTTCATGTAGTATTAGGTTGGCATTGAGAATGGACTGTCAAAACTACTTGGCGCAGTTTTATGATCAGAAGTTCCAAAATTTCTACAGCAATGGGATTATGTCACTACCTACAAAATGGCAATAAGTTGTACAAAATAATTAAATGTAATAAAATTATGATAAAAATTACCTTGACTTTGTATAGGAAATACAAAAAAACGTTTTTCCGACTATACATCGACGTAAGTCCAAGGCTTGTGTCACACTTACTTTTTCTTGCGCTTTAGTTCGCTTTGACATAAATTATTTCCTCCATCCTTTGTATCCAGCAGTCAGTTCAATTTTTATTTCGTTCTGTTCTCTATTTTAAATACGGTTGTTTGGATATCGGTCGCGCTGTCTAATCTAATGCTAATTCCATTCTCCATTCCAATTTCGATCCTGTTCTCGATTTCGTTGTTGGGCCCTCTCACATTTCTCTCTCTTTCTCGCTTTCCAACGTCATATATTGATTATGCGCCCCACTATTTTACGCGCGTTTTATTTTTTTTTATTCCATGTCACTTTTGTAATTTTATTGTTTACTCGCGTAATTTATTGATTACCGTAGAATTTATACATGTAGTTTTATATTAATTATCTGGTCCGGCAGACGTTCTTCTACCCTTTCTTGTAGGTGGCTTGCCTTGAATAAACTTAATGCCTACAGTTCCGTTTGCGTTTCCATAAAATTAATGATTGTATCGATCGATGAAACTCTTAATCCCGGTCTCGCTTTCTATTCCGATTCTTGACACACTTTTATTTCTGATTCCGACTGCCCATTCACTTTCGACCCCAGTTTCATTCTCAATTTCGACCCCGGTCCCGCTTCCGGTTCTGATCTTGATCCCGTTCTCGATTGTGTCCCTCGTCTTGTGTTCCATTCTGATTTAGTTTTTCAGTTTCTATTTCCTTTCAAATCGGAACTGTGACTTTAAACTGCTACCAATCATAGTTCCGATTCGGACGAAACTAGAGGTAAGTACTTCCTTCTTCTTTTGTTTTTCGATTGCAAACAGGTTTTTGATGTCGATCTCACACTCAATTTTGATCCCGTCTCATTTTCAATCTCGGTCCTGGTCTCGGTTCTCATTTTGCTTCCCGTCCCGTTTTACATTCCGATACCGCTAACGGACTAAATCTACATAATATTGTTGTTTTACAGTATAATAATGAATATAAACTTAATGTGGTGCGATTTGGTAAACAACATTTTTGTCGATCCGTCCTATGCTACTTAAGAAGCGGAGATCTTTTCGTTTGTGAGAGGTTTGTGTTTGTCTATATTTTCAAAGACAAATCCGAAAAGAATTAAGAAGTTTAACATTTTAGTTAAAAAAATTAAAACAAATTAAATCTTGGCAACTACGCCACCTAACGCGGTAAAAACTGTCCTATCTCTCAAGATGGATCAAATTACATACAGTATGCAAAATTTGATTAAGGTCGGTTAAATGGTTACCCCTTTCGTCGCGATCCAACATCGTGACACGAGAATTTTATGTATTAAGATGTACGTCTGTACATAGTCTCGTAACCCCGAAACGTACTATTATGTATCACATCACAGCAATATAACGAAAGTATGGACGTAAAAATGTACGTCTGTTACTATTGAAAGCTGAAAGTGAACGGGTAGTTATAAAATTTGCCAGATATAAAAAATGTAGCCTGCAATACTTAGAGATACAATTTTAAGAATTGGTTTTAATGACCCCAGATACAAACAAGCAAAGAAATTTTTCCTCTTTGTAATATTAGTACGGATTAAGCAAAAATGCAATGCATATTGGTGAACAACTACATAATTATGCTATTTGCGCAACACTACCCGCTACGTAAATATATTTCACGCCACTGAAAATACTTGATCTTATATCCTGTTATCGTCTGCAATAGTTACGTACTATTGCCGTTTAACAAGTTTTTAAACTTCTAATAGGTACGTAGCTCAGAATAGGGGCACCGTAAGACGTGCGACGTTCGACTTCCCACAATGTATATGCTAATATTTGCTCAGTTACAATTGTCAACGATGAAAGAAAGCAAGCAAACAAGAAGACGGGAGAGCGTGGGCGCGCGTGAGCGGCGCGAGGGCGGCGGCCGGCATTGAATAAATACGGCTCAAGTACATTGAAGTAGATCAACTTCTCTAATTTTTCTCGTTTCAATCTTTAACTATTTTGACCTGCCTCGGGTCAAGTTCCTTCGGTCGAATCATGACACACATCCGCATGATTTGTCTTTACGAAGTTAAGTAATTTTGCAGAACAGACATATACCTGGGATTTGGATTTATTTTTAATAAATGAACACTTTATTAATTCCATACTAAAAATGTCTTTCTGTGAATACGATTAATAAGAAAACGACAGTAAATGTTTTTAACTTAGAGCCAATCACAGAGTTTATGTACTATGAAATTACACTCTCTCTATGACCAATTTATCAACGATTACGATCGCTTTAAATTCGATATTTCTAGAGGGTCTAGTTTTCTAGCACCTTGAATTAAAATGCGAAAGAAAGAAAAATAGTAACATAATTGATAACGTCGCATTAATTTATAGTAGTTGGTGGTCAATTTTGGTCGAATCCTAAACTAAATGCATTTGAATGTATGTAGATCGTGCTTCATTCGAAAAGCACAAGACTTTATTTTAACATTGGAATTCAGGACATGTTATATTTTCGTCTGCAGGTATTTTGTAAGTTAATATCGATAATAAAACCAGAGAAAATGTAGAACTATCGTTTTACTTAATCTCAGAAATTAATCGCGCCTATGAAAAAATTGGCACGCTTGTTAGGGACAATATAATGCTTCGTTAAGTTTAACAATTGGTTCTAAACCATATTCAAGATTGATAGCGATTACTTTTTACTGCTAGGTAAAGTAATAAGGCTTAAACTAGGTAAAGTAAAAGGTAAAGTTAGATAAAGATCCATATCCTTGTATCTTGGAATTTTAACCTAACGAATAAAAAAATTAAAAGCATATCATGAACAAGAAATTTAAGCTATCGAAATAATTTTTAAACTTTGTTGCCTAACAAAAAATGTGGATGTACAGAAAAAATGTTCATTCATTTTCAAACTCGTTGAAGGTATATTTAATATTGAAGGTATTAAAACTCAATTCTATTTAATTATTGTAGATAATTATATTGAGCATTTTTTTTTTGCAAAGCTCAGTTGGTCATTAACATTAATGACCAACAAGGAGAAAGTTCAATCAGGGCATAGGGTGGAAAATGCTATCAAGGTGAGTGGAAGATCAATATGATGGCAAATTACGACTGGTCATGGAAGCACAATATGCAAGATAAAACCTACAATAACTGAAACTAAAAAAGTATAAAACAAAGTTTCCAAGATTTTAGAGAAACAGTTTCACGCGAAAAGCCTAAATCTGTATAATTTCATTAAAATGCACACTGAGTGTTTCATTTTGTAATATAACCGTGTCTGTTCAAGTTATAGAAAAATATAATGTGTTGGTTAGAAACTACTCACGCTATTCAATTTCGAATGGTTGTCTTATCTAAGAATAGATACTATTATAAATATAGAACACCATTCACAAAATTCAATTTGTCGACCTGTTATCAATTGCACGTGGCACACATGTTTCATTATAAATCATACAAGGATTTTAGTAATTATTAAAAGTTTATAAACCCTAAGCAATTTACATTGGGAGGAATTTATATAGGGCTCGAAGACATGTGTTTTAATGTTTTTAGAACGTTATACAATGCATGTTTTTTGACATTTGTTTTTCACTTTCTAATGTTAATTTTGTTCTTCTCTCTTTCTCTGTGTTACACATTTAATTCTTCAATCTAAAATCTATTGTAAAAACACCGAGTGGACACACAAACAAACAAATATGCGTGATAGAAAGCTAGTTACTTGTGCAATATCATTTAGTTTAAAATGCATTGCAAAATTTGTACCAAATTGCAAACAAATAATTTTTACAAACTAGAAAGCAAGTTAATAAAAACATGGTAAAAAACATATATCATTCGATAGTAATTCCTATTTCGATCCCTAAAAGTGTTTCTATAACTCAATTGAATATTGGAATACAATATATTTTGACGTGACAACGTCTTAAATTAGGTTGCGGCTGGGAGTCACTTATGAAAAAGTGTAACGCTCGGTAACGTTACGATGAGTCACCGAACGAGAGAGAGGCCCGCCGAATGCCTTGCGTCTCTCTCCCACTCAACTATGATCGGTCTGCCGCGCGCGCACTAGAGAATTAGTGCATAGCTTGCAAATGTATTGCAAGTTATTGTATGTATATTTGTATATAAATACGTATGTGTAAAGGTAAAAATAAAATTTTGTTAATATGAAATTCAGTGCGAGATTCTTTGTATAAATTAATGTTTTAAATATAATTCTTTGTATAAATAAATGTTTTAAATTGTTACTATTATTTCATCCTTCTTCCTACTATACGAATGAATATTCACATTAAAATGATTTTACCATTCAAAGTCGTTGTCACGTAAAACTTTCGCCCGTATACCGACTTTACAGGCAACCAATTTTTTCTTTAATTCAACTATTGATTCACTGTAACTATATTAATAGAGCATCGTCATATTCCTAGTTTAAAGTTCCATGAATTGGCAAAATGTCATCGTGCCGTATTTGAGTCACGTCAAGGGGCAGTCGTGAATCAAACGCGAACAAAAAGCCCACAGAGCAGCCTCAGCCGGCGCAGCCAGTTTCCCAGAACTCCCCCCTTTAGCCGCGACCGCCGGCTGCAACTCGATCGGCGGAAGTTAAGCCACTGACTCACGGTTAAACTGGTCTAAGCGAAGCTCTCGTTTCGTATAATAGTCGATCGGTTAGTTTTAGCAGAATAAATACGTTGAACAACAGCCGCATACGACTGTTATCTGTCTGGAGACAACTATACAAGTATGAAAATTGTGTTGTGAACAAGCCACCTTTTTATTTTGTCGATGGTTCGATAAATAAATTAGAGGCGAAAAAAATAATAAGATATATACCTAATTTTATAATTAATTTTTTGAAAATCATTAGAAAGACTAATAAAAAATGTATGGATTATGCAAGTCGCTAATATTTATAAAGAAAATTCCGTTAAATTGTTTGGCCTTACAGATTACACACTTCACCTTTTTTCACACTTTCCTCTTAGGTCACTTTACGGGTCACGTAGATATTTTCTCCATAGTTTCTTCCCAGCTCTCGCCAAACCTCCTACCTATACAATTCTAATTCGACATTTTAAGATTAATTTTATTCTATTAGACCCAATTTTTTATACATGTAAAAAGTTAAATATTCCTACTGATAAAATTATAAACTCTTATCAGTAGGATAATGTTCGATTATGCAGTACGTTTTTAGGATTCCATACCTCATAAATACCTCATTACAAAATCACTTTGTTATAGGTACCACTATCGGTCCGTGAGTCAAGGCCCTCTTAAAAAAGGGCTTCTAAAGAAGCCACATCAGATGTCAGATTAAAATTAATATGAGATATTAAAGTTTATAGCTTTAAGCTGCTACAAAATATTCAAGTACTTAAATCTATAAAGAGATACGAGCCTTCAAATCATATTTTCCTATTAGTAGTCCGACTCGCTGACTGATTATCATTTAATGGCATGTGCAGCAGAGCTGAGCCCACATACTGATGTGAAGACTCCTGACTGAGAGATAAATTATTTTATCTAGAGTGGTCATTCAGGAATGCAGAAGTATCAACAAGATCTAATTCCTGATTACGTACCAAAAATAGTTCCGGCTTACAATTCGCGGCATGCATTTTATACACTTTGTTTTTTTTTATTAAAAAGAAAGTTATTTGCTATAAACGATTTCTTTACTGTCGTGACATTATTGTCGCCAGTTTCTAAGAGACTACACATATTACTGGAATTGCATCTCCTCTAATTTATTATACATGCGTGTTTTTTTTTACACAACCATCTTTTACTACTGCAACTTTAGCATAGGGACAAAAACTTTATTAGCTTGTTGTGAAACACTTTTCTATTGATAACAGTTAGTAAGATACATATTTAATAAGGACATATTAAGTTTACTTATCTCAGCTTTCAACTTGTAGGCTCACAATATCAGCATCACTTAGTCGCCGATTTAAAAGGAGTATTTAACAATAGATTACCTGTTCTTAATCCACACTCACTCTAGTAAATAATACAGACAGCTATCCATGAACAGAATGCATAGCCATGGTAAAGCTGTATCATCCCTTTCTGATACCTCTATGGAAATGAAAGCCGTTGGTTATGCCTTGTTTATTATTCCGCAGGCACTAGAACCTCTTTATAAAGATTGAGACTCGCACCATGTATGGACAAGTTTTCCACAAGTCACACCTTTTTACTCTATGATAAGCTTTTTCAAGATCTACCAAAATAAAGAAAATTTTTGTTCCTTGGCCAAAAACTGGTAAATCCTATGGGTTGAGGGTGTCCAAAGGCGGTGGTGACCATCTGCGCTCTGGTGGCTTGCATGCTCATTAGCCCTTTAAAAGTCTCATAAATAATTTGTGATATTCCACGGGGAGAAAACTTTTTACTTGAAAAAATACCCCATCCCTTTTCAGTGTCGCTTGTAACTCTCAATTTTACTTTCAGTCTCAGTCCTAACTATGTCATTAATAGTCTTTGCATACAGTTCACCAACGAGGCTAAGAAGACTTATAGGGTGCTAATTTCTATATACCTGCCGTGAATCTCTCATTTTGTACAGAAATACAATAACAAATTTGCACCAGTCATTAGGTAACCTAAGATTTTCTAATATTTATTAAAAAACGCTGGTACAGAAGGTTTGCCACAATCGCTCCGCGACCAATCATATTTTTCTCTGTCTATCATACTTTTATTCTTTTATCTACACCAAGTACAGGAGTTTATCCTCCTATGGCCAAATAGTGATATTTTGTTTTGTTATGGCCATATATACGTATTAGGCTTACCTTTGTAAGTTATTAAAATAAAATAAATCAACAAAAAAATCTTTACTAATGTTTACTTTAGCACTGAAACTTATGATATAGCCTTCTCTTTTTGTTACATTATGCATTATAACTATAACCTTCCAATTCATAATCTTATGCAAATAATAAGAAATGTATTATAATTCATATGGGATTAAAAATTTTATAATACAAATTGAAAATATTTATGTTGTTTAAGAGCTTAATAGAAAGTATCAATACCAATAGTCACCACGTCTTGGTCAGCCACGTACCTTAATTGGTCACTAACTGATTTCTGTGTCGTAGCCATTTTTTCCTTTCTCATTGCCGTATTCGAATCGAATGTAAATATAAAGCGAGCTTTCACCTTTTGACCCTGGGAATATGAAATGTTTAAACTTATCAAAACTAAGATCTTCAAATGTTTGGCCGAAATTTTGTACATATCGGAAGTACTATGATAGATTTATGATTATGGTGATTATAGTGAATATGTTTAGCCTACTTTTTTCTTGATTTATTTATATTAAAGCAAACATGCTACGGCTTAGATCGCCTATCCATTCCAATCAATAACATGAAGTTATAGATTTTATCCAAACATTTTAACACTATTAATGGAGCGTTCAAATAAATCCTACCATCATATCCGTATATAACTCTCAGTAGGTTACCATGAATGTTTAATATCGATGTCCATATTATGATAAGATTATTTCTGTATTCGGTACTCAGTCCGTAGGTCGTACGCCAAAACCTTTTGAAATTTTGATGGAAGCTTTTTACCAATCGATGGACTCACAACTAACGGTAGTTGCTCAATCTTATTAATGTACATTCCTCGAGTTTCTATAGATCACTAACTTTATATCCCTTATAAATATAGATAATCAAATATTGCATGGTGCTAAAACAATTAAAATTTTACAATAAATCAAGGAACAATTATTATCCTTCTTCATATCTGATATATTGATATCATTAGTGATATTGATGATTTCTTAATACTGCTATTACTAAACTAAATTAAAGAGGTATTGAAAGTATTCAACCTAATTCATTTCGTCTCCACATTTTATAAAATGATATATATATATATATATATATATATATATATATATATATATATATATTCCTGTTTTATTATATACATAATTTTTTTCATTTATATTTGTCAAGTTTATGACGTACCTGACTTGATTAGTTCTTAATTATCATATTCGAACCTGTATTTATTTGAGTTCTCTTAGAAACACATTCGAAAAAGAAGGATGTTCACGAATCGAACAGAGTCGATGAGCACGATTCCCAACACTTTTATCACGCGACGTGTTACGCATACATGCTCATTTTTATGAAGGCCTACATGAGCACGTTACTGATCAATCTCCTTTGAAACATCAATTACGTTTCTTTCCCATTTTTTTTTCCTCAAGCGATCATTCCTTTGTTCATTTGTTTCCTCTAAGCGACGCTGTCTCATTTGAGTGACGTGTATCGAAAGCCTGCCATGTTCGACACAAGTAAATAAAATTAAAATGTCTGTCTGTGATTTAAGAAATTTCAGAAGTTTCAATGTTAATTAGGAAATCTAAGGTTAAAACCTTTTATGGATGTCTATCTGAAATTATAATAAAAATTAATAAGACAACTATCGTCAAGATTTATAGATAGCGAACTGCGAATCAACATAGACTACTTTTCAGTATTTTATTTTCAAGGGAAGACGTTTTTTAGTAATAAATCAAGAAAATTCAAAAACCTCAAAAAGATCAATTTTGAAAATTTTCTGCAGACTTAATTTTTAATATGAACTTTTATTAAAAACGAGATAAATGCATAGATTTTGAACGTTTCATTTTCCTTTACGCTCAAATGGCTGGACGAATTGCAACGAAATATTATATGGAAATATCTTATGTTTTAGAATACGATATGATAGTATTAACAACAGGATGAGACTCGAAATCGATAGCAAGACCGCGAATACGAGATCGGAATTCGGAACCGATGAATACTTTCATTATTACTCTTAAAATTCTTGTGAAACAGAAAACTTTTGAATATTTTGTATTGTCATGTTAACCTTTTCGTTTCCAATAACGGATGTTGTCGTCTCTACAAAAGACGGTTACACTATGTGTGTCATACTGAAAATATATGTAAAATCAAATTTGCGCTTATATTCAGGCCTAGGTTATTAAATTAAAATTTTCAATAGTTTACACGATAGGACTACGATACTGCTAAAATATCCATTTTTTATTACCTACAACGCGGTAACAATAGTGTTACAAAAGTCCATATGTATTCGGTTATTCAGTCTAAGCCACGCAAATGGTGATTAATGTGAACAGATGTAGAGAAGATTGTGTTACTAGGGTCCTATAAATGTACACTTAGTATACTTTTGACTTCTGTGTGCTATGTTCAAGTATTTCTGTGCACTATTTAACAAACCGATTACATGATCAACATTAGTCATATAAAGCTTTCATAAACCTTCAAATTAAGTTTCTTAAAATGACAGCATTATATTAGTTACACTAAAATTCTCTTCTAGAGTTTCTGAAATTAGGTCTGCGTAGGTCACCATTATCTATAACGCCAATAGTTACACAATAAGCTACTTTTATACTTCTATAGATATATTAACACAGTTTTTAGAATGTTTTTTAACTTTGGTGTTGAATATGAAACATAATTAAAAGTTATAAATGCATGAAGTTAACATTTACAATAAAAGTGAACAGTTGTGAAGTATTTTATACTAATTGGGAAATCGATGAGGTAAAAAATAAATTATTTGAGTAGTTCTAAAAAACCTAAAAATTGCAAAAGATGATAAAGACGAAAAAACCTAGCAAAAAATCTAATACAACAGATATGTTGTAAAACCAGTTTTATTCTTTATATATGCTCTAAATATATAAAAAAAGGTACACATTTATTTTAAAACTTAAAACTATTGATTATTTTATGCCATTAAAATGATTATTTTTTCTTACTGTTAACGGACAAGAGCGATTTACATAAATTACAGTAATTTATAAACGCTACATGGACTTATTTCTATAATATTACCGCTATATGTAATTTAGACATAAGAAGTAGAAGACCAAGCGGAAAACTATTTGTTCCGATTACACTTAAAATGTTTTTTTTTTCTAGAACCTTCATACTATATTCAATATGGATTATTCCGAAGCCTTCTCAGGAATACGGCTTACCCGCAAGTGAAACCGCATTAATATCCGTTCAGTAGATCTTGTTTTATAAATGGACAAACCGACGTTAAATTTTATGATGTATAATTGTGGACGATAAACGTTTTATAATGTTCCTATGGTGTTCGATATCAAAGTCAATGTCTTTTCAAGCGTTTTTTCCTTTCGGGCATTAGATAAAGATACCCCAATAGGCAGAGATAGAAACGTTTATGCTAATATAAGAAAAGGTATCGACACGCAGATTTTAAATTTTCTTTGATAGGTTGAAACTTATACGAGAAAAAGGACATCGCGGTTTGACATAGACTCCTGCGCCAAGGACTCTACCACCACGTGCTATACTTTGTTATGTTGTACGAAAAAAATGTATATTTTTCACTCAATCTAGGATTCTTAATACAACCCTGACCGTTTTTCGCCAATATTTATTCTTTATTACACTTTAAAATATTTTCGATAACAACATTAAGGTTGATGCTTGCATGTATTACCGTTTTCACAGAGCAAAAAAAAACGTTGGAAACGTTTGTTGTAAGGAGGCTCCTCTTATATATGTGTAAAACGTATTCGTCTGGATTTATTAGGAACCGCCAAATTAAACAAATGTGTTGCTCTGAAAAAACAAGAATTTGTTTTAACTTTACTTTTTCACGCTATGTACAATCACACTATTGTTTTAATATCACACCTGAAAAGACAAAGAAACGACATTTAAAGTATTTTAATTAGTTTGTCGATTCCCTTGCACACGTTAGTTTTTATAATATTGTAGCTTTTCACTTACCACTCTCTCCAACTTGAAAAAAAAACATTGAAATTTGCAGTTCCGTAGACAAGTGGAGACATCTTTTCTGAGCTTGGCAGCACATTGCTCCTGTTTGACCGATAGTCAAAGAAGGCGCGTTTACGGGAATAAAGGGGAATAAAGAAATGTAATTCATTTACATACGTTTTGTTCTTTGTTTGTTATTTGTTTGATATTTTCTACAATAACACATATCCTGTGAAAATGTGGTTTTGTTAGATTATTGTTCAAAAGATGCAACCTCTTAAACGTAGGTTGCAAAAGGACAGACTGCGTTCGGCTTCCCTGCGGAATCCTAATACTAAATCATAGATAAAAACGATAGACATTATGTTAATAACTCATTCCTTTCCACCAAATAAATCCCATACTGAAAACAATACAATTTAAATGTCACTGATTTACTTCGATTTACCACACCGCAAAAAATAGGATCGCAGACGCAGTCCTGCGACCGCAAAGCGAACTCTCCACATCTGGAATGGCTCCCGGACAAAATTAAATAAAGGTGGTCTGTATTGCGTTTTATTATCATATTCCCTTACATAATATTCAATATCGGCTCAACCCCATCGCAGCCGTGGGCGCGCGCAGGTTGTTTTCCAAAACCGGCTCCGGCGCCCGGCGCCGGATTATTGCCGCCTTTATGAGTCCGGCCGACGCGACCGCTCTCTTCGGAAACTAATTGAAGATAACAAGCCTGTTTTTTCACATATCGATTTGCTCCTTTTGTAATCGCGCCGATAAACTTCTACGACGTTCCCTCCCCCTTTTTTAACGTTTTTATTGCGGGGCCCATCGGCCTCCCGGATTACTTCTAAGATCGGTATTTCATTACGTCCGAATGTATGTCGAGAATTCGTCGATTGTGCGTACCTACTTGCAAAGCTCGATTTGACCACAGTAAAAGTCCGCGGATTCCGCGCCTACGACGTTTTCGCCAATTAAGCTTAGCTTTTATAAATGAAAAGCTATTCTATTAAATTAATTTAGTTATTTATATTATTAGATATAAATTTGTATACCGATTAAAATGTTTTGTTGGAATATTTCTTAACTACTCTACGATAAATTTCAAAAGCTAAGTAACTCTTCTGCTTAGAGAGCAAAGTAGATCGTTGCAAACTGCATCACACACTGTTTGGTTTGTTCCAGAGAAATTGTTAAGGAAAAATTCGCAAGAAAAATTTATTTTCAAAATAACTTCTGAGGGTCTTGGTGGATTAATATTTGATATCATCAACTTTCTTAGCTTAAAACACTGCGTCAAATGCAGGCCAAAGTAAATTAAAATTGAACAATGCATTCGATAGATATCATAGTTTAAAAATTTTAAAAATTGATTTAGATGTTTGAAATCTAAAAGTTGGAGCGTATAAAATTTTATTTTTGCCTCGGATACCTTCAAAAAGCATAAAAACCGATATTCTGAGCTCAAACTCAATAATTTCCTATTAGATATATTTTTGAAGACTTTGAACTCGAAAGTCGCAAAAAATTTCAAGAACGGCCTATAAGTTCAACCTTTTTTCAAATTTTCGATTATGAAAACTTAAAGATAAGTCTAAGTAAAATTCTTTCAGAGCTCAAAGGCTTTGAAACAGTTTTATTTTTAAGCTCGAGGGACTTAAAAACTCATCGCTAAATATATAGCGACAAGTTTTGCGGATGACCTACAGTGTCAACTGTCTTACGGATTTTTTGTTCCAAATCAAAAGCGAAACCGGGATTGAGAGTCATATCGGTCGATACAAAGATGTAAGAATTGAAATATATAAAAATGAATATTTGTAAGTTTGTCTCCTATGCGAGCCTTAGTCATTGATTAGATAGACTACGATGAAACTGGTGACATGTTGTACAGACGTCTGGGAAGATTTATGGAAAAAAATCAGACAAGTGCAAACACGATCCGCGTCCTACGGGTTCCGTATACAAAATTAATAATATATTACATATATCAAGTCTCAATGATTTTTGTCTGTTCACGATAACGATACTGACGAGATGTTTGTCCCAGGAATTTCGAAACCTTTGTTTTTTTTTCAACGATTTTTTGAATTTTATATTAGACATAAATGGTCATATTTTTGTTTATATTGATTAAGAACCTTGATTTTTTTTATAGCTTCAGGTAACCTCAAAACTTACAAATTGATATTAATTTCGGCTTGATTACTCCACGCATCCCTGAGCAAAAGGATCTTGACAGACAGAAGGACAGACGTACAACGAAGTGATCTTATAAGACTTTTTTTTACTTTAGAGCTAAAGAACCTTTAAAAGAACTAATATTTGTTCCCGGTTTCGTTCGCGTATTTGTACTGCTAAATCAAACTACCGTATTGATTTTAAAAATTCTTTCAATAATATGTATACTATTCCTGAGTAAATTAGGCTTCCAATATTTAACCCTAACTTTTTCCATAAATTTATGTTCCTAAGACAATTTAATAATTTTTTTACTTATTCAAAGCCACACTATTTCCGAGTAATAAGCTTATATTTTGTTTTGAGACTAGCCTCTTGAGATTTGCCTCCGGCTTCGTACGCAACAATGACTAGTAACGAAATCAGAATCGAAAACGGGACAAGGACCAGAAATTGAAAACGGAACTGGGATCGAAAACGACTGTGGGGGATGGGATCAAAATCAAAAGTGTGACCTGAATCGGAATCGAAAGCGAGACCGGAATTGGATTGACATTGATTGATACAAAAGGAGAAGGAATTCGTTCTTTATCCATGATAGCGCACCTGAAAGCATTAACTAAATGGGCAAGCTACCAACATGAAAGGGTAAACCTTTGTCGGGCCGGCTACTTTAAAGTAAATATTACAACAATGAAAATTTAAACTGGGAACTAGTTACTATAAAATAAAGAATGTAATTAAACCTAAGATAAAAATTGGTTATGACTTTCCGTTAGGAAGATTAAACTGATATATATTACAAAAAAAAAATATTACTGAATGATTTTTTTTTTGCGCAACTGAGAGCGAAAGTGCTTTAATGATTTAATGTAATAGAAACGAAAAAAATATCAAAATAATTCAGAAAATTATCCGATCTCGTCAACCGGCTCTGCCAAACTTAAAACGCAATCACTTGTAAAAAAATCATTCATTTAGCATTTTTTTTTACTTTATCTTGAGAATTACAGCATATAGTTTCCTATTGAAATAGGCTGTTTAATTCGGTGACATTAAATTACAGTTAATGAAAAATATACTGTAAGGAACAAAAAAAAAAAAGGGAATTTCACAATTAGTAGTGACCCCTGTATAAGTACATACATCTCTTCCTTAATATTACACAAAATATCGAATCATGTAAAATATTATTATTTTAACAAGTTCGTAACTTTTCGGTTTTTGCCATGTAAAATATTAAATCTCTGAGAGTTTAATAGACAAGGAAATCGATATAAAATAAAATCATATCCACGTTTTTCAAAAAAAAAAAAAAATAATAAAATAACTTCTCTTAGCCTCATAAATTTTAAAACTCCATACAGTAACCCCTTACATATTATTCTGTAAATATGTAATTTTAATTTTTTAATATCATACAGTCGTAAACGAAAGACGTGGGTACGTGCAAAAGATGAATTATAATTGATGTATTCACAATTCAACTAACAATTTTATTGTATGCAAATTATATGAACTGGTGTGAGTTTTCTTATCGATAAATATTCTCTACACACTTAACAGTTAAGTATATGTCATTTGACCACGTTTCGTTTTTAAAAATCCTAATATTTTCATAACTTTTAAGAAGGACTAGGACCATTTAATGGATTTCTGAAAAATTATTTCATACTTTTGTGATACATTTTTTTTTTATTAATTGTTCTTTACTTTGAATCTCATATGTGTGAAATTTTATAATAGATATAAACTTCTTGACAAGAAAATGGCAAAGACATGGAATCAATTTTAGTTTTATTTCAATTTTTTTCTTACCTGATCAATCGAAAATAGAAAATGTTGTGTTTACCTACAAATATATAATATGTAGGAAATACAGTAATGACATTTTTTAACCTTACAAGCATCTGTTGCAATTATTTTAAAGTTTTCTTTTCCTTTTTTCTTTTTGTTAATTTTCTTGAATTATATTATCATTCAAGTTTAAACAATGTTCAAAATTTCAAGTCTCTGGCTCATAGAGAAGTTAATTTAAAAGCGAATACAAAATTCCACCCGGGTAGTCATAAAAGAAAACGAGTTAATTAACCGTGAAAAATAACTTTGAACAACGTCTCCGTATTGTAAAAAAAATAAAATTGTGAAAATCTCGGACGAACCACAGGATATCTGTATTACTTAGTTATTAATTAGAAATTCTTTTTTCTATAATATGTTTGTATAGTTTATAAAAATCCACTTAATGAGTTTGAAACGCAAATAATTTCGCAACCACGGCTTCCGACCGTGTGCAGATATGCACTCTCCCACTCCTCGTCGCGTGTTCACATGTGGGTGACTTCTTTGCGGGTCACCTACTACGGTTTCGATAGATATAGAATTTTCATTAATGTATCTAGAAAATATAAAAATATGAACCAAAATTGAAATTAATCGTGGTGTCGATTACACTGACGCTACATTAGATTATAAGTCAAAATTATTGTAACAAAGTTTCCCGTGTGTCGTGTCATATACCTATGTAGAAAATCACTGAAAGGGCACTCGAAAGCGAAAACGGCTCATGTCGTACTTCATTCTAACATGGAAGGACCGCACCGCCCTTTGAAGTTAAGAGGTACCTCATCTTTCGGGTATCAACAAATAATTGGCTTATTAAAAAAATCTCAGACTGTCCACGGTCGACGGCGTCATTAGACGCGGCGGCGCGTGACCGGCGCGGGACGCGGCCGTGACGGCCCCGGCGCGGCTAAACAAACATCTTTCCCGATTCCACTCTGAGTCTTCGCCGAAATCCGATCAACACGTATTCAAAATATTACTTCTGACGAGAAAATTTACATGATAATGAAATAAAAACGAAGAGGTCCCTTGCATAACAAATACAAAAAACATACAACAGGTAAAAAAAACATTTCAAACTCCGTATAGCATAAAACGTTAAAAGGTCATGTTCAGCAAAATATTTACTATAAAATTGACTTACCATAGAACACAACGTCGAATCCATTTGCGTGCTCGTTTCATTCTAGAAAAAGTTTACTTCCACCTGAGAGCTATCTAGGCCACGCTGAATTGGAACAACGACTGCCTTTCGAAATGTGTCTACGTACAACAAACCACCGCCGCACCTATCAATCGAAACTTCTAGAATTAAAGTTTATTCACCTCGAGTCCGGCCGTCAGTAAATAAACACGCTTTCGTGTTAATTCACGCGAAAATTATACAGTCATCGACCGCCGGCCGGCCGCTCCACTTGAAATCGATTCTTTCCGTAACATCCCTGATGTTGATTATGTAAATTGGAATTGAGCTCCGTTCGCCTGCCTCAACAGCACCAGAACCGACAGCCGGCGCCGACAACGGAAAACTAATCGTATTGTGTCATCTAATATTTCTCGAAGCATATTATTGGATTCTCTTTAACCCGATTGGCCACAAGTATTCTTCTTATTATGTTAAATTATATTAAAATATACCGTGAATGGTACTTTTATTCCTATGTATGTAAGTTTCATGTTTAAAGTTAACGAAATCCGTTATTACATAGCAATTCTTAATTGCTTTTCAAAGTATAAGCTGCGCTAGAGAAGACGTATACATTAAAGGATGTACCCCAGTAGAAACATATTAAAAAAAAATGGTAATATAACAAGATACAGTTGCATCGACTGTAACGAATATTAGTAATTGCTAACTCTTAACCGTAAGAAACTTCATCAGATGCTGTTATAAAGTCCTATATTTAAACTGTTTTATAAGAACTCTTCCATTTCCATTTAATTTAACGGTATTTTTGCGTTTTTTTTTTTCTTAGTCTGAATGTTAGAGCTTTAAAACCGAAATCCGTTTGTAGTATAACATTAGCAAAACAAATCTGTACCAATAAATTATTTACGGTACTAACGGTTAAATCAAGCTCTGCAGCGCCGGCCGTGTCAACCGTTATGATAAATGACGCGCTGTTGTCAAACGTGATTTCCTGCTGCGGTCTGCATTATTAGCGTGAACGAATTGCATCGAACGCTTTTTATTGAGGATTACGTCTAGATTAATTAATTATTGAAAATAGTAACAATCGATTAGATTGTTTTAAATAACGATCGGCTGTCGTCAAAATAAATGTCAACGACCCGTTTCATAACTAGCGGCTGCAGGCAAGAGATTTTTTTTACCCTTCAAAAATTTTATTTTAGATTAGCGGCTTACCAATGTCTTTACACGTGTAGACGTAGACTTTTAACATGTTTTTGTTAATGCCCAGTTAGACTATAAAGTAGAGGTAGCCGATGATATACAAAATGAGGTATCGAATTCTGTTTGCGCACGATACCCTCGCATACATACACTGTTAATTGTGCAACATTTTAATATTCGTATAAACAACAGCAAATGTTTAGGGTTTGCTTAAAGTTTGAGTATTCAAATATATTGAAAAAAGTTTCTTTTTTATTTGTGGTGAACTTTAATTCTAACTTTCATATCTCTTGTTTCAGAAAAATAAGCACTCCTACACAAAGTTTCTAAAATTTACATCCTTTGTTGAGTTTAAAATGTTGATACACATATTTTTTTGCTTTTATTTCATTGTTCTACCATATTATAGCATTTGTCAGGAAAATCTTATTCTGAGCTTTATCTGAAAGAAAAATGGAACCTTAACCCAAACATTATTCTATGAATGTGCAAAAATTTTAAAATAGACACAGTTTATTTGGGCTCTTGTAGAAGGCGCTCGCAATTAAATCCCACACGCTAATCCTCTGCGGGTTGGGGGTGTTAATGAACTTTGTAACCGACACGAAGACGTGCTTGGGAGCGATGGTTGAACACTCTCTCCGTGATACGGAACCATTGGTTTAATTCGCCTTGAATTAAAACGCCATTGGCCAATTCACCTGTGATCGAGGTCGTTCACCTTCTGATTTAAGAGCCATCAAATACAACCACTCTTTTCGATAGTTAGTTTGCATGAATTCTAGAAAAACTTTTCTTTTGAATTGAATATAGACCGTCACAGCCGTATAAGCCAGGATATAGACAAACTAGTGGCCGCCTGCAGCGCCGTTCTCATGGACAATTTTTGTTTTCATTTTTGTTTAACATTCTTTACGATAAATATTGACCTTGCTCGGCTTCATCCGTCTAAAATATTTGGAAACCTTCCACGACTACATGTAATTGAGATCAAAAATAAGTTCCTTTATCTAGACATGTAAAGCAGACAGTTACTAGAATAACTAGAGCACAAAGGTTATTTATGTGTAAACAAGACAAGAATTTTTTTTTGTCTGTATTTACATATCAATTTTTTAGGTCGATTAGCCAAATCTGTAGGAGCTTTCATTAGCGAAACCTCTAAAACATATAATATATGTTAATTGTGACATTTAGTGTTACTCGGAAACGAATTGTGATTGTGCTCTTATGGTGAATTAGTGTAGGTATAATTAATTGGCTTACATTTATTAAGGTCGCATAATATTAAAATCCAATATCGATTTTCCGTGTAATAGTCTGATGCAAATTTTTGGCCTTATGAACTTGGCGTAAAGAACGTCACAATGATGACCAACGGTGTGAACAGAGCATCACAGATGGAGACTGCGGCACGCGCGCCCGCCGGAGATATCTTGCGACCAAATGTCCCACACAGTACCAACTGACTTCACATATACCAAAAACCTTACGGCACACATTGTCAGACCTTAGACAATTAATGTCATATTATTTCGTATACACCATTCTTAATAATTTTAAAAATATTTGATTTTTAATTTAAAAACTCATGTAATTTCCAAAAGGGAAATAGATGTGATTTTTTTTTATGTAAATACTTATTAACTCAGTTGAGATTTATTTTAAAATAAAAAGTAATTTCAAACTGTAAAGGCTTTATAATGAAAAATCATATCAAAACAAAAAAATAACTGTTGTTTTGAACTCTGCAATGAATAATTATGGATAGTTTAGTAAATAATTTTACTTTGCCTGCTTTTCTAAGCTAGTAAGGACCAAAACGAATTGCAGTTTTACGTCAATATTTAAACCCTATTTGAGAAAATATTTTTTTTAATATTTCGTACTTTTGAAAGACGTCCTTCTGTATTAATATATATTTATAATTTTAACCAATTGAATTATGGTCTAGAGTTCGCTTTTGAACATATATTAGAAAAATCACACCAAAATAAATTCAATGATACCCATCATTTGCACATCCTCTTTTTGGTATGGAAACCTAGATGCGAGTGTTTAACTCCCACATTGGCCAGTATATTTACTTTAAAATTCAGCCAAATATGTACACTCTTAGCATTCCAATGATGTTTTTTTCGATGTTACAGGATGTTTCCTATGACAAAAATCCAAACGAAGCTGAAACAATAGGTTTATCCAGCAGCTGTGGTAAAGTTTTGAAATCAAATAACAGAGCGAATTATGAAAAAAATACGTCTGTTGAAATGAAAAAAAGTGAAAATATAAATGATAAGACTAACTATTCATCACAGCCAATATCAAACTCGTCTAGAAAACTGGGTTTGAATAATTAATTCTCTTTCTGAATTTTTATCTACAGTAGAAAACTGCAATGCATTGGTGAATATTGCAAAGGTGTTTTATAATTCTCTTTCTACGTTTTTTTTTGTTTTATTACATATTATTTTATAATTTGAATTGAAATTGAATATTCTCATTACTTAAATATTTTAATGATTTTGTAGACAGGAAAAGTTAAGCAGATAAAGTTGATCTTGATGAATGTAAGAATTTTTACATTCAGTTACTAGAAAAAATAAATAAAACGTTTGATCTCATTCCTAATAAAATAAAGAAAACATTACCCGGATTTGATAAAAGAACGTATGTAAAAATGAAAAGTGTAGAAATGAAGCTTCAAACACTTTAAAACCTCAGTTGACAAGAAGTAGTTCAGAAATTTGTGGGTTTAGTGCTGAAAAGCAAAAGACTGAGAAATCACCATCTTTATTGATTATTGATGATTTAGACGATTTTGGTCTTAATAGCGTTCAAAATTTTTATACATCAGTAAGTACACGTCAGATTAAGCTAAGCACTAATAGGTGAGCATTTCTTGTGTATATCATACACAGGTATCTTAAAAATGGCCCTAAAAATTGCAATGCAAAACCTTACTTTGATAAATTATTGCTTTTCAAGTTTAATCTATATATATGTCTTCCCTAGAAAATAGAGAAAAAAATATTTTAACGCCGTTTAGTACAATTTTGAAGTATTTATATATAGTTGCTAACTTATTTGTTACAGTATCTTCGAGGGGAAAAGGAGAAGACGAACCACCTATTAGTAGACGGCCACCGCCGCCCATGACGCTCTCAACTCAATTAATGGGTTATTGGCCTCTTAAAAGACAATAAGATATCTAATGAAGAGGGGGTCGGTCTGACAGAAGGGCGAGATGGAGAGTGGGTCACCGGGACTCGTACTCACTGAACGAAATGAGGCAGCGAAAGCTGCTACTTCACATCTATATTCTGTGAGAGTGTGGTATTTCAGCCCATATTTGCGTTGTAACCAAGTTAACTATACTACAGCTCTACCACAAGTTTTAAGGATAGTCCGCAAAATTAACTGTTTCCGAATTTATTTTTTTTTAATTTTCGTATAGGTTGAATATCGGAACGATTTTCGTTCTTTCGTAGATTTTATGATTTTTGCGAAAGACTTTATTACCAATTTTTTTTATGGTGTCTGCTATAAACCAATAGTCAAGGTTACCTTTTATAGTCTTTACATTTCAAAGTTATTAACTTATATCACCGTCGTACTTGATGATAGCATACAATTATCATTATTATAAAAATATCCGATACTTTTGCCGAAAGAGTTTCGATTAACAGACAGATGGACAACAAAGTGACATTAGTGTTCCTTCTTTCCTTTTGAGGTACGGAACTCTAAGAACGATATGTTTCTCTATGTATGCACACACTTTTACAAATATGTTACATGTAGTCCTCACATCACTGACTGAAGGATCGTTTTCTTTCTATTGCCATTCAATATACGTCTTAGAATCGAACAGCGTACAGATCACGCGACCAGTCTCCAACAAACCGTTATTGCAATATGTAACATTTATATTTTAAACTTGATCGCACTTTTATCGAAGCACCGACCTCACTGCCTCAATTAAAATATATTCGTTATATTTACGTTCCAAAATGTTTCAGAGCATGTTTCTTTTTTTGTACTGTCACAAATTGCCCAACATAGTTTTAACGAAGTTTGCTTTTGGATTGATTGCTTAAGTAGATAAGTGAGCGGGCGGGCGGGTCGGGCGGGTCACTCCGTGCAAGGTCACCGCGGCGGTTCCAGCCGCCCGCACTTTTTCCTCCGATTGCTGAACCGCCCCCCTCCCGGTCCCCGCGCGCCCAGCGCCGCGCCGATACTCTCTACAAATTAATTAATTAGCGGCCGTCTCGTGAAGAAACGGGCGTTGCTCAACGTTGCTGTTACGTAAAATCTTCTAATATGGCACTGATAAATTACTGTCGCTACATTTGATGAGAACAAAAATATTATTTCGTGTCAGTCGGCGTCTTTCGCGAGTTTGTCCGCGCGTTTGTTTTCTTTCTCATAATCGCTGTAATGTTCCTTTCTCGCTTCTCATTGAATACGCTGTATTAGTGAATTTTTTTTAACCAAAATCAGCCTTTTATGTTTTTGATAATATTATCTCAAAAAATAAAATTACTACCTATTGTATCTTAAATTTAGACGCGGCGATAATATTTTTGATTTTCTCATTGCAACATTTCTTAGGTTAAGGATTTTATTAAAACTTCATGCGTAACACGAGTATAGATAAAAGACAAAGATATTTATCACAAGCGTACGGATATAGTGTTTAAAGGCTAAAATCTAACTTAAATCATAACCCTCGAAAATTATTTAAAAAAAAATGTGCAAACAAAACTTTTCCACGAATCAACTTTGATACGAGCTAATGCAATCCAAAATACATTCAACATACTTTCTCTTACACAAGTCTCGGGTTTTGTGAGTTTAAAGACCTTTTAACTCGCATTTGAATTTGTTGCGGAACTGCACCGTTTTGCGACTCGGTAACGAACGCCGCCGTCGGGAGCCGCGTGCGCCCGTCTAAGCGGCGACGTTCCTCCATTCCTATGCAAATCGCCGGAGCCGCGTCGCATCCGACAGGATATAATGAGTGAGCGATTTGCATGCCTCGCCGCCGTCCGTGGCCGCCGGCCGCTGAAAAGGCTCCAGCTCCTCCCGGTCCCGAGGAGACGGTCGCTCGCCGCCGTCGCGTCGCACGAACGGCGAGCGTCTCTAATGGGCGACGATTATTGAGGGAATCGAAGTGATTTGGCATTTGTTGAGCCGCAGCTCTCGCCCTCGACGCGGTCGCGGACAACACTACAAGATCAATACACGACTCCTCGTCGCTGTGTAGGATTGAAGTGGGTACGCAAACATTCTGATATACACTACTTAACAATGTTTGTTAGGTTTATACTAATGCTATAAAGAAAGAAATCTCGGATTCTCGAATTTGCCTCTTTTGTTTCTACCAGAGAAGTAAATCCGAGAATTACTGAATCGATTCCGTATTTTGTGATAAAAAATTATTGTTCGATTGTTTCCGTATCAAAGTGTGAGTTTTTTCAGCGATGGGGCAATAGATGGCTATATTCTTAACAGTTTTAGAGTTACAGAAACGCTTGCGATGTAAAAATGTGTGGCATCGTAAAAGCTAAAAAATTAAAAAATTAAAATTAAAATACTCTAAATTACTTTTAAACTTAAAAAATAGTTAAAAATGCCTGTGAGGTGTTTCAGAAGCCCCTATATAACTCCCGTAACTAGTATAATTTTTAGGTTTTTGTTATTTTAGGTTTTTTTTTTAATATACGGAAGATCATTCTTTAGAGATGCTTTTTATCTTTTAATAATATGTCGACAATTTTTTGAGACTTCAAGTTCCACGCGAAAATTGTGATGGAGTTTCGACCGTCGTTATTTAGGCATATCTTGACCATGTTTAATGTTGTTATGGCAAAAATCAGTGAACTCGAAATCTATCCCTTTTTATTATAAAAAAAATAGAATATATATTTTTAAAATTATTGCGTATACATCGTTGGTAGATAACTACTAGTTAGTTAACGGCAAATAATAAGTAAATAGTAAAAATCTATAGATATGTCTATCTGTAATAAAATATGGCTTTCTAAGAATAATAGAATTTTTTGAATCGGTTAAGTAGACAGTGAGCTCATTTTTGGTTTTACATACTCACACACACAGGCAATTTGTTTAAACACTTGAAATACGTCATAATATTTTAAGAATGTTCAGTATAATCAGTATTTGAAAAAAATATCACTTCTTCGTAAGGCGTAGCTCTCAAGAAAACGAGCAAATAATTTCAGGGTAGCTTTTTCATACCAAATTACATACAACACAGTCTAATCTATTACAAAAAAAAAGTCTAATTACTTATATCCATGGACAATTATCTTCTGATTATTCAAAAATTGTGTAACTTTTTTTAAGAGGAATTTATTTAACTGAAATTTTGAATATGGACAAACGTAAGTTTTGCAATCGCTCAGGAACGTTGTTGAACAAATTCCATTACCCTAATCGACTGAGTAAAAACAGTTTAACAGAAGAAACAGTTTTTTTTTTTTTGTTTTAGTATTCAATTCATATCGATGACAATTTTTTTAAGTAATGGTAATTTTATTCTGAAAATATGTTAAATCTTCATTCATAAGCTGACGCTGACTTAAAATTTCAATTTCCTTATAATTAGTTCTATGAGATACTCGAAGTGCTCTAGTTTACGAATTGCCCTAACAGCTCTATTACAACTTTATTTACAATATCAATATGACCTTTGGCCAAAGAGGGAATATTTGTTTTCTAAAAATGAAACATTTTTCGTGTAGTTGGTTGTGTTTGCAGTATTTGCAGTAATGTTGCTTGCTGAAACATGTGAGAAGCGGAGGGCGTGACGTGGTGGGGAAGGATGTCGCGCGGCAGGTAGCAAAGCTGAGTACGCACGCAGCTTTGCAATCTACCGCTACCTGCAGCTACAATATTTAATACTTCGTTTGAGATACATATTTTGAAATATGTAATGCTAGTCCTATAGAATGTGTCCATGATTAATATGAAAAGGATCTTATGAAGAACAGGTTTTTACGGATACATAAAATAAAAATCTGTTTTTATACTTAATATTAGTACGAAAACACAGAATAATAATAATTACTTTATTTAATTATCTAAAATATCTATTTTATAAATAATTTAAATTGCAATAAATTTATTCTACGCTTACTTGTCTGCGTCCCGAAAAATAGTAAATATGCGCTATTGGAAATAGTAAACACAAGCTAAACTATGATATGGTAGTATGCAAAAAAACACTTTTTGTAAAGATATTTATTTATAACACATCCAGACCTTAATATATATTATTTACTATTTCAGTCCGAAGATGACTGTTTGGCAGATCTTCGCGGCTAAACCACTGGAACCGATTAGGTATACGCAAAATTAAAGAAGAAGCAGTTTGATGATTGGGATGAGATTTGCAAATGGGGTATTTTTAAATAAATTTGAAAATAACTTAGTAGTAAATCTAGCAATCGTTGCTTTTGTCATATTTCTTTAAATAATTTTGTAAAAAAATTACAGGATTTATCTCATAACAACATGTAGCTCTATGTGTAGATGACGTTGTTTATAGATCAGGAATCTTTTCTGTGTCTTTGTAAACGAAGCTGTTAAGTGAAATAAGTTATATTATTATACATAATCTATTAAAAAAAAAGTATGGCGTTGTACACTTGTATCAGATCAGAAAACGTCCGCCTTATGTAGTTGTATACACGTACTCGTTGCACACATTCAAACGGTGCCTCTTTATATCTATAGATCTGTGGACTAGCTGTGTGGCGTGGGCGGCGGCGACCGGCCGAGCGCCTCGGCCTCGGCGAGCGTGTCGGGCATCTTGGTGCCGAGCGTCTCCGGCTGCGTCAGCACCAGCAAGCCCGATATCAGCCCCATCACGCCAAACATCAGCGACGGAATGCCGTCCCAGTACATCGCCTGTGTGAATCATATATCATGTGTTCAAAACGTATATACTTATAATACGAAAGATTTTCAACCAATACAGTAGGAATTAAATATTTAAGTGTTAAGTAATTGTAATTTACATTTTGTTTCTTCTATGAATTCTCAACATTAGTATGAAATTCTAAGTAAATTCCGTGTATTCGTCTTATATTTCGCTTTTATTGAAGGTATTGAAATAATACAAAGCCGGATTATAAATGCTTCCGATTTTTTTCCGAAATATTTTAAAATCAAATTTTTCGAAAAGTTTTGAAAATAAGTTTTTACTATTTACAAGCACTATTGCCACTTCTGTGTTTCCTAGGCCCAGGAATCAAGATTGGAATTATGTTTGACATCGTGATTGGTTGATATAAAAAATTAAAAAGTTTATTCTGAATGCACGTGAACGGGGCCGCGGATGTAAGCTAATGCTTCAGTAAAAGTCTCATGCCCCATAAACACTACCTACGGCTTCGCGATTCAGTACCGACAACTTCTCAACAAAAAGCGTTATATATTATATACTAATTAATTACTTTTACTATTTAATTACAAAGACGGATTGCGGCCTTTTTAATTTTTTCTAAGTAACGTTTTCACTCTTTGATTCTAATGTTATACATTTTGACGGTTGATTGGAAAACTTAATTAACATATCTTTTTTTTTTTTAATAATGTAACAACCTACTTTATCTCAATATGTCAAAACGTAAAATAATGTCATAAACACTCTAGTGCACTAACCAGGGCCGGCGTGAGCGGCGCCGTGATGGAGCCGACGCGGCCGATCATCGAGGAGAACGCGAGCAACTTGTGCCGGTGCTGTGTCGGATACAGTTCCGACGTGAACAGGTATAACGACGTGAACACCACTGAAATACCAAACTTTCCCAGGAGAAACAGCACCAGGGAAAGGGTCTCCAATCCTAAAACATCACGAAGGTAGTAACTGTTTTATTGCTTTTTATTTTAATGTATATCATGCGTGTCGATCTCACATCTATCGGAACGTACCATCAGGCAGAAAGGCGAAAGTGATGCAGCAAGCGGCACTCAAAAAATAGCCGCAGGATAAAGTAGCTTTGCGGCCGATGCGATTCAGCACCAGCACTGCCGTATAAAAGCCGGGTATCTCGACGGCGCACGTCGCGATAAAATTGACATACATCTGGTCGGACAGGCCGACGGAGTTGATGGACAGCCCGTAATACACGAACGTAGTCGTCACCCACCAAATGGGCGTAGTACACACGCGCCGCAGCATCACCTTCGACCTAATGATCTGGCGGACGAGACCGGGGCCCTCATCTTCCTTTGATTTCTTCTGTAAATAACACCTGCAGTTAGATTTATTGCCACCTTATAGTAGCAATTCGATAGAACACAAACTCACCTCAGTAGAACTCGCGGGCGGGCTCAGCAGTGCCTGCATAGTTTTTTCACTGATTGTTTTGCGGTTGACGCGAGCCACTTTTTCTAAAATCACACGCGCATCCTCATATCGGCCTTTGCTGAGAAGCCATCGTACACTCTCTGATAGTATCCAGTAGTAGGCGATAATAAGCAAACATGGCGCGTGTAATACCATAACGAAGTGGCGCCAAGGCTGTATGCCCCACGCCACAAAGCCCAAGATGACCTGACCCACGGCAAACATCGATGACATGGTAGCGCTCGTTAGTACACGAAACTTCGGCCCCACTAACTCAGCAGCTATAAAGTAATGATCGATATTGAAATACTAGTAATTCTCCATTGGAAAATTTTAAATATTGCACACGTACGTGCTACACGAAATAGTATGTATTGTAGTGCAATAATTTAATCCAAATTCTTTTTTTACATTATTTTTTGTTAGGTAGACCACATCATGCCTACTTTTCGAATACCGGATTACTTCTTATGAAAACTTAATTTCATATAAGGTTTTATAGCACTGAAAGATTGAGTAGCTGTTAACGGTTCATAATAAAAGTTTTAATGATTAATCATAATTGAATAGTCATCTGTGATAGTAATCCTGAGTCCCTATTGGGATTCCTCATATCGATTACCAGCAGTCCGTCAGCCGATGTTACCGGTGTGTTTTCTAGGTGTTTTGAGTAACCAAGACATCTAGATTAAATATTGCAATCAATAAACCTATTGATGACCATTTCAGTGCCATTATAAAATGGATTCCTAGTTTCATGGATTCATAATATTTTTTTTTATACTATTACTATAAATTAACAAAAATAAAGTTATGAATACTAACCAAAAATGTAAGCCGAACTGAAGGTGCCAGCACCAAGGGTAGTCTGAAGAATTTGTAGCACTAAGTACATCGGATAATTGACAGAGAAAGCGCGAATGAAACCTATCAACCCCAGGTTAAAGACGCTCACCACCAGCGCCACACGCCTACCCCAGCGGTCTGACACAAACCCTATTATGGGTAAAACCAACAGCGTGCCAACGCTGTTGAGCGTACCCGCGAGTGTACGTAACCATTCCTGGCATTGCAGGTCGAACTGTGAACACATTTCGAATTTTAGATTGAGATCCACGATAGAATGCATCGGTGCCATTTCCCACAGTCAATACTCACATCATATACAACCGAGTTTTCACGACCGTTGACATACTCATCGCAGCCGACAGGATCCGCGGCGGTGTCGAAATACTGAGGTGCGCAAACCCCGACACGTCGTCCGGCTGCAGGGCCGCGTAGCGCAGGCAGAGTCTGGCTCGCCGTCCTCGTGAGGGATGGCGATAGGCAGCCAATCGGGTTGGAACTCTGGCGGATCACTTTCGCACTGCGGGACCTTACATCTGAAATACACTCGTATTCGCTGACAAATATTGCAGAGATGCAATTGGGAATACAAGAACGAATGTAGATTTACCTGTGCGGTATGGCCGCCGCCGAGAAAATGTACTCGCTCATGAAGGCGGACATGATGATCGGGATCGAAACGAGTGCGATGTTCAGCATTTGGAACTTGCCGAACTGACCGAGTTCGTTGACCAGCACGTCATCTAAATCTATGGTTCCAGGATCCGGATTGGATCCTTCTTTAGTCGTCATGACGTATGTGTTTCTGATGCGTTTATGATTTATTTGTGCGCACGCGGTAGAATACGAGTAGTATTAAGTGTATAAACCACAGCGGCCGTCCACCTTACTGATGAATGCGCCCAAGTGTTTTTCTTCATTCATATCGGAAATCGTTCGGATAAGATATGGACGAGGTCGCATATCTTATTCAGATAAATATGATTATAACAATAATTACCTGTTGTTTATCCTTATCGAATATCAAGCACGAGTTCAAACGACAACACGAGTCGGTCAATGGGCAAGTAAATCTTACGAGGGCCCGCACGTTTGAAGGCTTAGGATACCTATCTATATATTGATATATCGTAGATACGGTAGTATTTTTGAAGTAATATTTTAACGCCCTTTTTATTGGAAAGGCCAATTTTTTATAAAAAAAACTGATGTATCGGTAAATTATTTGACGAAAAAGTGACTAAACCAATGTAACATAAAACTTAAACACAAGTGTTTACATTTACATCTAAATTAAATCCTTTTATTTAAAAATAATATTATTCAATTCGTATACTATTTATATACTGTAATTATTATTTAGAATTTCAGACGTTAGTGTTGCTTTGATAGCGGGTGCTAATATAATATACCCACAATTTGTTGAAATACTCCGATTCACATATGCAATAAACTCTCGCTTCGTGCTCTGAGCTCGCGGTACTTTTAAACGTATATATTAAACAAACCATACCCTGGTATAATGGCCCGGTTCGGACTGATATGAAACTGATTTTTCTCAAGACACCACACAAATCGATATTATACTTTTTAGATAAATAATTTAATATCAGATAAATAGTATAATATCAGTATTCGTTATTTTTGTAAATGATTAATTAATGACGGCTAGCATTTACATGTTCCTTGGGAGAGGCCCGTAAAATGTTTGCCATTCCTTAATAAAGTTTATGAGGGCTTAAAAAATTTTCATCGTCGAAGCAGTAGATGAATGAGTTTTTATGAACAAATTAAAAAACATAGCGAATCCATGTTTGTGAAGGAAACGCAATAAAGACGAACACAACGTCTTAGTCTACAACGGGCAATGTAGGCAATTACATTACTTTACTTACTACATTATGATTTTTTTTACCTAATTATGTGACTAAAACAAGAAGAATGTCTTCAGCATAGATTATGTCAGTTTAAACTAGTGACTCCTCTGGTTTGCGAGTGTCCATAGGCGACGGTAACCATCCACCTTATTTCTGGTGACGTGCATAAATATCATATGCATGTGCGTGTATATACGAGTGTATGTTTTACGTTAGTATCGCTTTTGAGCCGAAAATACATTTTCTGATGTCGATTATTGACGCATCAATATATTCGCTTTGCAAGTATCATTGAAGTTTTAAGAAAAACAACGATCCCAGAAGGTATTCACTGAGCGCTATTTTATAAAATATGTTTCTTTTATTTAATGTTAAAAACAGAATTTAAAAATTTTAATGTCTCAGAAAGCAGACTCAATTAATACAATTTTGTATCTCGCATGTCATAGTTCTGAATGGGCATATCAAGTTTCAAGTCGATGCTGTTAACCAATAAAGACAGACAGAAGACGGTCCTAATTACAAGACCAAACAGATCAACGTCGGTACATTTATATATATGTATCAAATCCAGCTAATTCAGATGTTGGAGTGGGTTTCAAATCAACTCGCAGAATTTGACGACAAGCGGAAGGACAACTGAATTTAAATAAAAACAAATCGAAATAGATCAGAAATAATTATACGATAAATAAACTTTAAAACTAATAAATAGATAAAGAAAAATATTATCACTAATTTTGAGCAGGAATATGGCTATTTTCGCTAATAACTTTCATAAAATGGCTTTCAAAAGGATTTTGAAAACGATTTTTATACCCAATGAGTAAAAAAAATTTCGTGTCTTTATTAAAATAATAAATATCGACGTACCATGAATTCCTAATTTATTTTGATAATTCCGACTTGATCATTCCAGTCATTCCGAATCTTTCCCCTATTGGTGATCTGTAGCAATCGTTTTACGCGAGAGGAACACTACCAGAAGCAACTAATATATAGAACACTCACCACTGATACAGAAAAATCGTTATCACCGAATATATCTTCGCCGAAAAGGGCAACAAACGAAGTGTCCTAATTATTTGCGAGACTTACATTGAAATACAATAATTTTATTGCCCTTTGACGATATACGTACATTATCAAAGATTAACAAAATTATTGTATTGTATGTATTTATAAATACAAATTGCTGTAACGTTGTTTTCTTTAGTTATGTATATCTAAACAATTCTTAGGTGGTTTCGCATATGTTGTAACATAATATTATTTCTGTTTCAATTTTCGTTCCTATCTCGACTCTCGCTCCACGTCCCATGCCGACCTCAACTACAATCAAAAGCGCCCAGATTAATATACAAATTATTATTTTTCACGCCCTGATGGAAAACTCGGCTCTGTTGACAATAACCTGCGACCGGAAATGATATTAGGGTCGACAAACAAACTTTGGATCCCAGTGTGAGCTGGGTAAGAATATTCTCTTCGATATTGAGAACTTCTCTACCTGATGTGTAGAAACTGTATACTCACCACGGGAGGAAAGTATGACATCCTAACACACGTAGTATTATCTACGACGATACTACGGGTCGGAAGGTCACGCTTTCCTCCATAGAATTTCCTTGAGAAATTAAATAGTAAATACACATGAACATCTCAAGCAATTATGACAGAAGCAATGAAAACCATGTACACACTTTCATGCGGTGGAGCACGATAGCTAAAGAGTTCGGTAGAGAGTCAAATATCTTATTTATTATATACAGATATAAAGAAATATTGTAGAATGTTTTTAATCCACTTCAAAAAAGGAGGTTTCCAATTTGGCTGTATTTTTTTGAAGCTCTCGCTAAGGAAATTGAAAAAAATCAGGAAGTTGTTTTCATTCCGATTTTGAAAATTAATTTTTCATGAATTTCGACGTTTTTAGATTCTCGGAAGGATTGATCGATCAGAATGCGGTTTGTATTATATGAATGCGCAATGTACTAACAATTCGAACTAATTCGGGAAGATAGATTTTGGCAAGTCTTAAAAATATATATTTTTTATTTTTTAAAAAATTTTTTTAACTGTACTGTAAAAAAAATAAGTTCAAATTAAACTTAAAATCTAATCAGATCAATTTAAAAAAAAAGGTACTTTAAATGCCACAATAAAAATTTTCTTAATTTTTTCATAAATATCTTTTATATTCGTAGCCAGATCGATTTTTCGAATTCAGAATTCTAAGAACTTTACCTTTTTAAAACAATTCCTACAGCTTTTTTTTCTTGTTTGACAGATTGTACTTCTAGTTTTGTCATATTTTTTCAGAAATGAGATTAGATGTTAAAATCCACCATGAAGCGACGCAACTCGTAAAATACTAAGGGCAAACATATAAAGGTTTGGATATTTTCTATGGTAGATCATAAATATTTGCTTTCAAAAAGTATCATTTCGTAAAGTGGAAATGTTGATGAAGACCCCACATGACTACCGGAACTACTCAATGATAAGTATTTCACGGATTGCGATGAGATTTCGTTGAAATTGGTAAGCGACTTATGCTCAACCAGATCCATGTAGTAAAATGAAACTGATAGGAAACGTGTAAGTATTGAATCTAAAAGATATCAAATGACGAAAACTGATACACAACCTCATCTGGCTTATTTTTAATTGCTGTTGAGCTCAAAAACAACTAGCTAATCATTTCAATAGTTTTTTTAAAAGCGGCTTATATTTTTTATTTGAAAATTTTACTTCTCCGATGGCTGGAACGTAAAACTAAACATACAACATATTAGCTCTTGAAATTAATGCTAAGCAGTTGTTACCTGCACATGTGAATGTTATTAAGATGACAGACTCAATTTCATAAACAAGATATATCCTGAAAGAGCTACTGAGTAACAAAAATCTCCAATACTTAAGGAGCGAATGACGCAGATGGCACGTCGCTAATTCCTCACTCGAAACGAAACGACACGATAAGGCTGACCCTCTGCGATATCTTTTTATTGTTATAATTGATGGCATAATTAATACAATATATACACTAATCGCTTCTAGCACTGACGATTACAAAGTAAAATTATGTTTGCGTGTAAACTACGAGTGTCTTTGCTATACAATTCACTAACTCACAAAAGGAATTTAAATATAGATAATACGCAATAAAAATTTTCAGTACAAATTAAAATAAGGACGTTTCCCGAATGGCAAAAATGATAAAAAATTTCGTTATTTTCAATCCATTTTTTCATGCATTAGTTGATGTGCTCTATAATAATTACCGTTCTTTGATGTGCTAGCCTTGTTGTGTTTCATAAAAATGTTTGATACACTTTATTTCGACATATTTAAAAGGATTCTCTTAATTATTTGTGATCTTTTTCAAATCAATGGCGATATTTTTCTCTACAAAAAAAATGTTTCCAGACAAATCAAATATGTATTTATATAAAACCGATATACACACTCGTGTATGTGTGTGTGTGTGTGTGTGTGTGTGTGTGTGCGCGCGCGCGCGTGTGTGTGTGTGTGTACGTGTGTATGAGAGAGAGAGAAAGAATTTTTGCGTGCATGCGTGCGCAATTATGTGTTTGCGTGCGTGCGGGTGTATAATTTAGACCAGACTTTTTCCCATTTCTCGTATTTCGCTAATCCTTCGTAACTATTAGGCGACGTACATTCACAACGTACGTGACATTAAAACGCATTCATTGGCTAACCACTTTGCAGCCGCTACTCATAAAATAAATACTTACTTGGCATCCGAGCAAAGACTGGAAACAATCTGCAATCTAAATCACGACATGAATACCGACGTGGATCGACCGCACATAGAGATGTGGACTTTTTTCCGAACGTCATTAACCAAATTCCTATCTCGGGCGAGGAACGAGAAGAATGCACTGGCAGCCTTACGAGCAGACGTCGCCAGACGCCCGCGTCGCCCGCCGAACGCCGCGTACGCCGCCGAGAAAAAACCTAATAGTTTCTAAGTGGCCGTCCCTGTTCGTAGAACTCTCTCGTCGCAGGAAATGTTACCGACTTCGCCTTATAACGAGGACCACCTCGTTCATGCCGACGCATTAGCGCAGCCCGCGTCGAGCGAGCGATTGACGAAAAGACGGGAAAGTCATGAACTTTAGCAGTAAAATAATTTCATCTTCGTAATTTATATAGTAGCGTCGTTATTGGAACATGGAATGCTCTTAATACTAACACCGATCCCATTATTTGATAGTACATTCGTCGCTTTTTAATGTGATAAATTATTTTTGTAATACAGTAGCATGTTTAACATATGGATGCCAAACATGGGTATTAGCGGAAAAACTAACAAGGAAAATAAATGTATGTCAAAACGGAATAGAGAGAAGTGTAATTGGGGTAAAAAGAAGAAATAGGGTAATATTAGAAAATAGTAAAAAAATAACTAAATTTAAAGATTCGGCAAAATATTTAAAACATTAAAATGGCAATGGGCAGGATATATGTTAAGAGAGAGTAATGGGAAATGGACAAAAACAATATCAGAATGGTACCCCCAGAGATGGGAAAAGGAACAAAGGGAGACAACCAAAACGCTGGGAAGAAGACATACAGAGAACTGCTGGTCCAGAATGGATGAGAATTGCGAGGGACAGGGATAAGTGGAAACCATTAGAGGAGGCCTATGTCTAAGAACAAGCTGGAGTAGAAAGTACCGATCCATAGTAATTCTTAAGGATTAACTGTTGTAAATTCAGCAATAAAGTCTTACAAAAAAAAAGCTTTTGTTGAGGACTGTACCCCCGTAGACGGTGAACGAAGTGTTTTGTAAATTGGCCCACTCTTAGTCCCGTTCGAATTGCGACCTTAATTCTGAATATGATCTGATTTTGATTTCAATTTTCTTTCCGCTGGGGTTTGATCTCAATCCTGTTATCCGTTATGACTCCATTTTAATGTTCGGTTTTAATCCCAGTACCGACCCTAGTTCTATTTTTTATTCCGATTCAAATTTAATTCTCAATTCTGATACATGTACGCAAATAATTTATATTTCGGCAATGTACCCAATCATGCCTTATCATAAATTTCAATTCAATTGGTTCATTACTTTCTGGTGAAAAAAATACCCTCCATCGAATTTTATAAATCGTTCGTACTGTAATGGAAGGTATGAATGCTCTTTGTGCATAATCTTAAGTTAACTATCCACATAATGCAGTATATTGTAAATGTAACTAGCAATAGATCAAGTGTTTTTATATGTATATTGTAGCCTTATACACAATGTACATACGTTTGTATATTTATTACACCTATTTCTGATTCTTATTCATTTTTCACTCATCTACCATATTTCTCATATCCACCTACAAACCTCCTCTGTGCTTAAGGATTTATACTTTTTTTATAAACGATATGAATCGTTTCCTTTTAATATATAGTTGTTTTTTGATCAAAGGAACGTCAAAAAAACTATAAGCGAGAGCGCTACAAGAAGAAATCGAAAACGAAAGTCGACGGAAGCTAGTGACCTGTGGAGTCGGCTAAGTAGACTTTCACCAGAGTTATACACAACAGCCCTTATACCTCGTGTAGCGCCTGGATTGTGCTTTAAGTGGGGCGCTGAGCCCTGCGCGCTATAAAGGGGCTGTATCACAAGTTACATACACGTATGCCGATACTAACCTATGAAAAGGATCCTATAAATTTATTGTTTTTCAAACCTACCATAGGGCATAATTTGCTCGATGGTCATACATAGAGTGACGATTGTAATAGCGTACCGCATCACATGGACCTGCATTCATAATATCATCCATCCCTATCCGCTATCAGGTTAAACTGCATTTGTACTCACGACCGTATTTTATTAATCGACTTTAAAAAAGAAAAAGGTTCTATATTCGTCCGCATGCATTTTTTATTTTCGCTTAGCGATAATTTCGTTAATTGTGGATCGATTTAGATTTTGTTTTGTTTGAAAATATATATATATATATATATATATATATATATATATATATATATATATATATATATATATATCCTGAAGTGGTCTCAAAGTCACCAAGTCAGGACCTGATAATGAGACCCCAGGAAATTCGAGGGAAACTCTTCAATATTATAGGCAAGTACGCGTATTTGAGCTCTTTTTTTATTTGGTCAAGTTTTGCGTATTCTATTTAACATACCATGCTGCTGTGCTGATGATGGAAGCCACAGCATTCCTTAACGGTTAGGATTTAAGTGATACTTCTGCGATTTGTAGCCATAAAAACTACTCTTTAATGACTATAGTAAAACCTAGTATACACATAATTAACATTAATTACTTATTAATCTACTTACATATTTTCATTCATTTATATAATTCCAATGTGAGAATCGTAGCAGGAACACATCAGAACTCATGGCGATAACATTAGAAACAAACTTAATTGATTTAGTATGGAAATGAATGAAAATGTATGATTTGTAGAGCTTTCATATTATAAAGAAGAAATAGAATTTGTGTAGTTTGTACAATAACAATTTGGTAATTACACTCCAACTAGAAATGTAAAGACCCTGAAATGATTACCAGCGGACAATTAATTCGGGCTAGGAACTGTCTTTCTACTTGCTCCGTACAACAGTAAAGGAGATGCCTGGCCGATTTTATCAACCATGGCCTATCCCACATGTAAAGTAACTAAATGAATTATAAAGCTATAATTACTCAATAACTGAAAAATTGAAATAAAATAAATTATTCAAAAATAAAAACCGCCTTCAAAACCTATTTAAATATTTTTTTAAATAAACTTCAAAAACAACTAATCAGTTGTGTCTCCTTAGAAGACCTTAGAAGAACTATTTACTCATACTCATTTAACGTTTCATATTCATGTTTACATATTATATGTTCTTTTATCTTGCTTTAGCTGGAACCAACTCCAAATTCAACTAATTGGTTGTTTTTGAAGTTTGTTTAAAAAATATTTAATAAGGTTTTTGAAGGCGCTAATATTTTTTTTTTTTTACCTTGCATCATATCTTATTTCCGAAACCTGGGTTAATATCAACGAACAATGGTGAACAATGGACAACATAGAATTTGAATTTGAAAAAAGAATTGTGAAAACTATGGTGACGTGTCACTATCTATTGTTTAAATATACAGTTTGTTTTCAAAATCATAAGTTATGTGTTTTAGTGATTGCGCGTGCATTAAAAACATATAAACAGAATTTCTTTATTTTATCATATATTATATATTGTAGTATTGGCTTATTTAGTTTATATAAATCAGTTATATTACAATAGAATATTTTATATTAATTTAGGTTGGAAACTTGCAGCAAGAAATCCCGCGTTGAATTCTTATCGTACAATCATATTCACAACATATAAAAAAACATTTTACACCGGTCGCGTGGCTGTAGAGATTTCTTTTAAACTAAAATATATGCATATAAAGAACCAACGGGACTTTTGTACTAAAAAAAAGCATTTATGTTGTGCCTCTGTCTACCGCGAACAAGTATGGGTTTGTTATTAAAACAATATGTATAATTTATGTTCCTACAACGAAATAAATCAGCATTATAGACCGGTCATCTACGGGACCCTATAACTAAACATTCCCGTATGATATCGAAGTTGAGCGATAAATATTATCTAATAATGTACAGATTAGTTAATCAGGTTAAGGTTCTGCTATAACGCAATAATCAGAATCAGCGCATGCGCACGGACGAGTTATCATTCGCATTGTAGAATTGCCGCAAGTAAGTTTAGTCATAATTTTTTTACGAACGACTTTATCCTTCAATTATTACTTAAGGATAAATTTGTGACATGTTTCGGTTTAAGAACTTCGTTGCACTTCCAATCCAATACTTCCAATCCAATCCAACAAAATTAATTTATTGTTTCTCAAAGTATTCTCTGTTAGCATAAATCCACTTTTTCATACGAATAATCCTATTTTGAAAACATTTATACCACTCCTCCCTGGTGACCTCGAAAACATGTTTTTCATACGCTTTGACAGCTTCTTCTGGTGATAAAAATCGTTTGACCGCGCTATTGGTTCTTAATTTTTGCGTACAAAAATTAGGTGCCAGGTCGGGATTGTATGTAGGATTGCTCATAAATTCTACGTTTTTCTCCTTTGAAAATTTATTTATCTGTTTGGCCGTGTAAGAACTGGCATTGTCGTGGTGTAAACGATACGACATTTACAGTTTTTTTACGGAGTTTATCAATAACTTCCAGCAAAAAAATTTGTCGTTTAGTGCCGTATCACTATTCTCGGTACGACCTTTCTCCAAAGCAACAGTAGCCATGTATCTATGTTTATTAAAAAAAGAAACAATCATCCGCTTCACTTTACTTTTTACTCGAGCGCACCTTTGGTTGGTTTCGGCTCATCTCGATAGACACATACAGTCAATTGCTGCTTTGTTTTGGGGTTGTAACAATAAATCCATGTTTCGCCACCTGTTACTATATCCCACACCTAATTTGAGTCTGCTTCCTTGAATCTGGTAAGCATGGCATTGCAATGATCTCTTTTATGAGTCTCAGTCAAATTCTGTGAGATCCACCACGAGCACAAATATTTCATACCCAAATGTTTGTGTAGGATTGATTGTGTTTGGCTCATGTTTATGCTCAAAGATGCGCGATACTCATGGTAAGTCACATGCCTGTCTGTTTCTATCATACTGCGTACAACATCGATATTTTTGTTTTTCGTACCGGTGGACGAACGACCATCACGAAATTCGTCACTGAGATTAACATAACCACGCTTGAATTCTGCAAACCATTTATAAATAGTCGTTTTGCATGATGCTTCATTGCTAAAAGCAGTTTGAAGCCGAGCGAGGCTCTGCTGAGCTGTCAAATTACACTTAAAATCGCAGAAAAACATACTACGAAAATTTTAATGTTTCAAATCCATAGTGATGAAAACCTTTAATTTTGAAAATGACGCAACAATGTAAAAAGAATTAACAGTTAGATGAAACAAACTGTATTCTACGGCCAACGAGTTCCATTGTCAAATGCAGTAATTACTTTTTAAATATTGTTTATGTAAGTGGCCAGTTCCAAAAACTTATAGCGCACTCCACATATCCTCTTTTCATTTCATTGAATTGTATAGCAACAACACTCGTAAATAATACGCCAATATAACATTTGTTTGTAATCGTAAGTGCTGAATGCGATTAGTATTCATATTACATTAATTGTGTTATTAATCGTGATAATAAAAAGATATCGCGGCGGTCAGCCTTATCGTATTGTTTTGAACGAGGAATCGACAATGCGCCACCTACGCCATCTGTTCCTAAAGTATTGGTGATTGTTGAAATTACTTATAAACTTTTTATATGTCTCGCGTATAAAATTTATTATCATTTTAATAGTCTTTTTGCATCCATGAAGTAACTTTTTCTTATAATACATTTATGACGTCCCAAAAACAAAATCTTTAAGCATAGATTTCAAGAGCTAAGTATATAGGTGTTCTAGTTTCATACCTTATGCATCTTAAAATGCAGCTGATATTTTTATGTTCAACGCTTATTTTCTCCAGAATTATTATAACATTATTATGATTAAAATGCAATGTGGAAAAGCAATTCCACAGACAAATTGCTTAAAACATCCTACTGTACTTGTACTTGCTAACTCTATTTATCTATATACAGAGATAAACTTTATAATTTAGTTTGCACCTTTGTTTATCTGTAAGGGTTAATATCAAGGACTATTAAATCAATTATACAAATTCCTTCATTAATAAGGAGGTAGACTATTTCTGAGTACTCTAAGGTTTTTTTTTCTTCAAATTAGCAAATTAGCATTTCCCCTACTTCAACCGCTTGTTTGTAAATTTATGACGTGCATCTGATTTTCTTCAAATTTGTTTAGATATCTAATTTATAATGTTGAAAAGACATAGTAGCTTTTCTCCCGACTTTGCTAACATGTTTGGAGAATTTAAAGCGGAATCTGAACAGAGAGCGGAATTGAAATTTAAACCCAGATCGTCATCGTGATCAGAATCTTTTGATTCTGATCACGATGACGCCGGGTCCGAAACCAGATCATAAGCGACACTCGCACAAATAAAACAATAGTTCAAGCATCTACACAAGCGAACAAGACAGTTACAAACGTTTGATAGAATAACAATAGTGTCTACTAAAAATCAGTATAGTCTTGACTTGGAATAAAAATAAACGTTAAAATTTAAAATTCTACTCTTTCTGATTTAAAACATTCGTTAATCTATTTTTCGCAAAAAGAAAGATGGTTCTGCTAAATGAAAATAAAAATGATTGGCTCCCTATTCGAAGGTCGCAAACTTTTTTTTTTATCGTACTGTAACACGTCACTATAATTACTTCAATCCGCGTTCTAACAAATACTCAGGATAACCGGATAAGCGGTTATTTGTCTTTTGGGCGAGATAAACCGTTTTCATGCACGGAGTGTTTTCACGAAAAGGTGTTCATTATTCGTGGGGCAGGTCTGATTGCGCCAGCCGCGCCGATCCCCCGACTAATGTCCCGTGAAAGTGCTTCATTAGTGCGGGCACCTCGAGGGCGGCCGGCGTGCAGCGCGCCTGTAGTTGCGAGCCGCGACGACTCGTTGGCTCTTTGTTTATTGTTTGTCTGTATTGAAGTTTAGTATCATGCTTATCAAAGGATTATTTTGTTGCGTACTCAGTAAAAACGTACATTTATTTAATGTTTTTCCAGGGACATTGTATCGGACACGGGTTAGTGCTCAAATAATTTTGTTTTCACTTTTTTTCGGCAGTCTTACAAATGAAAATTCAAGAGGAAAGGCACGTAAACTATAAACGAAAAAAAAACATTGGACAAGTGCGAATTGAAATCGCGTAGGAAAAGTTTCGTACCATGAATATGTTTTATCTATCATGTTTTTTTTTTAATCTGACCTAATTTTTTTACGATAACTATAACAATTGCAAATGTAAGTTTTTACACACAATATTGAGACATTCATCTTGTTCTTTTAAGACTTCTTATGGGCTATTCTGTAATCATAACTATCTACAAAGAACTATTTTTCGGATTTTTTAAAAATATTTTTAACTCAGTAGTTTCGGAGAATAAGGGAGATGATCAATGTCCATCTACTTTCTTAAATAATACTATTTACTTTAAAATTATGAAATATTATATATTTAAGAACCCACAGAACAAGCAGTTTCATTTAGTATATCACACACAGTTTGTCGATTTTTTTTTTAATTTTCTAATTTGCCCCCCAGAAAGAACGCCTATATCCAAAATACGATTTTTTTTTAATTACATGTCCGTGTTTGGATCACAGAAATTCATATGTTCTTTTCTACTTTTCGAATTAATCAGTATGATATATTCGGAGTAAATCGCCTGTAACAAACGGACAGAGATACACACGAATATTCCTAAGTAGAGAGTGTTTTTTTTTTAATTTTGACATACAGAACCTTTAAAAAAAATGACAAAGCAGTGGTAAAAAATTCAGATAAATTTATTCGTTATTTTGAAATGCTTTCTTTAATACGTATAATATGTATCATTATTCTAAGTATTTAAGTTCGCCGATTTTAGATGTCAATAAAAATCATTGCTGAGTAGTTTACATGCACAAAGCTTTCTGCTTATTTAATCTGAATTTATGCCCGCTTTACTAAAGAACTTGTTGCGTGTAGCATTTTTCCACTGAGGACCTTTTGTGGAACATAACAATCATATTGAAGGATAAAAATACAGAGTGAACAGAGTTTTTGTTAACTGCAATCCTCAAGCAATTACCAACTCATACTTATTTATTTTATTAGTGTTGGTCTCAAAAATATGTACGTTATTATAAGCGAAACCTTTTCAGATTATTAAGCTTTCTTTCATACGAAAAGTATTATATTATTCGGTTGTTTCTATTTTACATGAAGCCTTTTTCATAGGACATTTAAGGGGCAAACCAGCATTCGGCCACTAGAGTGTAATAACTGTTGCACTTACATAGACTATCGTGTTATTACATTTTTAGACTGGGAATTTTGGTACGAATTTATAGATAGAAAAAGAATTGGCGATTGTAAACTTCCCAAACATGGCGTCCAACCCAAAACACAAAACAAACAAATCCACGGTCTAACGACTCAAAACCGCTTCAGCGGCGGCGGGCGCGGTGCGCGGGAGCCGCAGCGCCAGCCGCCGATAACAGAATGTTTTCTTCCGACGCAGCGGCGCGAAGGCGAAGTGATATGCAAATCTACGGGCGGGGACAGATCGCAGTAGAGATATCTCGGGGCACGCGCCACCTCGCGGAATAATAACTTTGTACCTATTATCTACACGAGCTACACTCTTTACATACCGAATATCGTGGACCGAGGCGGAAATCCCGAATCATATCTTGAAGGAGATTTTGAGCGTATACGATAACAATTAAATATATTGCAATGTTATTTTATCGAATGTATCGAGCATGAGCATTAAATCAATCATAGCTGTATTGACAATGGCTTCTGTTCACGGCTTCGCTCGCATCAAAAATTAATAACTCCTTGTTGGCATCGTCCTACTTGTTTATGTGGGAGTATTTTTTTTTTGCCGAATAAAAAAAAAAGATTATGTTCTACATCTATCGAAATAGCTGTGACGATACCGATCCTATTATCGTTGGTACTCACGTGCTCAATTCCGATTCTTAAGACATTGCCTGTCGTTTACTTTCTCGAGTCATCGATTTATTCTTATCGAGATGAAATAATAAACAAGTTAAAAGTAAAAACCACCCATGATGATAAGTTGACGTTCCGTCAAGATAAATTAATGCATTTTTAATTAATTAATTCTTATTAATAAACAAAACAGACGGACAGATCAAATTTTTGAAAACGGTTTGATATTATTGAATTTATAAATTTCATTTAAACATTACTATCATACAATTTCTAACACGACAAACAGATTTTCAATCGTATAGACTAATCCTAAAATTGTTCATGCCTTAGTCATTCTTCGACAATCGACTCTGAATACCGATCCGGTTGCCCTGACAAACGAAAATAAATAATATTATTTAATTATTATTCCGATTTCAGTCAAAAACATAAATAGCATATAACATAAAGACGAAATTAATTATCGAGACGTAGATGACGAACACGGGCTAACACGTCTCCGGTTTAATGTCAGTCTATTATTATACTCACTCGCTCTATTAGCGTGAGAAGTTTAATTAAAATCACAACTTTTAACATCGTTAAGGTCCCGGCCGTAAACAGGTGAAACTTGCGACGTTGAACAAAAGAAATTTAAGCTCACAGCATCATCGTCTCTTTTAGTTAGCGTCAAAGTTTTGACCGGTATTACTGTTCGCCTTTTTCACCAGGCCCTTATCATACCAGACTAGTTCTCATTGTCGTCGTACGTCAGCACCGGCTATGTCAGGTGAAATATCATATTCAGAATATTCCGTTTCTTCGTTGGCTTCGTGATAGAGTGCAGCTACAATAAATCTGTAACAGAAGTCCATTCGATATATCGGTCCGTCCGATACGTACGCCGCAAAATGAGACGTCGTTTTATAGATCGACGGCTTTAACCTTTGCCCGATGTTATAATCGCGTATCGTTTACGTGTGATGGATGGAAAACTTCTATTGTCTGTATTGGGAAATTTGTTGTTGTAGTGGGGTTAGGTAGTTATTACCCCTCCGTTTAGCAATAAACGTTTTATATATTTGTGTAAGGTAGGAGTTTTATGCTTTAGCCCTCAACGTTAGCTTATTGGGGGCGACTAATGAGCCACGTCACCGATGTAACGACAATGTCCGTGACAGACGGCATAAGCTACACTCGTAAGCACGGAGCAAGTAGTGTAATATGACAAGTATCTTGATGTCTTATGATTTGAAGTCAACAAGCTGATCACACGTCGTTTATCGTTGTGAAATGCCGTATTTGGTACAAATAATGTACTCAAATACGTTATTTTCCCTGTACAAAATCTGTTGATGTCTTTCATCCAACAAACGAGGCAAGCAATTTCAAAACTCTCTGAATTATTATTCTCATTGTGAATTTCTATTCGGTAACGGATTTTATATATTTAAGACAACAAATATTTTTTACGTTTTTAAGGGCTCGCAAATAAAACGGCTCCGGACGCGGACGGAAAACATTTTTTACGTAAACATAGCCTACATGCGGAGTATCCATATTTTTTGATTTGATGTGTCGCCGCGGGGTTCGTGATCATAAATCCAAATGTTATTGACAGACATTCGTCCCTGAGACGCTTTAACGACGGAACGCGGTACGTGTTACGGCGAACGCACGAAAATAACCCCTAACGCGAACGAGATATACGACCGAACTATGGCCATAACGATTGTACAGCTAAATATTTATTTACGCGACGGGCATCCAATCTCGGCCAGGCTCTCGCGAACAGGTCGCGGTCTAGGGCCGCGCTAAAAGAATTTGTTCATGCTTATGCGCAAGTTTCAGACTTCGATATGTGTGTGATAAGCGTTAAACTTCTCATTTTCGCGTAACCGATCTGAATTTAGCATGAGTTCCAGAGTGTTGGGCGAAAACGTTATTGCCGTAGATATCATGAATAGTAGATGTGGTGATAAAAGTTGAACGCTTGCCGCATTTTTAACCCGTTATGCCTATTTACTCGATGCATGTTCGAAAAAGATATTTTTAAGTGCAGCAATTTAGCGCGGGTCACGTGATGGGTCTGCTCTGTGATGGGTTCAAAATGTCAAAAATTATTGGAATGTCCTACATCGAAATTAGTTACCGTAGTAGTAGCTACGTACAAATTACTTACCTTGTTGGAATCTGGTTCGGTGTTTTATTTATAAATTATCTGAGTTTCATCTTCATTAATTTAAGAACAGCGTAAACATATGGAAGCCATGGTTTCTGTGGCCATTAATTTTATAAGTCGTATTAACATGCAGAAAAATATTAAATGTAACGAATAAAAATGTAATTGTTAATAAGCTTTTACTTTATAAAAATTAATTTGATCCAAAGGTTATTTCATCCGACAAGGAAGTAGTGTTGTACTGTTGAGAATATTGAATGATATCGATAAAAAATTACATCGGCATTGAAGTGAACGGTGGCTACTCATGACTCGGCGGTGAAGAGGATCAGCTTTGGACCAGAAAACGCAAGGATCGATCCTGACCATCGACCTTGACCTATGAGTTTTTAAATCGAGTGAAATTAGACCACATGCTCCGTGTCTCATGGAACACGTAAGTTGCCGTCGCTTCACTGACGGCGGTCAACAGCAGCCACGACTCGCACCGCTCCAGAGTGGGGGGCTTAAGTCCAAGCTCCCCTCGATAAGTTGCGAGCGGTAATGTCTCGGAAGTGGGGTCAATAAAACTGGACACAAAATAATGTCATGTATCATGAGGTAGATAATAAAGAATGAATTAAGTGGAGTGTAGAGCTTTATTTTTTGATTTTCTATCGCAAACCATTTGCTATCAACGTGATTTGAAACAGACAATTAATTTGTCTCCGACGAAATTTGTTCCAGACATCCTTCAAAACTCAAAACCGAATTATTTCATAACTTCAAGTTTTTGAAAGCGTATAGCTGTTGTTGATCACGTTTAAAGCTATTATTACCGAATAAGAGAGTACGCACGGGCGTACATTATTTCTATTATGTAATTCCATATTATATTTGTAATTATATTTAACAGTTCTTTTTACTAATATTGATTTAATAAAAAAATACCCTTCGATGATAAATCCTAACACATATTAATACTTATTCTTGAGACAAAGTAAATATATCTTTTATTTACCTTCGTGTATCCCAGGAGTTTGGATCGTATCATTATATATTTTTTTAGTTATGATTACTTAATTTATTTTCTGAAATTTTATCACAACTTAATTTATTCGAAAATCCTAACGTCTAAAGTTATTTTGAGCCAAGCACTGAGTCGGAAACGCTTGAATGATTCCATCTGAAGGGCCCTCTCTGGCGCTCTACTACAATTTAGGATTCCTCTAGAAATTAACGCTTAACCACTGCAGGCGGCGGAGCTAAAACCGTAAACGCAGCGCTGTACTAGCGAATAGATTTATTTTAAACTTTAACGTACTAAATTAACGTCATCGCCATTTTGGTTTGCCTGAGTCTATAATCAACGATTACTCGCGATCGTTGTTGCGTCAGGTTTTAGGCTGAGGTATACCATCCCACAAAGTTTATATTGCAGATTGAGGGATTTGTAACTTGGGCTCTACAAGTTGGCTCATTAAGCACTGAAGCGAATGTCGTCACCAATGCGATGACAACCCCCGCAGTCGACACTCTAACATGCCCTTTGGTCAATCCGCCCCAGATATGAACTGAACCCGCCACGTATTTGCTCAAGGGCAAAGCTCTTCACCGCACCGAACCAACTGTGATTATTGGTTTTTCGTGTATTCCACGAAACAATATTTGCCACTATTAGTCTCTTGACGGATGTGTACCAACGAGTGAGTGACCTTAGAAGGGTTGCTTTTTCTTGGAAAAAGGAACCCTTGTACAATTCTAAGCCATATGATGATGCGTTCAAAACTTCACATTTTTCCACGGATACGCCATTGCCAACATTGGAAGCGGTAAATTAAAACCGCTATACGTTCCATATTTTATTATGCCAAGTTTCTTTAAAAGCATGTACAAAAATAGAACAAAGTTACAAATATTAAAGTACACGAACATGATTTGTAACAGTACATTTTTTATAAAAAAATATGTGTCATACATCTCTATTAAGCAAACGAATTTATTTTTTAAGCACATTTCTTTTAAAATGTTTGTTACGTAGCCAGCTTACGAGTACAGCATAAAATGAATGCAGCGGTGGTGTGTGCTCTGTCGCTCGTCGACCATAAGCACTCGATTTGAAAACAAAATAATAAATGAAATGCTGGGTCGATGGATTTATTTGTTATACGCTTTTTAATGAAATAACTAACGAATACGAAGAGTATTTTTATAACGAAAAAACCTCTATGTAAGCACACAATATATGCCATAAATATTTTTAAGTGGTGTAGTATTTACGATTTTTTTTTTTAATAGCAACAGCCGCTCTAAGGGTATAAATACTAAAAATAACTATATAAATGTTTCGTTCTCGCATTTCAAACTTAATTACTGTAGAAGAGGAGTTACAATCTTTTGAAAAATAACAAGATTTTCGATTAAACAAGAACGAAATAATCTATTAATAAATGTTGTTTTTTTTTAATTTGTAAGTCTGAACATTACTGTATTTTTTCCGAAATTTTAAGATAATAACTAATTGTAATATGTAAGACTACCATAAGAATATTATTGCTCGTATTTATGTCAAAAAGAGTGAAAGAGATAAAAAGGTAAATTACAACATTTATGGTAGCTAAACACTTATTGATTTTTAGGTATCATTTCTAAAAATCCCGCTATCATTTCTAAAAATAATTATAATTACTGTTTTATTTTATTCAAATCGCTTTTTTATTCGCATATTTTTAATTTTTAGATAAATAATTTTGTTTATAAGTTTTTCTACTTCAAACTTCAAAAATATAAAGAATGAAATATAAAAAATAATCACTAATTATATTTATTTTTTTAATTTCCTCTAAAAATATATCTATACATATATTATAATAAACGATGAGTCCCCAACTAGCACAATTATGAGCGACAATTACGCGACGTCGAAAAGGAATTCGAGTACAAAACAAACAAATTAAAGAACACAGAAACAACTATATTTTTTATCAAACATTCACATATAAAGGTCAAAACTGTTGCCAACGACAGACTTGCCACAGCCTCGATTAACAACAAGATCTACATTTCTGGTTTTCGCGTCGCGTCGTTCTAACACACATAGCCGTATTGTCTTACGGACCTTGAACTTTCATACAACAAAGCGCGGCATGGGCGAAAGCTACGAGAGAAATCAGCACTCGGAAAGCCTTAGCGGAATATCCTGCAACGGCGCACCGCTCTGTCGGCGGTGTGCGGCGGCGCGCGCGACGGCCGCGTCCGCCGGCCGCGGCGGCGTCGTCGCCGAAATTCCGCCCGGGGACCGGCGTCGATTCCTCCCGGATACCTGAAATATGGCCCCCGTGCGTACATACAACCTCCCCCCTCCCCCCACGAGACCCTCCGAGACTCGGCTCTCGTTCGACCCTCGCCATGTTGTTAACGTTAACGAGTTGGGTAAATTTAGACCTGAAATAACTAGATTTTTTTTTCGGCTGTACGTCACGAGAGAATCGTGCCTTTACGGTTAGAATTTTATTCCGGCCGTTTAATTTCTCCGCCGATGTTCGCCAGGAGATGATTCAACGTCGGCTTTGGTTTGTTTATGGTTACCGATTTTAAAAACCGTAGACATATGCCTCTATTAATACACACGCACAATGATTTATCGCACGCATTAGCCAGACATACTGATGAACAAATATGAGAAAGTTACTATTAATTATTAAGAATAAAAAATTAAATTCTATTTCTATTGAAATCCATACTAGATCTGGAATCTACACAATCAAATTTACGTTTTTGAGCACTTTAATGTTTCTCGTTTTTAACATGCTTTTGTTAGCGTCACTTTTAATCCACTAAACAGACGAACTACGTAAACAAATGTCGGAAATTAATTTCAGCCTGTTTCTAATTGCAGTATCGATTTGAAACTTTGCGCGATGTAATCGACTGATAATACAATAATTTCATCCCATCGAATTGAACTGATAACGGAGACAAAAAGTGAAACTTTTCAAAAGTTACAAGTTAAGCGCACGAGATTGAGCTTATTTGTTTTTTTTTTTTTTGACGAGTCCAATAAATTACACTCAGAAATAAGGGCTTGATGACGAAATACGAAGGTGGATAACGGAAATATTAAATAACTATGAATAACTACTCCCCCTCCCCTATAATTAAATGAATCAAACTCTTCTACTTTTGTACCTCATGAGCTTCACTGAAACCTTTTCATATATTAAGTAAAATATTAAGTCTGAACTCTGTAATCTATGCCTACCCTTCTGGGAAATGGGTGTGAGTTTACAATAATGAAACATTACTAAAAAAACTTCAATTACATTACTCTGAAAACATAAACACATAATCGTTGTATAGATTCGTATTTGTATTTTAGAATTTAACAAACAAAATGGATGAAACTTAGCAATGATATGTTCGCTATTAACGATAATAAAATGTGATCGTCTTCCGCTAATTTCATCAGATTTTTTTGGAAATGTTCTTCCAACTAAATGAAATAAGTTCAAACGCCCTGTATTTATTATTACTACTGTGCAAAATTTGTAAACTGTTGTGTAAATTCATTTCATCTTTAGGTCAACTCAATATTAGTATAATGTCACTATGTATGTGGCGAATGTGTTAGCTTAATTGAGTAAAGTAAGAAATGAAATAAAACTGACTTGAAAAATAAACTTACAATCAAATCTTGCTCAACTGTATAAAATACCTAATGAAAATAACTACAATATTATCAAAAAAAAAATTGTAATGAAAAATATGTGTCCATTCCATTTTCGAGGCAATCATCTGCACTTATATTGTAGATCCATAAATGGTTCTGATTGTATGTCTATCTATCTAACTATTACATTTCCATTTTAATCTTTGAAACTGACTTGGATGAAATTTGTTATAAACATAGCTTAAATTCTGAAGATAAACATAGGCTACATTTTATGAGTATGTATTTGATATTAAATGTGTATACTAAACTTCATCAAAATCGGTTCGATAAAAAATGTACGGACCAATACACAGACAGACGTTTTCGTTCGTTTGCACGTCTTCTTATAATTCAATAACGGTGGAACCGATCTTGATGAATTTCGATATGCACTAATATAATGCCGTCACATAAAATTTTAATTGCTGTCTGTCTCACCTATATTTGTTTGCTTGCTTTGCTTGAAGAGGGAGAGGGATGGGGTATAAAAACTGAGATCCAAGAGAAATAGGGGAAACCGAGAGAGGTAAATACAGAGGAAAAGTATGAGAGAAAATAAAAGTAAAAGTAGTAGCGAGAAACACAACGATCGGGAAGTGGGATCAGGATCTAATTTAGTATTGAAGCTTCAAGAATATAAAATAAGAACAAAGAAAGTGATCAAAGCCTCGATCAAGATTCTCTATTCAAGGGGCAGAGAAACGGGCAAAAGCTAGTTCTTAACAAAAGAAGAAATTAGGCTAAACAAAATATTAAAATTAGTCATCCACGCTGGAGGGCGGCGCGGCGCGGCACGGCGCTGCGAGTCGCGGGCGGGCGGCGCCCAGTGCCGCGACGCGCGCCGCCCTGACCGGCCACGCGGACGACTCGCATGTTTTTGTGATTATTTTCACGACCGCACCACGTAAAATTGTGAACTACGCTTTCTAACTTACATCGATTCAATCTAAATCACCGTGTGACTGCGAATAAGTTCAAGTTAATAAATTCGAAACTTTGATGAGAAGTTTCCGGCTTCATTTCGAGCATAAGGTTGGAATAGTTTTTTAAAGTCTAAATGTGATCCATTTTAATAGTTAATTTAACAGTTACATTTATGATTAAAAATGTGGAATAGTTTCGTAAAAGTTGACAAATAATGTCTTATAAGTGTTACTTTCTTCAGTGTGATTGGATGCTTGCAAACGAATCTGTACTGTAGTACTTTATTACGTAATATAAACACTACTAAGTAACTACTATGTATTTATACTGTAGAGCGACTCCCTTTTTTTTAATATGTTAAAATTATGCTGAAGAAAGTATGCTACAAAATACCTAACAAAAAAATGTAAATAAAAATATTTTTTTTCATTATCGTTCAAAATATTTGCTACCAAATACATAAATATATTTACATGACACACAAATAAGTTAAACCTCCCTGGAGCGTCGAGCGCCGTGAGATAAACAGGCTCACAACTAACGAGCGAGCGGGAGTGGGGCGCGGCGGCGACGTCCCGCCAACTTTGAGAACTCGTAACTCGAGCAACTCGGTCGGCCGACAATGCAGTGGCGACATCCCCGAGAGCTAGGAACTAAAGTCTCCTGGGATCTTCCTTTGAATCTTTTAAAGTCACACGTTTGTCACGGCTTGTACTAAGTGTCGTCGGACGACGTCGGGAATGTGCGGATGCTGCGTTGCGTTAATACATTTCTTGTTAATGTAAATGTTGTGCGTTACATGAACCACAGCTTGGCTCGATCCATCTCTTGAACAACTTTTTAAAGAAATAGACTTTTAAAATGAAGCAATGGTTTTTAATAACTTCTTAGAATCATTGTGTGAGTGAGTAGAATTTATGACTAATAATATTTAATAGTTTGTTCATACTTTACATTTTGGCAAACTACTTCAACTGTTTGAGTAACAAATGCCTTTGTCGATATAAAAATATTTCTCATTTTAATTTTCAAATATTTTTTTTAATTATAATATGATAAAAATTATTATTAGTTCCTATAGTAAAAGACATTTTTTTTCTGTTCTGTACAATCTAAAAGAAGAGCTTACTTCTTTAGATTCTCCATTAGTCCATCTATCGGTCAGCATCTAGACACTGAAGTTAACTTTTGAAACAAGAGAGGCACGCTCGCCTTATCTGTGCAACGTCACATATGCCAGAAACACCTCATTTTTGAAACAAACGCACGTCGTTCGTCGTAGTGCACATTCGCTGTGTTGTATTCGCATCACTAGCCATTTAAGTAATAAGCGCTAAAAGAAATTCAAAAGTGTAAACACAAATATGAGAACAATGTCTATTAAGCAAATATCCGGTATGATCACCCCATATTTATTTAAGTACTGTCTCATTACATAAACTAGAGATTTTAAATACTCATTTTATAATTTATACATTAAGCACATAACATTAGAATCGTGGTTTACCCCAAAGCAAATATAGTATTGTGTAGGACAGTATTTTCGGAATTACCTAATAGGTCAAAAAACTCTTTTTTTGTCTAGACGCATAATAAATTGATGAACAGAAATTCTTTGCTCTAATATAGATATTTCTGTATTTGTAACTTTAAAAATATCAAGGTAATTAGTAATGAAACATTAGTTATTGATTTTAGGTACATCAATTTGTTATAAGCAATGTCTTCATAATTTCTCACATAAAATGAAATGATTATTCAACATTAGGCATATTTCACGCGAAGAAGAAGATATTTTTACTAACAAAATTTTTAACAACAAATCCAAGAAACTTCATTATGACTAATCACCACGCTGCGTCACTATTCGTCACTATCATGATTATAACGGAAATACTAAAAATAAATTCAAAGTAGAAACATTTGTACTTTCAATGTTAAATCACTTTGTCACAATTTAATCACATGGTAAAACAATTACTAATACACGTTCAACCTTTTTAGAAATCATTATGCATTAGCGAGATGTATTAGAATCGGCTACGTAAGTCACTAGCTGAAATCGACAGAAAAATACAGTTCTTTGTGTACGTATAATAGAGAGTTTCGGGCTAAAACGACAACAAAATTATTCATGTTGTTAAAGTAATGTTTATGGGGCATTTATGTAATTAATAAAACCTATGGATAATTAAACATTTTCAGTGGAGTAGAAACCCGATAGCGTAATTTTAGAAGCTAAACGAAATTACGTATTTTCAGGCCGGAATAAAGCAATTATCTGCGGTAGTGATAACGAGCGGGCGGGCGGCCGCGTGCGCCTGCACGCTAAATAATTCATACCGTTAATTAGCCAGAAAGCTCCTAATCCATTGCACTATATCATAAGCTTACTCCGTGGATCAGATTATACTTTCGTTTTAAGACATGGTTAAACTTGAATGAATTTTGATCCAACTGGATCAAAATTCGTTCAAGTAACTACTGCGACAAGCCTAAGGTTGATCCGTACTCTGTGGGTGTTTGATAGTGGTACGTACACTTGGGCAATTATGTATACTTATATAATGTATTCAAAATCAATTTTTATTGTGTCATGTTATTCACGAGATGTAATATGCGATACTTCAAAACGTATTATAATTAATGATTTCAAGAAGTTGTAACAGTGATAAATTGTAAGGCTATTATCGTAACCTAATATTGTAAATGCGAAAGTGCGTTGATTTATTATTTTTTCATGCGACAACGGTTCAACAAATAGATGTGATATTTTACATAGAGATAATTTATAGACTGAAGAAAGACTTGGACTTCTTTTTATCCCGAGAGATAGCAATTATAATTTCTAATGAAAATTAGTAAACCAATATTAATAAAATTTTATTTGCAAATTTGTTTAATTTTCAAATACCCAATAAGATGTTTTTAGTTCCTCCAAAAGGCACAGTCGAAGAGGTATTTACGCTTGATTCAAATTTAACAATAACCGCGGTCCACGAAATAGGTATAGTTTATAGGGATAGAAATTGTGAGCGGATGAGTATCGATAATGGGATTTGAAACAGAAATCAGAAAGGTAGTAGGATTAGAAATCTAGAGCAGGATTCGAATTCAGAACGAGATTAGAATCGGAAAGACAGTGAAACTACAAATGAAATCAAAAACGACACCGGAACCCGGAACATAATCCAAAGATGGCCCGCTGTATTTAAGTAATGACGGAACACATCGCGTCAACGCGGACAGAGTCGCCGGTCAAAGCTGGTAAGAACTTAAATATATTTGAAGCTTTAACTCTTGTATATAAAGAATACATACTCATAAAAACTAGTATGAGCAGTAACTGAAGCTAAGTAGAAATTTAACAAAAATGAAAAAGAGCTTCTAATACGAGTATGCCGGGTCGATTATCAGCCGCTTATCAGATAATGGCAGAGTAATCGTTTAAATTGCAAATTAATGCCTCATGGCCAAACATATTTGTAGGCGCCACCGAAGGTAAGTACGTTTGAAATCTGTTATAGGTAATATGTGCCTTTTATTCAAAACCGAATGGCCTTTTTATAATAAATATATGAAATAAAATATTTTTTGATGGAAATTGTAATAATGCGTAAATGATACATATAAACGTAAGAATTTTAGTGACCCAAACACGGACGTTGGTGTAACGATATAAATGGTTTTACAATATGGGGGTCATTTTTGAAGAGCAGATTTAAAAATTAGAAAATTGCAAACTGTACCATGTGACACATCAAATGAAAGGGCTTGTTCGAAGGGTTGCAAATACATTTCCTTTTATTCTTAAAAAGAAATAACTTTGAAGTTATTTAAGAAAAATAAATGAAATTTACCCATTCTGCTTTATCTCGTAAAAACTGCTGAGCCTAAAATTGTTATAAAAAAATTGAAAAGGTAATTCTTTACTTTTAATTACAGGAAAACTTATAACAAGTTTTAAAATAACTTGGTGAATTATTCAATATTATGTATTTAAACTTACATTTGCAGTGATTTCACTTATAAGTAATAGATTCATCAAACGAAACCCTCTCCAAACGAGTCTTATTCGCGCTTGTCTGGTTTCCATATTATGATATGTAGATAGTTTTTTTCTTTATTATGTTAAATATAATGATAGAGTTTGTGTCATAATGAGAGAATTAATTTCGAACTTGACAATAAAATGTAAATGAATGTGCTTGTGTTTTTTTTTATGATCATACTTAATAAAATTATTCGCTTTGAAATCGTCAATGTTATTACTGCATTGTAATTGTTAGGTAAACGGTACATAGGAGTGTGCACTGAATACGATCTCCCATTTCAGAAATTATCGAGTCTTAGAAATACAACTCCCTAAATTGAGGATAATATATCTAAATGAATATTCTCACTAAACTCCCACACCGTACCACCGATCGCCATGGTTTGCTACTGTATTTGAATACGGAGAACATATTTTCGGTACTCATAGTTTTAAGTAAAATAATTTTTCTAAATTTTTTTATAACACTAAAACTGGACGGCGATGGAAATCGAGGATGAAAGAAATAGTAATCGAAAGCAGAACCGGGAACAGGATTGAAACCGGGACTGGTATCGGGATCTTGATTTCATGATATGACGGAGCCGCAGGAAAAAGCTAGTTTCAATATGAAGTATGACATCTCAGCAACATTTTTAAATCATCTGAATATACTTTGTAATATATGATGATGATGAAAGAGGAGATATACCAGATTTTCTACAATCAGAAATAGAAAAAGCGATACAGAGTCAAAAAAAACGATAAAACACCAGGGCCGGATCAGATAACAAATGAGATTTTAAAAATTGCAATAACTATACCTGAAAATCTAAAGAAAGTCAAAGACATGTATAACACCATTCTAAGAACAGAATTAATACCACTGCAATGGACTAAGAGCACAATCATACTATTACATAAGAAAGGAGATAGGGACAACATCGAAAACTATAGACCCATAAGTTTAATGTCAAATATATACAAAGTATTCTCTAAACTGATATTAAACAGACTTAAAGAGGTACTCGATCAGCAGCAACCAATGGAGCAAGCAGGATTTAGAGCAGGGTTTTCTACGATTGATCATATACATGTCTTAAAACAATTAATAGAAAAGTGTACAGAGTATGGTAAAGCGCTATATATAGCATTTGTAGACTATAGCAAAGCATTTGACTCAGTATGTCACGACTCGCTTTGGGAGGCTTTAGTCGAGCAAGGAGTTCCCAAAAAATACATACGCATTATAAAAAACATATATGAGAAAAGCACGGCACAAATAAAATTAGAAATATCTGGTGAAGAATTCCAAATAGCTAAAGGTGTAAAGCAAGGAGACCCGCTATCTCCAAAACTTTTCTCTGCAATCTTGGAAAGTGTATTCAGGGATCTGCAGTGGGAAAAAGATGGCATAAACATAGACGGCAAAAAACTCAACCACTTAAGATTTGCGGATGACCTAGTCTTAATTACTGATAACGCTACTATGCTCCAACATATGTTGCAACAGTTGACAGATACAAGCAGAAATGTAGGTCTCACTATGAATGGATCTAAAACAAAGGTTATGACAAACAGGGAAGAAATAGCTATAACAGTGCACAATTCAAATATCGAATATGTGAGAACCTATACATACCTAGGACAAATAATTGCATTCAGAGACCAAACAAACATAGAAATCGAAAGAAGAGTAGCTAATGCATGGAATAGATATTGCTCATTTAAGGAGATCCTCAAAAGCGAACACTTTCCCATAGCAGCGAAGAGAAAAGTGTTCAACTCATGTATCCTGCCATGCCTGACATATGGTTGCCAAACTTGGACACTAAGCCAAAAACATCTTCTAAAACTGAGAACATGTCAGAGGGGCATGGAAAGAAGCATGATAGGCGTTACAAAAAGAGATCGCATAAGATCAGAAGATATACGCTCCACAACCAAGGTTGAAGATATAATTAAGAAAATACGACAGTTGAAATGGAGATGGACAGGACACATGACAAGAGATAGCAGAATAAAATGGGTCAAAATCTTAAAGGAGTGGCAACCACGTGATGGCACAAGAAAAAGAGGCAGGCAGGCAAAAAGATGGATGGATGATATAAGAAAAATTGGAGAGGCTACCTGGTCAAGGAAAGCTAGAGACAGAGAGGAGTGGAAAAGGCTGGAAGAGGCCTATGTGTCACAAGACACGCTGATAAATTTAGGATAACCGATGTGTTAATGTATGTAATGTATAAGTTAGATAAATAATGTTTAGTTTAGTTTCAGCAATAAAGGCTATAATAATAATAATGACATCTCAGCAACATTTTTAAATTATCTGAATATACTTTGTAATATATGGAGTATAAATGAATATTAAAAATTAAATATGAAATTATTTTATAGTTCACTTCGATAAATAAGCAAAAACCAGCCATATATATATGGCTGGTTTTTGCTATTATATTATATATATTATTGTTTTTTATTTCATGTATTTCATGTTTCAATACACTTATATATATGTATATATATATATATATATATATATATATATATATATATATATATATATGTGTGTGAACATGAAATACCGGACGGAAAGCAGAGAATTGTCTGTGCAAAAAAAAAGATGTACAGAGTAAACATCAGAGTAATAACTGTGTCCAAATTATACTATGCTTTACTTAACTTTAATCCAATCAATGGTAGACATTAGCACAGTGAGTACTTTTCATGGATGCATTTTACGTGGTATGTCGACATGATTCAACAGTTCGTTACAAACTTCAAACTTTTATGAAGTGAAACTTCTTTAGCGAGAGTAAGCCTGAAATTTTAATAATAGAAATCGTAATGAATTAGGGGTAGCCCAGTCAAATTGTCAAAATTTCACGGTCGAAGTATATGGGACATGGCCATGCGTCGAAAAATGAAATAGCATATAGATGTTTAATAATTTAATAATTTTAATGTATTCATATAAACTCTTCTGCTGTTAAGCGCATTCTTTCATCAGACAAAAAAACAGTAAGTGAAAAATTTATTAAAGTAAATTATTTAATAGAGAAAAAATATTTTATAATTAAAATATTGTATACAATAATATTATTGTACAACTTTTGTATATAATAAATAAAGTTAATAAATAGAGAAAAAATAAAACAGTTATATAATAAATGCATCATTACTAATAATAATTAGCAAAGCAGTTTTATTTCTTCCATGAACTTATGCGATTGAGGCTCACTTTTTTTTATCAAGTATTTTATTAGACGAACTATAAAAATGGCGAATTCCATCTGTTCACTTGAAGCTTGAAAACGTATAGGCATCAACAATTTTTATTATTACACTATAAAATATCTATAATAAATATGCAAGCAAAATGTGTATGTTTTTATTTATAAAAGTCCAACGTGTCTAATGTCGAAATTAAGAACATCCTTCTTAATAACAATAATTCTTTCCAATGCATACGACTCGCGGCACACTGCGTTCGCAATGTTTTACTCACCTAAAAGCTTTTAAGCTCGTCTGACTTAAATAGAAATACATCGTAGTATCTACCTACGACACGTACGATCATGAAAAACCACAATAGAACCGGTTATACGGGACCCGTAGACTGCCGAATGGAGACGGGTAGATAATTCTGTTTCACTCGCTCCGGTCATAATGACGTCCCGTTTAGTACAAGCTTTTATTTTCTATAAGTGCAAAAGAGAAAGAGTATCTGTGTCTCTCGCGTTACGAACGGATCCGACTTTACGCGAAAGCTTTCGATGCGTACGCGTCGATTGTTCGCGTTGCCGCGTTGCCTCATGACGTTTCTTCTATGACGTGATCCATTGATTTTCTATGTTCATATTATAAACCGTACTAATTTGCATGTGTGAACGTTCACGGTGTAGCGTTTCAATGAACACATTAGCAATCTGTAGTGTTTGATTCAATATTTACTGAATGTCAAGTACAATTCATAAACTCTGTATATGAATATTTTGTGATTTGAGCACTTACGCATTTTTACAAATAAAATGTATCTTAAGCAGCATGTGAAATAACTTTCGCCTTAAATATTCATTTGAAACATTGTGAAAAATTTCATATGTAATCGATTCAGCCGACCTAGAGTCAGTCGACATAAAATTAAGACAATACGACAGTGAGCTCTTTCGCCGGAGCCGGTTTCGTGAGTGTTATTGAAAGTAGGCGAGTGTCGGAGCCGGCGCGCGCGCCGTACCGCTCACCGGCGGCGCTTTAGCATTGAACGCGAAGGTAAGTTCCGACTTCCAATCGACTTAATTGTATAACGAGCGCGGTTTTATACAAAAGAACGAATTATTTCGCCTTCGCGGGTGCCCATTACCGGCCGCGGACAAAAGATCGAAGCTGCGTAATGAAAGAGTACCCTACGAGCGGGTCGTGTGTCGTGCGTGCAGAGCTCACAGAGGGCCAAGCTCAGCATGTCGACAGAGTTACACAAGTTTCGATAGTTTCGATGTCGATAATCTTCACACTCCGATCTCACAGACGTGTAGTAAATAGGAAACAATAACTCCACTAAATGCGCTTTACATAAGTATATATAGTATGAGTGAGTAGCTTAGTCCAGTAATCAATTTTTGTGATTAGAGGAGCCTTTTCTGACGAAATAAATATTGCCTTTTACTGATTAGGTGCCAAATCAACATAAAACTATACATTACTTATACTCTTAAATCATTAATATAGATATATACTGTCATAAATTACACGTTTTAAGTACATAATATGTTTGTGATTTCCTTCTAATCTGGAAATCACAAATGTAGATGTGATATTTTATGATGTTTAAAACGAAAGCTCAAAGTGATTAATAATTTTAGCTTATTGAACAGAATATTTACCTTAAACTTACTAGTAATGAATTCTAACTTACATCATCAAAAAAAAATTAAAAAAAATTACCTTGGCCGCTTATAATATTAACATACGAAGCAGACATTTAAAAAGAGATCAAGTTAATATCGAATTATTTTAAGTGAAGATGATACAACCTTGGTTATAGCTGATTAATATAATTAATAATATCTAGGCATCACTAAAACATCAGCAGACAATTCAAAAAGTTGAATTATCCTTATGAAACTTTAAACAAATTTTAAACAGTGGGCGCATGAAATATAAAGTCGAATATTGCGCGTCACGTCTTATGATATTCGGTATCAAAAATCGATAATTTATTTACATATTCTATTAACCTTTGCAAGCAATCGGCTTATTTGAAAACACCTGATTAATGATTTGCCCTAAAAACAGACATAATATCTACCGACGCAAACACGACGAATATTGGTCACTCCAAAGTTACTGGTGTTACTAGTAATAGCTTTTTCAAGTTTTTTAACTAAATCCGAATGCTTCAAAAAGACCGCTGCACTGTTTTCTATTTTATAAAAAGGACATTAATTTAAAAAACTGTGACAAATTTGGTATGTTTTAAATAGTTTGTTAATGCTTGAAAAGTAATTAATTTTACTATCATATTTTTGTACAATGACAGATGAGAGTGTGAAATATTCATAGATCTCTCATGAAATTCAAATTTAACTTAATAAATAAACAGTTTTATTGTTGTTCAGTAGTTTAAGCCGTAGTCGCCTAACTGCCATAGGTCCATAGCTTACATCATTTAAGACAGGTAAACGAATAAACTTAAACACATTTTTCCTTATCGCGGCAAATGGCTTTACTTGCATAAAATTTTGTATGCAGTTTTGTGTTCGTCTATCGAAAAATATGTAAAACTTAACCCTTACTGTGATCGTTTGATTGGTTATTCTTTGAACTGTAAGGTATTTTATATTATTTCTTAATAATGTAAAACGTGTTTGTTTGGAATTTGCTAGAAACATTTAAATGCAACTGCCGAATTTTGGTGCTCTAAAGAACTTTTGACAAGGCATCCAATTGAGATCGCTTATGCTTATTAAATTAGTTGTAAACTTATTGTACTGTTTTTTTTTTCAATAATATGGATCAAATACGTAGTATGAATTCGGGTTGGGAATAGAAATTTATTCTATACGAGCTATATACCATGGTTTCACCTAATTCGTTATATTTGGATTATACATACCTGTTTCATATACATCATGAGTACATAATCAACTACATTTTATTAAGTAAACACCAACTAAATATACTAAATAAATATTAAAAAAAATAGAGGAAATAGTAAAAATAAATAATTTATAACCTTATACAAAAATGAGTTACCTAACACAAGAATTTTCCAAATAGAATTGGTAGTATTCGAGATCAGCGGACATACCTATTAGTGTAGATTCGCGTGAAGACAGCTGCAAGCGAATGCTGCTGTCTCACGTAAGAAAATATTTCGCGGTCCGAGCCGCCACCACAAAAGGATAAAGGGACCTGTGACCCACGGAATTGATGATATGCCATTAGACCAGGTACAGGCCTTGTAGTTGGCATTAGTTAGGTGGGTTCGGCTTATCCGTAGGGCTCATCAGAGTGCAAGATTTACTTCGGAGACGCTTATCGCTAATCTACCTGAAGTATCAGTGAACATAGACGATGGGAATGTCTTTTTCAATAGTGGGTACAATTGTTTAATCACTATTTTTAAATATTATTTTATTTAGAATTGTACATACTACATGTAATTTTTTTTTTTGGTAGTAAAATAATTTAGTAAAAGCCAACACAAAATGCAAGTATGTGAGAGTTATATGAAAATACGAATAGAAAAAACGAGTTTTTATGGAATTTTTGTACACCATAACAAGAAATAAAGAAAAATTGAAATTTAGAGTATTTACTTAGATTTAAATGGAAGTGTATGGTTAAATTACATTATGGTTAAATTACATTATGGTTAAATTAGAGTAACGTGTACAAAGTACAAATGCAACGTTACTAAGAATAACACTGACGGGAAAATAATTACGTGACAACACAAAAATTGGGCATCTAAACTAGTCACGAGAGCGGAGAACCATTTGAAAAAGCTTTTTCCCCAGCCAAGTGCCTCACGCCTTTGCTTTGAGCTGTTTGACCTTAACAAACAATGTAACAAGTTATTGAAACACATTCGCCAGTTTTTGTTCCTAATAATAATTTTGTTCAGAAATTGTTTTGATCATATTTAAAAAAAATGATTGGAAAATGAGGAGATGCTTTAAAATATGAATATTATATATTGCTCGTTGAAAAATATATGAATGACTGTAGAATCCGTAACGGACGTAGCTATAACATATATTAATATAAATTATAGCTATATGCATCACCGTATAGGTCCTTGACGTAATAGGAATATATATTATAATTGCGTATTTAGACACTCAAACATAGGAAATATAACGTAATACGTATAGCCATAATTTACGTTATATCAACATATTTATGTAATGGCTACGTCTGCGACAGGCTCAATCGTGATAAAGTTATTAAAAAAGAGAGTACATGCGAGAAATAAAAGATATGAGCTCTCGTTTGCTACATCGTGACCAGCGCGTTTGGCTATCCGCACCTTGGCTATCCATGGAGTCCCGATCTGCACACTTGGGACAGTGAAAGTTGGGTGTTGCAGAAGTAATATGAAAGTGGAACTGCGACGGAGATGCGATCTCTTCATAGTGCGTCCGACAGCCCTGGAGGATGGTCATAGAAATAGTGATGTCGGAGTTCGATGTAGTTTGAAAAATATGGTGGTGATTAGAATAGAAAAGGGTATGTTGAGGTAGCCTAGCCATTCGGAATGAACGAATAAAAGAATTATGACGTAAGATATCTTCAGAGGGAATGTGCGCGAGGATAAAGTCGACATGGATCACCCTAGAAGGTATTACGCAAACCAAATTGATATCATATTAAATAAGGACCAAATATTTATTATAAGAAAACTATATAAACAATATAAAACAATCCACGACCAGAACGCTACAAAAGAACAATGTAACCGAGAATTGAGTTACCTAACAAAGACAAATTGTACTAAAATTACTATTGTATATATTTATTTGTATGGTTTCACAAAACAGACCCTCGAATCGATCACAGAAAAACACTATTTTCATTATAAAACTACTAATGGTAATTATAATATTCGTGCGTTAAAAGTCACCTAGATTTTACCACCACGCGACCGTCAAATCATATGTTCAGTATAATTATAAAAAAGTACAGGCCTGGCCTCTGTGTTCTACGTACATAATGACGGTATTCATTGTTTTAATTGTCCTCTTTTAATAGAAATAAAATCCGTTTTCGTACTGATTTTTGTAAACACGCTGCCCTATAGAAAAGCGTATAGAGTACTTTTTACTTTGTTATTTGTGTTAATAACTATACAATCAACATAAAATTTAAATAATTTATATTATTCACAAGTTTCTCGCTTTTTCTTTCATAACGAAACCTGCTCATACATGTCCCATAAACAAAAATAAATACAAAAAAAGAATTTCTTCATTTTATTACCTGGATTTTGTAGTAGTATAGTTATAGTATATTGTATAATAGTATTGTAATAACCTTATCATTATATCCTGAATAAAATCTAAAAGTGTATTTAGGTATACAAAGTACAAACTGAAGCTTACGGCTACGTCCTTGGCAGGTCACGATCAGAGTTATTTAATCTTTCTATTCGTTGCCTTTTCTATGGAAAATTGAAGGTACACTGCTCGACAGTATTTACTATCGCTAAATGATATTTATCGATAGCGATTTGTACGTCTGTAGCGTTATGTAATTGTAGATTTGACCCGACTCTGACTAGATGATTTAGAAATAAGATTGGCCCTCGATGTCGTTGCTTAACGAGTTGATAACCTTTAATTTTTAACGTCATTATATTACGTAAATGATGAATACAGTCAGCAATACCCGTGGTCCGAAACAGCTATAAGGAAACAAACAAATCTTCGTATTTGCAATATTAACAAGAGCGTATTGAATTTTTTTAAATAATGTAAATTAGGGAATATTAAAGGTCATCAAAACTAAAATAATCTGTCAAAATTATTATAAACTTTCGTTAATATATATATAAAAGTCAAATGCCATTGATAATTAATATACACAAATACATAACTTTATATACTCATATATTTACATTGTAGTTCTCATGATATGGAAGTGATTCGTAAACAATACGTTCATGTTCGATATATCCTAACAAAAATAAACATCGATAAAATCATCACCGAGACTTGTCAGTTGCATTATATCAATACGATATCAGGGTGAGTATAGGCGTACGCGGTGGGTTATCAGGCAATTGATCTGTGGTCGCCAGGCCGAGATGAATGGCCTGCACTGTATTACACGTCTGTTGCCCATGAACCACTTATAACTTATCGCGAGATCTCGCAACATACCTGCGTACAGACACACTAAATGTCTGTGAAAATTTTCGGGTCCACTGCCATGGAATTGTTGGTGCGTACCTACCTGTAGTTCGGCCGCACTTAAAACGGCAGAAAACATTAACAAATGCAATAATTTTCATGCAATTAAACGGAACTATCGATTTGACAATTGATCGCAGACAATTGATAAATCGGAATTATCGATTTATCAATTGTCTGCGATCTTTATAACCGCTACGAGTTTTATATATAAACCTAATATAATGCAGTGTATTTTAATTTCACAACACTAATTATTTTAAACATTCACGGTGAATTACCAAACACATGAGTTGTAGGCACGTGCCTACAACTTCAATACATATTGCATGAACTTCACCTTGTAGTTGTTAAATAAAACACTTCGCAAACAGTAACACTCAATAATTAAAGCTTCAACCATGCGACAGTTTTGTACTTAGTTTGGAATCAAAAGTCAAATAAGTGTAGTAACTCTTGCTATACACCATCTAGTTGACCAGGTGAAATCGCCTACAAATATCATCGACGAGTAATAATATACATGCTGAGTTATAAATTCTACCACGAAAGATGTACCTTCATACATACCACAAAAACAAATCAGAAATGATTTTATTAATATTTATTTTGACAATTTGTTGCTTACACAAAAAGATAATACTTATAAAATATTAGATCGTGGAAAATGTTTTTTGTATTTTCTAAGCAAAAAGTTGCAGTAAAATATTTTTGGTTGTACTGTTCGTATCTGGCTAGTTTTGATGCCATTAAAAAGATGATATATAAAAAAAAGGAAAAAGAAAAAAGTAGGTTTCCTTTTCCATTTTGCTATTGTTTTTCTGTCCACCAAAATGAGTGAATCTAACGTAGAATTTCGATACATTTTGAAGTTCTATTACAAAAAAGGGAAAAATGTGACACAAGCCGCAAAAGAAATTTGTGACTTAATTCAGTATAAGGACTTAATTCAGTGTTGGTATGAGTAGCACAAAACTGGTTCAAGCATTTTCAGTCCGGTAATTTTGATGTCAAAGATGAATCTCACTCTGGTCGACCTGTTTCTGAAAAAGTCGATGCTATTTTGGTAAAAGTAAACTCATAATAATGCTACGTGCATGGTGGAATTGTAAGGGCATTATTATGAGCTTTTACCACCGGGCAAAACTATCAATTCGATTCTCTACTTCCAACAGCTGATGAGACTAAAGCAAGAAGTAGAGAAAAAAACGGTCGTAATTGATTAACAGAAAAGGTGTGGTTTTTTATCATGATAACACAAGACCACACACATTTTTAGCTACCAGCAAATATTGAGAGAGTTTGATTGGGAAGTGTTAAGGCATTCACCATATAGACCTGACCTTACACTTTCATACGAAAAAACCTTTTCCCTACCTTACACTATGCACACAAAAAATCAATCAAAAATATTTGCACTTATAACGGTGATTGAATATATGATTTGAATGGAAACGGATTGTTAATACGTTCTCGCTAATTATTAACAATACTGCTTTCATTGATAAATATTTTTATTAAAACCCTCTAAATTCTAATATGCGAATTGACAACAACGAAGCCACTACGAGAGGCCGGTCGTAACACATTAGTGTCGTAACATTTTTTTTCTTAATGATCCAGTTATGTAATGGGAGTCGCATGTTGAGGTGTCGTATTTATACTTAATAGGTTTCGTCTCGTCGCGGCTCGTTTTGAGATACGAGATTTATCGCGTCGCCCACACTCGGACGCGTGAAAAAAATCACTCGTTCACGTCACGTTACCGAGCGTTACGCTCCATGATGTTAACTGCGAAGTCGTTACACTGTATAACGCAATATAAAAATTTGACAAGTATTCCACCCAAAGTAGATTTTACAGATTTATAGTCAAAAACAGGAATTAAAGTCAAAAAAAAATTTGAATAACCGATATAATACTTAATATAGTATCTACAAGCAAATTTCCTGCGAACAATATGGATTGTATGGGTTATTTTATTTTATTTTCTAAGTTATACTAATAATTTTGTGGATTGTGGATGTGGATAAAATGGATTATTATTATTAATTATTAAAATTTACTTTAATACAATATATTCAAAATAGTTAGGATGAAGTAGTATGTAAACTTGTCTTATGTTAACATCTATCTCTGTTGCAAATACTTCACAAATTTTATAAAAGTATTTCATTATTATCTTGGCAAAATTCTAACATTCGTAAACGAAATTTAATCTAGGAATACTATATTAATCAAAGTAACCTAAGCTACAGTACGAAGGGACGTACCTGTAATTTGGATTTTCTTCTTCCAATATGCCAGTTTTGTTATGTCTAGTTTTTGGTATTCCAATGGTAATCTTAAAATATTATTTATTCAGGTGAAATATCGTAATGAAATAATTGATATTTGAATTTATCTATCAATATTATAAATCAATATATGCGCAGCTCAGAAATTCTATTACCACATTTGACGTATATAAACCAAACTTTTGCTATTTTTGTTATGGATTAAAATTATTGCTTGTAATTAGGTATTATATAATTACATAACCACAAGTAAGACCTAGCTTCATTCGCGTTACTCAAGACTATCGAAGCTCAAACAGTGATTAGCAGCGTTCGAGCACAGGCATTGGTTGTTCGTATTTACATTGTATTGTTCGGAAACAAGCCAAATGGTTCTGATTTGAGTTTTAATGAAGGGTAAAACATTAATTTATATGAGTTTAATTTAGATACGGTGTTAAAACAATTAAAGTTTTGAAAGGAAATTCCAACATTAAGCATGTTAAGAATCTTAAACAGTATACATAGTTTCCGTTGTGCCGCCGGTTCGTGTGGTTATTTTGGAGTGTAGCGGCGGACGAGCGATGAACGCACAGCGGTGTAATAATGAATTTAACAAGTCTCAATGCCATCACTGGTGATATCGGGAGGCCACGCAAGTGCTCGCGCTCTATTGGATCCACGGGTTTTGACTGCGGAAATGACCGCACACTCTAAGCTAATTTCATGTAGGTATCGCAATACTACGTAGTAAATATTTGGACAATCATAGTTATGTGTCACACACACCTACCTTGAACGTGACATTCAATTACAAAACCACTGAGCATATCATAATAATAATTAAGTTCAGAACTACGTAATACGTAGTTCTATACAAGCTGTCATAGTTGAAATTGAATGTTTTCGTCTATGTGACTATAATAATAAGCATGTATTAAAATAGATGACTTCGACTATGTTGTCCATGAAAGATTTTATGACGATAGACAATGCATTTACAAGGTTCGGAATCATTTGACGCATTTAAATTTTTTCTATAGTAATTTAACAATATTCCTTTAGTAAGCGCTGTTAGTTAAAAGTTAGATAAAGGTCCTGTAAAATTAAACTTCAAATGTTGCAAATGTGCTTTATACACGCAAGAAATTATCTTTGATTCTGGATTAGAGTTAAAGGTAATGTCCTTTTAATAAGATCTTTATTATCCGTTTTGAGAATGTATAATGACGCAAAACTCGAAATCTTTGTCTTTGCTTTTACGTGCCCATGCAGCAGTGTCCAAATGGTGCAGCTCGAGGCATCCTTTCAATTGCTGTTCAATGGTACTTTGATAATAACCGATGGTCATTCATTGACGAGTAAGTGTGTCGCGTTTATGACCACTTCACTGATTGAAATGAATCCAATTCATCATTTGATGCAATTAATTTTCTTTAGTCTTTTGACGTTTTGTGCTGTACAGTTTGTGCCCGCGCAGTTGGTTAAGAGTAATTAACTGATGTTACAATAATAGGTTGCAAAGTTTACCAACTGCTTTCAAATACTTTTTTTTCTGATTTGTATAATTAATCATCACATTAGGGAGAAAAAGTTTATCAAAATAATTTTAATATATTGATGCAACCTTACAATTGTTCAAATTTACAATTTTATAAAATTAAAATGGGACAGTAAACATGTTGTACTTACGTTCAGGCATCATTAAAAAATGTGATATGAATAAATGACGAACTCATGCATTAGAGCAATGAGATTGTCATTTAACTTAAATATTACCTACTTACAATACAACAGGTTGTGAATTGTATATTGAATTGGATAATGATTTTATAAGTGACCTTCTAGCTCGTTTCTAGATTTGTGTGTCATAAATTCGTTGTGCTATTAAGACATTTTCTATTTTAAAAGAAATACGGCTCGTGTCATAAGTATTCGTGCAGCATAAAAAATTGGAGGTAAATCAGTCCTATATAAATAAACAGTTTTGAAATTCAATACAAGCTAAATATTCAAATAATACATACAATTTCTCATAACTGAAATAAACGCTATTGTTAATAATTTGGTTTCTAGACAACTCGTAATTATGGAAATAAATAGTAATATACCCATAAATAATTATTATTTACCTCATAATTTCTTCGAGTTGTAAACTAACGCACTATGTTTTTATGTTGTTTACAGCTACAGCTATAGCTCATATTTGTTGTTTTCACATCCTTCTTATGTTAATTTTTGAATATAAATTTTGAAAGAAGCACCTGCCGGTTTTATATTTAGCAGACGGCAATCGCATAAAGTCGACGCTTCATTGCATTTGTTGATATTTTGCCGATTAAATTTAATACTTATGGCGGCGGTAAAACGGTTACAGGAAACTATTAAAACGTAAAAGCGCAATACGTAATGCGGTACACGGCAATAAAAAACGAGGCGATTTCCGTAATTTGGAAAAACACGGCGTACAAATTTAATTTGATACGCGATATATGCGATTCGTATTTCCTTGCCAACTATGTTGATCTAATTGTTATTTGGTATGAAAGTAACTTTTCTACCCGTCTCGTCGCAAGTTACAAACAATTTACACATTTTTAGTTAAAGAGATGTTACTGAACTTTAATTTCGTCGGACATTGCCCGGCTAAAAGAACTGTAAGTGAAGTGTTCTTCTTTTTGAACATTTTTCAAATTTGAAAAATCTCAAATAGTTTTTGAGATATTTGCGAAAAACCAAACCTCATTTTTTTTAAGTTAATTGTTTACAACTTTTGCAATTTTTGCGAGCGGTACTTCAATTTTTTAAAAAATCATCTACCTGGTATTCAGAATGACCTCGTTCATATTTTTCAGAGACTGAGAAAGAAGTCTGACCTAAAAAGCACTTGTTGACCAGGCTATTTATCTCCTGTAAACAATCAATTTCCAAAATTCTTTTCCTGATAAAATAATAGCTTCGGAGATCTCTTGATGAGCGATTATTATTTCACTTATATACACGTCATTATGATCAGATCAAACACTTGAATATTAAAGTAATAACAATGTATCTGCAAAATCACAAGCGCCACATACGAAATATGTTATGCAAAATTTATGCAACTTTCATTACTCTTTTAATTATCAAGGAGCATTACATTTCTTTCTACTATAGTTAATAATACGTCATAAAATCTGCACCATAAAATTGTCATTATTACTCTTAGTGCATTACAAATCCATCTTTCATTTGTATTTTCATAAGTGACTATATGTAATTCAACAAATTAATCTTTGTAGGATTATATAATTCTGATCACTTTATTATAACTTTTAACCTGTTGAAATAATGTACTAAAGCATAATAGACTCACTAACAGGCCAAGCTTTTAATGGTTTTTTTTTCTGTTATTGTACGATAATTTTGTTATTGTACGATGTTGAATATTTCATTGCAAAAGCATTTGAAATTTATTATAAAGTACAAAGCATAAAAAAGGAATTAATAATGTTTCAAAGAGTTTAAAAATATCTATTATGAGAGATAATTTAGAACCAATTTGGAATATTCGAAACTTTCTACTCATTGCGCTTATTAGCATGCTAAGCAACATTTACCCAAGTTCACTGTTGCACCCCCTCTCTTCGAGTCCTTTTTTAGGAATTCACGATGAAATATTTTATTAATGATGCGAAATATATTACATATGTCAAAGTAACATCCACATACTTTATTCACAGACATATACCAGAACTATAATTAGTCATATAACTTATGCCATCTTTGGTTAAAGGGATCTACTGTATAAAGTACACGTATTGACGCAAGGAAAAAAAACAAAATAAAATGAAATATTTATCTGTCTGTCTCAATCTAACACGGATCATAATATGAATTCCTGTGATCCATAATATATACGTCATCAATAACAACAAACGAAGTAACCATTTCCGAATAATTTCTTCAATTGCGATTTTTTATATTCATAGCTTCATAAAAAGCATTGCAGTCCGATCTAAACGCTGAGCTCCAGCCTTCAGCTTCCATTAGACGTTACGAGTGTATAAAATAATTGAATTACAGCTTTGAAAATTGTATTAGAGATTGACCGTTACTTGTAATAGTGCGAGAGCAGGCGGCGACGCGACGCCAGGGGAGTAGGCTCATCCAATTAGGAGCGAGCCCGCTCTGGAATGCTTCCAGCGTTTTTGTAATTGTCTTCCACTCAATTTTCCTTTTTTTTTTACAAGTGCAGCGCCGAGAACGATCACGGCTTTCTATTTTCCTTCCGTGGAACTACATTCGTTGGCGTCTATGGTGCTATTTTTAAGGATCTTGTTTCATGAATTCAAATTGAATTACGTTTCATTATTAGATATCATTACGCGAATGGTATTAAATTGACGTGGTTTAATCCTCATTTTCATAAATTAGTCTTACTTCACAGATGAAATTTTCATTTTTCATAATATACTTATACATAAATTTGTCTTAGTAATGAATTAGAGTACTTAGTGATTTTTTTTTTGTGATGCCGTTAGGTTACTCGAATTGACAACCAAAAATGTTGAAATTTTGTAAATCATGTTTTCTTTTTTAAGTAAAAATAAATTCTGAGATTGTTATAAAGATCTCAAATGTTAAATAAAATACATTTGAGCTACATAATTTTGTAACCATTTCGAAAATTGGAAACTTTCTCATAAATATATCTGTGTAGTATTGTACGATCAATAAAGTACGAAAAAAACGGTCCCTTATACATGGAGGGAATACCGCCGTGGCATATTCATAGAAATCGTTCCTTTAAACAATATCATTTTGTTAAGAAACTCAGCCAAATAATGATTACTTTTCATTTTATTCTCGAAAAGTAATGTAATTCTATTATTTTTCTTCAATTATTTATATGATTTTTCAACCACATTATCAAGAAATGAACTCGGGAACGGTAATTTTAAATGTTGTTTTTTTTTAATAACGTTGAAAAATAAAAGTTAAATTGTTTAACCATTTTTTTTTTTTGTAATTTCAAATATTGAGTTGTCATTGTAGCAATTTTTGCAATAGTTGTAGTAATTTTTTAACAACCTATATAATTGCTTAAGGTTTTTTATATTTCTCTATTTACTCCTCGAAAGTATTAGGAGGTTACATTTCAGCTAAGTTAATAGCGCAAAGACGTTTCATCATCACTTATGCATTTGAACAACCGACAAGAAACATCTATGATAAACAGATATAAAGATGATTCTACAAGAATTACGTTTTTATAGTGCTAGTAGGAAGCACCAGAGAGACTATATCACTTTGAACGTAGAGAGATAACATGTCATACGTCCGATACAGAATATAAACATGATATTTAATCGAATTCGATTTTATGTAAAAGCCGCTCTACAAATAAAGAAATAAACATTAATATTATCACAATCGGTTCACCAAATAATTTCATCGTAATCATACACCGGTAACTTAGAATCGCACCTCTCAGCGTTAATGAATGAAGGTAGGACATCGAACTATCCCAAGGCGTTGTACACGCGAGGCGTTGAGTCGGCGCATGCAAATCGGGCACAGGAGAGGCGGCGCCGCACGCCGTCGGCGGGACGCGGCCGCGCGCCGTCATCGATTATGCACGTCACACGGCCTAGTCCACAACGGTACTGTGTCGTTGTTACACACGGCTCCGCTCCGATCGTGTGAGGCTTTGTGTGTGAGAGCCTAACTGCGTTCTGTAAATTCGTTAAAGCGGTGTAGACGTTCAAAAACGGCGCTCCGCTGACAGAATTGAACTCGAGACATGGAATGCTGTCTATGTCTCGATTTTCAATTCTGTCGATTTTTAAACTCGTGTTCAAAAAGAATAAACAAAAAGTCAACTCGGTAAAAAGCGATCTAGAACGAAGTAAACGAGCATGAGAAATTAGGTTGCATTAATTAATTACACGTACGCGTGCCCCTACTACAGATTTTTAGGTGATGTATATAGAGTATGTATATAAAAATAAGAACCGAAACTGACTTTCTTCTGTGGACCAAAACTGAGAGCACAACCACTATCGATATACGCATTTAATATGTTAAAAATAAGGTTCAGTTTCTCGAAACTACGAAACTCGAGGCTACGAAAAGACTAATTGGACGGAATTTATTTTATTATAAAATGTATAAATCATATTTCAAAAAACAGTCAATAGATCTTTTTCAGTGTTAGCTCTTTTTCCTTTTTGATTAATAAAAACACACCCACGAATCGCGAAAGATAAACTTCACCGTTTATGCGGAACTTTTATTACATTTTATTTTACATACAGTTACATTGTAATTATCAATTGATGTGGAGCACTTTTTCTTATTTGAAACCGTATTTCTAAGAATTAATTTGATGTAATTTCATCAAATCATATTACACGGTTACTCGTAAATTCTGCGGTATTGTATCACATTAAAAAATTATAATAATGACAATCAGAAATTCTATAGGAGACCTATAATTATGAATAAATGGGGTTAAGAAAAAAGAGGTGAATATATTTTCTGGGTTTTTTTACAAGGAACGTAAGATTAAATTGTCCTAATATAAAAAGTGCATACTATATCGTTATATGGTAAAAAAAAATGATTCTCAACACGTACATTTTACTTGTATGGCGATAACATCCGATTTTAAAATTAGGCCTATTTCGCAGCATTATTCTGAAATAGGTTAATTACGAATTTATCATGGGGTAAATTATACTTTAACGTTAATTATGCCTACCTTGGTGGTGGTATTTATAATAGCACTCAGTTCTTCCTGTTCCTATTTTTATTCTCGGATAAATACGCCATAGTTTGTCAACCCTTATGTTCCCAGCCTCAACTCGGCGCCCAATTTTGGCCAACCTGTTTATTATTTTGTTACGCGTGTAATTACTGTAAGTTAATAGGGATGTCTTAAGAGTTATGGAGATCTCACTTTCTAGGGTTCTGAGCCAAAATGTCAAAAGCGGAACCCTTATAGTTTCATCGTGCTCGTCCGTCCGTATGTCACAGACATTTTATTCAAAAACTACAATACGTATATTGATGTGTAGGTGTCGCGTATAATCCGCTACTTACTTTAGTAGTTAAATAACAAAGATAAGTATTTCTAACGGGGGCACTCCATAGACGTAAGAGAAATTGAAAAATTGTTTTTCAGAAAACGTCAATCTACGGCACATATTTCAACAGTTTTTTTTAAAAACACTAAAGTTTCTAAGCAATTTTTCTGATTACGTGAAAAATTTCGGATATAATCGCTCCGAAAGTAGCAGAAATTGTGTCCCCCCCTTTATTTTCTAAACCGTACATCCAAAAACATGATAAAAATAGCAAAGGTAACACATAATAAATACTTGCAACAGAAGATATTTTGAATGTGATCAAATATACTGCTTTTGAGTTATTGCCGAAAACTACGCTTCTCAACAAAAGGACGTAAATGCCATGAAGATACACTCTTTGCTGATGCACTTTAGTTTATACTAGTTTAATAGTAATAATTGACATACCTACTTGTTTTTCTACTTATAGCTGACTGTAATACTTATAACTTTTATGTCCGGGAAACATGGAAACAGTAAAACAACGTAGTTTTTCATGTGAAGTACATTTATTTGTAATAATGGCTGCGGAACCCTATAATGTGCATAATCCGACACGCTCTTGGTCAGTTTTAGATAATATCGCAATTACGTATAACGATACTTCCGTCAATATCAAACGTAAAAGACGGCAAACACAAAAACACACATCCAGATTAACAAATAATCTTAATAGTAATGTACGCTAAAATTCAATACAACTTTGACGTTAAAACAATTTTTAAAATCTTTATTGGTTATTATTTATTTTACGAATCTGACCTCTGTCGATGTTAAGATAATTAATTATTTCGCCGAAATTCAGGCTTAGGATTTCGTTTTGAAGCTGCTGCCACTTTGTACTTTTAATTAATGTTTAATTAAATCGTATTTTAGTTTATTAGAGAAATCAAGGTTAAGTAAATAATTTGGTAGTAGGGTGTCATTAGCGTAGTCTTTTGAAAGTTTAATTAAAAAGTATTGGTTTTTTGGCCCTAGGCAATAAAGGAATGGTTATTGTTTTAGTGATCCATGAATGATTTTATTATAGACAGCAAAGTTCGTATGTTTTTATATGATAATATGATATCCTTTAGCATAACGTGATATATCACGAAACTAACACCTGTAGGAAATTATTACAATAACCGCTCATATCGCTTTAAAAAAAATTGGTTAACCCTGTAGGCTAACCCTGAAACTTCCCGCTATTTTCTAGTTCAAAACACTCGAAAATATACGGGATTTGACGCGATTTTTTGAGTAGAAAAACGGTTTGTTTCGATTTCTTTCGACAACGATTTCTCGCAAACGAATCAACCGATTTTGACCCGGTTTACGGCAATCGACGTGTTTTTACAGGGTCAAGAGCTGGTTAGAATTTGAAATCGATCATTCCGTTCTCGTAGTTATTCCAAAACTGTTTTTTCGATTTTTCGACAACGATTTATCACAAACGAATCAACCGATTTTGACCCAGTTTGCGGAAATCGACGTGTTTTTAATAGGTTAAGAGCTGATTAGGTTTTGGAATTGATCGGTCATTTTAAAGTTATTTTCAAAAAAACCACTTTAAAAAAAATTATTTCTTAGTTTTTTTGAAAATTTCTCAAAATCTACCAGTCCAAATCGACCCAAACTTTCAGGAAATCTAAGTTTGGTGAAACTCTTTGGAATACCGTTTAGTGGGCTCAATTCGGTCAAGCCGTTTAAAAGTTATAAGAGGTTTACATACATACACACACACATCCACACAGCCATACGGACATGGGATGATCAGGGAAGCATTCTAGACCCTCAGAACGTCGAGATCTCATGAGAACTCGATTTTTGCAAAATGGGGTGAAACCAATAACTTCCCGAAAATTTTAGAAATTTTTCAATTTTCTTAGCGGGAAGTTAAAAATGCAATTGAGATTATAGTCAACAATTAAAATGGGATTGCAAATTGATTTCGAAAACGACAAAATATTTTAAAATTAGTTATTCGCAATCATACAATTCATAATTCATTGTATTTCTGAATCTGGATTGGAAATCAAAAATAAAAAATTTATTGTCCGGTGGTTACGGGCGAAAGTTTACGTGACAACGACTTTGAATGGTAAAATCATTTTAATGTGAATATTCATTCGTATAGTGAAGCTGGATGAAATAATAGTAACAATTTAAAACATTTATTTATACAAAGAATTATATTTAAAACATTAATTTATACAAAGAATCTCGCACTGAATTTCATATACTTAAAAATTTACTTCTACATACATTGTATATACAAATATACATACAATAACTTGCAATACATTTGTGCTTTATGCAATCTCCTAGTGCTGCGCGCGCGGCAGACCGATCATAGTTGAGGGAGATAATGCAAGACATCGGCGGGCCTCTATGTTCGGGTGACTCATCACGTTACCGAGCGTTACACCTTTTCATAAGTGACTCCCAGTCAACCTACCTTTAAGACGTTGTCACGTCAAAATTTAATGAATATATTTCCATTAATATATGATATTTTTTGTAATATATGATAATACCAAATAAATTGTAGGTGTAAAACGAATTTTAACAATCTGGAGCCCTTATACTGTAAATAAAGTCAAAAGAAAATATTAAATATATTATTACCAAAGGTGCTGAGGTTCATTAGGTGAAAACAAATTCAAAATTATTTTAGGTGCTAACTTCTACGTTCCTTAGTTAAAATAACATCATTTGCTTATTGTTGCGAATCAGATGAACAAAAATTTACTTTTAATGGTAAAGGCAACTTGGCCATTGGCAACTAGATAAGTAACATATTTTAGGTGTTATCTCGTTACCTTACGAAATATAACTTACGCTTGCACCGAACAATAATACGTAAACGCTCGAACGGCGCGACGAGTGGGTCGTGGACTGTTGGTGTGCTGAACTCATAGCATTCCTGAATTTAAATCCATTTAAACCTCAGTGATCCTTCTTTATTTTATCGCGATACCTATTAAATTTGAGAAATACATTTTCACGATAAAAGGACCAATAATTATTTCAGGATATTAAAAAACACACCAGTCGCTCTTTCAAGATTTACATATGTAACTATACTGAACGAAACTCGCGAGCCAGAAACGTGAGCACGCTCTAAATGTTGTGGATAAGTACGAATATATTCTGATCACACATTTAGGGTAACAATTAAGCTTAACAAACGTCATTCACGAGGCGCAGGCGTCGAAAACGAAACCTTTTCGCAACTCTTGACACGCGCGTTATATTGTCAGCGGCCAATGCAACCCATTCCGATGCGCGCGGCGTCCGTGCGCCGACGCCGGCCCGGGCGGCCGCTGCGCTCGCACGAATGCCAATGCGCAATTATTTTTAGCCAACAGACGCATTTAGTGACTGCTCGGAGACAAGCCGTACGCCGAATTTGTGTCATTGAAATGTGTAAAAGCTCAATACGTATCCTTCGTCTCCATAAATGCCCTTTCACTGCGATTAGGTCGCTTTGACCATCGAAGGTTCGTCTATTGAAGTCCAATCCGGGATCAATGTATATCATTTCGTGCGGTTTTCTTTGCAGATTCCTTTCTGGAAATTAATTGACTCGTATAGACAGAATGACAGAATGACCAAATCATTTTTTGCACTTGCAGTCAATTCTGTAAACTTTAAACCACTGAGTCGATATTGTTACGACTTTAAAATTATGTAAGCCGAGGGCGCGAGGCGAAAAAATCTCTTTCGACGAAATTTTGATGTCATAAAGATATCGATTGAGTGCTTTTAAGTTTACAGAATTGACCCCCAGAGCCTTAGATAGAACGGTGGACGTACTCTTGGAGTACGAACTAAATACTAATTGGCTGGCACGCCCCTACACACCTTAACCGTGACCTCGATTTTGATGAGGCGCTTTATTGTGTATATTTAAATATGTTTTTTTTTTCTGTTGTTTTGTTTTTATTATTTAATGTTTATGATTATTACCAGAGATGTTTGTTTCCCAACAAAAACTAGATTTGCATTAGCGTTATAAAATAAAACCATACAATACAATCTAGATATGTAGCTTCTTCTTATACTAATTGTATTTCTCGTGATTTTTCGTACTTGACCATAGATTGTTTTCCTTTGTTTTTCCATTGTATTCTCGAAGAATTCTTACATTTTTAATACGCTCATTACATTATACATTGTAGTGAAAAAGGACGTATAAATTAATATGTGTATATGTATATGTGTATATATACACACACACACACACACACATAAATAAATATTGTGATGTGCCGAATATTATATATTCCCCAGTCGGTCTATTATATATATATGTGACAGAACTTGAAAGGCCGACTAGGGTATATATAACATTCGGCGCATCACTTAGAGCTGTGACTGGAGCCGAGGAACACTTTCATCTTCCGCCGCCTCCATTTACTCACCCTCAACAAGTAGGCTTCATAATCCTGTTATCCTTAATTTTTTTGTGACGTCATTGAGCGTATTACTGAGCATACAGGGAATTTGTTTACTTACGGGCAGTGCTTAAAAGCGCCATGTCCTACTTCTGATCGAATATTGGAATTTGATATTCTATACAAACAAAATCACACACTGTAAAACATTATTTAAAAATAAGGTGAATGTGTATTTATAATTTATACTTAATTATTATAAATAGACCGTACCATGTTAAAATATGTGGATTCTGTATTTGTAATCTCTTTCTACTTTTCTCTTAAATATCAAACTGACATTAAAAATAAAGAAAAGTATATATGGCATTAAAAGTTTTATAACTGAAATTCTAAAACACAAAAAGCAATATTATCTACAACATTATTTTATATTAAAGCTATGTTGGTCACGTAATAAGATATTTATAGATAGTAACATTCAAAAGATATTATTTTAGATTAGCCGTCAAACCGTTAGAAAACACAATAAATTTTGTTTAAATCAGTTCATCAGTTTTTGAGTATTTCTTGAACAAACAGAGACAGAGTTGCAAAACATCTTAAAACTGCAAGTCGGGGGTCTGGATATATTATGTATACATACAATTCACTTACTTTATTTCAAAAATATTTAATGTTACAGATTTGACTTCTGATTTTATTATATGCATTAATACTAACTACATATAACTTGAAATACGCTGGGTGCAATGTTCTAAGATGGAGTGGTTGCCTCACTCCCACCCGAATGCATTACACAAGAACGATTGCTTCCATAATCGCCGTTAACGTCAGACGGGCGAATAATGAGAGCGAGTGGTCCGTGCAGTGTGATTGTTGCCCTCGATCGCTTTTTAAATGTAATAAAAAATATGAAATTCTGTCTTAGCAAAAGTTTCGGCTGTGGCGGTATCTACTTTTTTATGTCGAAATATACCTTGTCTCAAAATTAGTAGAAATCAATTAACGTATTACATCAGCGTCTCACAGTTTGTTTTCTAATTGTTAGAAATCGTAAAAGACGGTTTTGTTTTACACGTTTTAATACTCAATACCAAATAAATATAGCGACTGTTGATGGGATATGAAACATTCCGTAATGTAAAAGTCGCATTTTAATACGAAATTCCTATAACTGACATCGACACAATAAACGGACGGCCAAACAACGATTCTGCGGTTTATATTATTCAGAACGTGTCGCCAGACTACGCGCCACACATATTGTAGATAGACCATAGACTCTCATAGAGTTCGGGGACTATTAACGCTAACCCGTGACATTATCTCGTACGCGACGTAAGTACGGTGTTACCATCTGATATTGTAGTGTATGAACTATTAGATTACGACTACTGTACGTGACTATGACCCGACAATCACCAGGCGAGTGCGTTCAAATCACGTTAATCGATTAGATATTACCACGAGAAGTAATAGAAAGCCATTATAGCTTGACGGTAGTTGGAATGTTGTTAAAAAAAGTGACTTTAATTGAATTATATATTAAGCCAATAATTCAGTCTGAAAATACGCCTCGACGGATTCTTTGAACTGATTTAGTCTTATGCTTTCATTAGACATTTTTAAAGATCAAATGTGTCAGTTGTCACCTATGTCGTATAAATTTGTTGAATCGTTTATAAAGTAAGTGACTTAATGGCTCAATGACAATAAAAAAGTGTTTTCGTCTAGTTTTAAAAATCTTTTCAAATTATTGATAATTGAGAAATTCAACAAAAATAAATAGAAATGAAGATGTTTTTAACATTACGAATATACTCTATAAATTACTTCAACGACGCTACCATACATATTTTAAAGGTTAAAGGTGCAATTTACGTATAAAATATTGTAAACAATTTATCGAGAGAAAAAATTAAAAGTACTTAAACCAAATTACAAAACTTGTGCAACTAATAGCAATTATCATTATGGAAAGATTATTATACTGTTTACAATTTAACGGGATTCAGGAAACAATCATTATCATCATCATAAATATTGATCTAAGTCTTTTTATTTTAAATTTCGAATTGATGTTTACCGAATATTGATATGCAACTCAACATTACACTAAAAGTTTTATTGATTTATGAAAACATCTACAGTCAATGGTCACTAAGTAACAACTTGCTGTTCATCGACTTACAATGTATAAGATTTTATAGAGCAATTTTTTCTAGTTCAGATAATGACAATCGCATCTACGTACGTCGATGATTTTTAACTGTTAGAGGAACGGCACAATATCATTTGTCTTTCTTGTCTGATGAACGCAGTCTTCCATTAAAATAAATTACTGTGATTACGTTCTCTAATAAATTTCAATCTGGCTTGCCAATTAATTGCGGTAAGTTTGAGGTCCTTAGCAGCCTTTCATTATCTCAAATTCTTTTTCGAAGTCTTCTTATCGCGCTCTCGGTGACAGTCGCATCACGAATGTCCCTGAACGGGGGTCGAAGAACAGACGCATACAAAGGTCTTCTACATCACGAACCCTGCTCTATAAACCTGTCATCGGTAAAACAAGTGGTAACCTTACAAATTCAAATATTCTTTTAAAAGAAGTTGTCTATAATAACGTCAATGCACTCTTCAAAGAATCTGGCCGTTTCGTACCTTAAATTGGTCGGCTAGAAGTCTTTGTTTTAAACCATTTTGCAATAAAGCTACAACTTAAATAGCTTGTGTTTCTTTGTATTCATACTCAACAGAGAACGAGCAATAATTTAATTGAAATTTAGTCATTATAATATTCTAGAGAATAACATGTTGGTTTGTCACGTCTAAGCTGCTTTTCAAATATGACCTTTCAATATTTTAAAAATGTATGGACTCGAACATCCAAAGAAACATAAATGATTGTTTATTGCTATAAACATAAATTGTAATGTAACACATGTTTTAGACTGAAAATTGCCATTTGCCACTGCCCACTGCCAGCGACGGCCATTCTTTTTAATAGTTTCATAATTGACATTTAAATTAATAAAAAAGATTCTAAATATGGTAAATACGGTAAATTCAATATGAATGGCACACTAAGAACAAACAGTACGAATTTTCAATATTTTTTTTCAGAATTCATTACTGTTCCGCGATGTGTGAAATCGAATGTTGCGAGTAGGTATTGCCAACAAAGCGACTGCGTTTTGGCCACCGACAGTAGATCACTACGGCGATCGAGTAGTAAAGTTTGCGTAGTGCGTCGCCCGCGGCATATTGATGGTGGCGCTGCGCCGGCCGACGCAGTTAGCCGGACTCGCATGAACGAACACGACAGACAAATTCACATCGCTTTTTCAACAAAACAAAGTATTACGGACCTACAGTCTGATGACCGTAATAAAGTTTCAAATTTAAGGTTTTTGAATATATTTTACTTATTGTTGAATAATTCCATGCAGGATACTAATGTTCTAGATATACCTCGTATCATTGTAAAAAAATTTTTTCGTATTGTCGGTTTGATTGTATGACAATTTGTTTCTACGCGATAATACAATTAATTCAATTTTGCGAAGGAGTGTTATCGTGTTTCATATACGTCTTATCGCAAAACATTACGTTGCACAATGTTCCTAATACCTCTTTGCACGTGAATAACAAATAGAGTCGCGCGGGCAGCGCACCGGGTAAGGACGCGAGGCGTTGTAAATAAACGGCCGGAGGTTTACACGGATTCAACGCTCCGGCGTGGAACGGAGCCAAGTAATAAAACTGCAAATGGCCACGGCGCAGCCTGTTATCCAAATGCAGTAAACGGTTGTATACGGGCTTGATTTTGGAACCGCGTCCTGTAATAAACGAAGAATAATGTTTCAATATATACAGGCGTGTATGAGCAGTTTCTATCTCGCATCTGCCATTATTTAGTAAATATTAAGGTTTAATAACAAATTGTTCACGACATTCAATGCGTAATTCGGCAATTAAAAGTAACAACATTATGATCGAAAGTGATAAATGATTTATACATTTTGTTATTACGGAATCAATTATTATCGACGTCATGACGTGGGGTACTTTACCTAGGTTTAGATGTATATCAAAATTAGATAGACGCAAGCATAAATTAGAAATTTTCGTGAGACGTAAGCAGACAAACCTTACTATACCGAGCTTCGCAGCTTTCTTTCCCAAAACTAAAAATCACTAGTGCGTGTAAATTTTACGTGTCATTTCTATGACACGTAAATTTTAAAGTTTTATAGAAATAAAAAAAAATTATTTCTATAAAACTTTTTTCTTTATTGTCGTTGTGACAGATATCGCCACTAAATTAAAAAAAATGTGTGTCACCTCCGACGCACGACTGGAGTTTACTCCTTAAGTACGATTGTCTAAACATACGCAAAAGAGTTTATTTAACTGAAAATTTCGTTTTGATTATAAAATTTAAGAAAAATTATTAAAGTTAAAATTTTTTAGCCTATCTACAATTATTTTTTTTCATTTTTGTAAAAACGAAGATTTATTATATAACTAATTATTAAAATATTATGAAAAGTATTTTGCAAATCTTGGTTTTACCTATAATTTAAGAAAAACCATTAGATTAGAGAAGAAATTTTTAACCTATCTACAATTATTTTGTATTTTTAATTTTTAAAAGACGAAGATTTATTGTAATTAATTAAAAATATTATCAAGAAGTATTTAAAATTATTTTGATAATATGGTCTTATTATTAATTAAAATTATTTACGTTATAATGATAATTCATTAAATAAATTTTATTATAATAACCTTGAAAAATTATAACCTATCGAGCAACCACGTGTTCATTTTGATATTCCAGCATTATTATCTACCACTTTCTTTCATAGTTTATATCAAATTGCACTTCACCAAATATAATAATAATGCATATAAAAATTCACGATAATAATAGTAATTATTAATAATTATAGTAACAAATCAAATGTTAATAATAAATATTTACATTGTAAAAGAACACTTTAAACACACAAACAAAACAGTGGTGACGATCCGTATTAGAATTGTATAACTGATATATATATATATATATATATATATATATACATGTTGAACAGTATACTTTTATAATATATATATATATACACAATATAGCGTCAGCTGCCCGCTGCGTTGGCTACACAAGTATACAGACAAGTATACACATACACGCGATTGAAAAGTGAAAGGTGCGCCAATAAGTTGCGCACCAAAAACATAACGCGGATTCATCAGTAGATTTTACTCCTCAAATTTTTCTCACACCGGACGCCTTATATGAAAATCGATTCTTAAGGAGTAAACTCCAAAATCAGTAAGTCGTGTTAGAATTCAACAGTATACATCGAGATTAGAATCGTAATCGAAAAAGAAATCGTTTGATATAAAAATATAGGAATTCATTCTACGTCCACCCAAGCGGAACTGCGGACACAAATAGGTATTAATAAAATATGTATTCATTATCAAAATAATTTAGATAGCTTATTTAGGCACATCGTATAGAGAGATCACTAGGCCGAAAAAATTAAAGTTTTCACTTTATACACATCCGGACGGTGACATCGGTACAGCTACTTGTTCATGAAAGAATTTAGACAGTAAAAGGCGGTGTGTCTGTAGATTGAAGGTGTGTTAAAAAAAAAGAGATGGGATAGATAACAAAAGACGGGTAAAAAAACAGAGAAAACAACGAAGCACCTGATAAACCTACGAATTTGTAGATTGTATACTTGCAACACCGACGGGCATAATATGGAAAAACGTTAAATCCTCGAAACGAGGTCACTTCGAAACGTTGCAACGAGTTATAATCTGCAATCACTCGGCACGGGAACAATCGTTGATAACGAGTGATGTTCACCGTCGTCCTACGACCGCCGAGCGCCGCGAGCGCCGACAGCGGCTTACGTCAGCGCATCGAAGCGTCGGATTAAATTTTTAATAGCCGGTCGGTAGCGGAGGCCGGCTCGTGCGTTATCGTCGCGGCGAACGAAGCCGGCCGTCGATCGGCGCGGGAGGGGCGTAGGTGTTGTCCCGACGGCGGCGTCGTCCGTCCGTGTTCAATGCGACGGCCGTCGCCGTAATTCAACGATATGATAGATAAAAAAAATTAAAAAAACCCAACTCAGAAAAATTAACAGATAAGCGACGCACTAGAAAGACCGAAATAAAATTGAGAAAACAAACTACTAAAACCTAATTAACTTCCATTTTGTTAACAGATCAGCTGAGTTAATAATTTACATTATGTTTGCAGCAGGCGGCCCTACTAATTTTCTTACGATTTATAATTTGCAAATGGGTGTCACCTGCTACCAAACATAATGTAAATTATTTAACTTAGGCTTTTAGCTCATAATGTAGTCTGTTAAACCAAAGTAGAGTTTATTAGGTTTTAGCAGTGTGTTTTCTCAATCTTGTTTCGGTCTTTTTAATGTGTTGCTTATGTGTTGAATTTTGAATTCGAGTTTTTTTTATTTTTTTGATTATTTACATTATTTTAGATTTTTTAGTATTCCGCTCGGCACATTCCTATGAACGAAAGCGTGCACTTTTATAACTTTTGGTAAATCGGAGAAAATGTAGGAATGATTGATACTTACTTCTTGATAGTGTGTCAAACAAAATATGAAAGAAATTATATTTGATGTAAGCGGTTCAATTGACTATACCGGATAAAAAAATGCGTAATACGGTATCCAACACACACTTGGCCGATTTAAAGCCAAAATACGACCATTTGAACGCATTTACTACAAATTTATTCGATTGATTGAATTAAAATGACTGCAGTTATTCCTGATTACATTTAAATACATAACATATGTATATTTTTGTAATACCCTTTTAATCTCCTTTATTTTGATACTCTGATCGATAGATTTAGTTAAAAAAAAATTTTGAACTACTTACAATTTGACGCCAAAAAACTGCCATTTTGTTTTTTCGTTTTAAATACATATTGAAAGACACTTGGGTTTTTGAGACGAATCTAACAATACCTTAATTGTCGAAATCCATCCAGCCTTTTGGAAGATACATGGCAATAAAAAATTTAAAAACAAACAAGATATGCGCAAAAAAACAATACCCGTCCTTGGCACTCGGGTAAAAATACGGCCGCGTCCGCCCGCGCCCCGGCCGTTTTACCCTTTGAATTGTCCCAGACTGAAATCCCTTTAGCCTAACGAGTCTAAATTATATACGTTTGAATTGTTCCACAGTAATGGCCTCACTTTTGAAATTATTCAACGTATTTAAACGTATTTACTAGCGGCGGCGATGACTTCGGTTTCGGGCACGATTCGTCCTTTTCATCTTTTTTTTATTGAGATTGATTACATATTCACAGGGTTCATTTCAACCTTTCTCTCCCTTTTAGTATTCTATACCATAATTTCTAAAGCGGAACACTTGTGGAATCGTCTCGATGTCTGTTCGCCCGTCTGTCTATTCGTCTTCCACAACAATATAACCTCAGAAAATGTTTATCGTAGAATTATAGAATATGAAGAAAACAAAACTAAAGAAAAATTTTTGATTGGCTGTATCCTTGATACAGCCGTAAGTTTTATGTGGATATGTCACAATTTGTTTTTCCAAAACAACCTGGAATTGCCCAACGTTGGGGCATTTATAAATAATCCAAACGTTTTTAGACTTATGAAACACCTAGAAACGTTTATTGTATTTGTTTATTTCATTCATTATCGATTAAAACGTATTGCATACGCCATTTCAACAACAAATTGTCGATATAATAGATATCATACTTAATAACTTCGTTCAATTGTGTACCAACAGATGGCATAAATACATACCTTCCTTTTCACGTAATGAAGCCTATTAAAAACCAAAAATATGTACCTATACTTACCTGTTTCGTTCCTTTACGCACCAACAGATTGCGTTAGTGAAATAGGTCTTCCTCACGAAATGACCTCTATAGTATATACGAAAACGTAAACGTATCCACGTCAAAGAGAACAAAATAAGATATGATTATAAAAAGTAGAGGTCAATGAAGGATATAAATAAAAGAATGAATATTTTGATGCAAACCAGTAATTTTGGGAGCGTCAAATTGAAAGTTTTAACAGTTTAAAGAATTTATTTTTTCAAAGTTATCATAAACAACAATTGAAAATGAAAACTAAAAAAATAAAGCAGGTTTCCAAAAATAATTAATGTTTTTTATAGCACGCTTTTATTATTATTTCAAACACATTGGTGTGTGAGTATAAGGGTGTATGTATGTGTCGGCGTGTAATTGCGAGTGTGTGTATGCGCCTGTTTGTTATTAATGCAAACATGATTAAACATATTTACATAGGTACAATAGGTACGAATAACATTAAGATGACATTTACATTTCCATTAATTTAACGGATGATTTAAATCGGTCAAGATATCCAACAAAAAAGCTTAAATTTTTTAATGGTTCACATGTCACACTTTAACGGTTCACAGAGCAAACGAAAACCATTTAGACGCATATACAAAAATACCTTAAAATTTTGAACAATCCGTGTAACTTCCCGAGGAAATACTAGTGTATTTACAGTATTTACGATTCTGTCATAATAAAATATGTCAACGTTCTTAATAGCGACAAAAACACGATAAACAGTAATTCGTTCCACCAAGTTCACGATTCGCCTGTGATTGTTATGTCAAAATGGACGCAACAAAAAGAGAAATGATTAATCACTAGTCCGTTCAATATTTTGTCTGTGGAGCGATTGTTCGGTGTAGAAGGAGCAAACTTTTTTTTTTCTATTTCAGTATTCGTCCGCCATTCGCCCAGTAAAAGTAAAAATATTCCTAATTATATGACGTATCCGGATTATCCCGGAACCAATTAAGACACAGAACTGAAACGAGATATTTAGAGGAGAGGGAGTAACTAAGGTACCGCAATCCCCAGGAAATTTTATGAATAACGTAAAAGAGCCAGAATCGGAATATTCTTTTTTTATATTAAGACCCTGTTCTCAAAACGAAATTGAAACGTTTGTAAGCAAATATTTGTCCAAACGAATAAAATAAACGTAAAGTGATCAAATCGTTCCCTATCATAGGAAAACGCGAAGAGACCGATCCGAAACTCAATTTAGACTTTAATGGATGATAATAAGACATATATTTATTTTGTATATCGATACCGCACAGGAATAATTGAGAGTAGAATTTGATTTGAACATGTGCGAGCGTTTTCGGAAATCGAGACGACCGTTAATTTAATGCATGCTTTACGGCCACGTGTACTACGGCGACGATTGAAGAAAGTTATACATGAAAAAAAAGACACATTTTTCGATCTTTTTACTGTATGTACGTTCGTTTAAGACAAACACTCATCGCTAAATAGTGTTCTTGGTAAGACAGTTATACAAGATAGTCTTAACATTTTTGCAAAATTTGTTTTGCTAATACTGAATTGAGCTTAGTATTAAAATTGATGCCAGTACGCATGCATCTGCATTGCATATTTACTTGGAATATTCTTGGTTTCATATTTTTTGTAGCTTATATAATAAAATAATACAACTATAGTTTTGTTTTTGAATTCATATTTGGCACATGGGGAAAAAACATATAAAGATCACTATTTCTATGGGAAAATAATTCATTGTATATTTCCCACCATTATTCACATGATCAAAAATCAAGTCGAAAGTGCAGTAGTTTATATGCGCTTAAGTGTCAAATATCCAAACATCGTCACAATTTTTTTTACTTATTAAATCAATAGGACAATATCATACTAAATTAAGTATCTAATGAAACTCACTTTTTATCCATTAAATAACTAATTTAAAATTCACGAAATTAGCGCTAGCCACGTACAAAATAAAGAGTTTATTCAAGCAACATCATATAGGTTACGTTGACTTGTCGAAATAAGATTTGCGTATGAAAGTATAAAATGGTAGCACCGTTTCAGAAATGGAGGGAAATATTGACGTTAATGCTTATGAAACTGAAAAACCTGCTACGATGACTATAACAAAAACTGTAGTAGATGAAAACTAAGAAATTTCTAAGACGTAAAAACTCAAATCACAACAAAAAGGTGTCTATTTACGCTTACAAAATATTTAGGTTGTGTACAAATCTGACCACGTTTGCAGCCTCATAATATTCGATATACTATAAATTAATCCGATTTGAATTTGTAAACGCAATAACTAAATTTTATCCACGACTTCGTCCGCGTAGATACGGAACATAATTTTTAACCAATTCAATTTTAGTATCGCTAACAATCTTACTCTCGATTTTGATTACAACCTTGATTCTCTTGTCAGCCCCAATGCTGATTTCGCTCTTAGTTCAGTTCCCGGCCTCGTTCTCTCTTCTATTGCGTTAAAACTGGAAATGAAAACGACATCACGTTCGGATTTGATGTGAACATTATTCTATACCTTCGTAGCATAAACTAATAAGACAAATTCGGTTCAATTGCACATCCGGTTGAAGCGATGCGCACAAACACATTTTCACATTTGTGATATATATCACTACATCTCTACGAACGGCCACGTCCGTGTGTTCTTACAACGAATTCCTTCATTTTCTCTGGGTTACCTGTCCTGCTCTCAATATCTACGAATATTTCCCGCGTCTCTGCATCTACAATACAATAGGGAACACACTACTAGATGACTTTTTTTTTCAATTTTACCTTACGTAGTATTTAAAATTATATATTTTTATCAACAAATATCGTCCGACGCTGGAAACACATTCAAAGTACTTCTTTGAGGTGTGATAAATGCCTCATATCTATTATCAAATGTTGTCAAACGAACAGACAAAATTAAATTTCCAGATCTATGATAATAAAATTGATAATGACATAATATCATTCTCGAATGTCCATGGTTAAGAATTATATCTCATTTAATTATTAACGTAAACAACATCGGAATAAGGAACTGAAGATTTTATATTGAATTTTTTTTAATAATGTGTAAAAATTTATTCTAACTCGTCATTAGAATTATTTTTAAATGCAAATCGTTTAGACGATTTTATGCTGACATTTGCACATTCTCCTTTGATAAATGGTAGAAAACAAGTATACTTATGTTGCAAAGGTACCGCCCAACGTAAAGTTAAATTTTGAAGTTCTTTGTAATAAAAAGGTTAGATTTGAGAGAATTTATTTTACCCGAACATTACTAATAAAGAAATGTCGAATTTTATTTAATTTTTTAGAAGTGGTCTCGCATTTTACGATATCAGACTACAGCGTCTAGTTGTTTCAGCGTACAGTACGCCGTCTCTGCTATAAGGCGACACGAGCTTTTATACGCCTCTCGGAAAATCTTCAGTTTTCATTGATAAATACAAAAATGTAAAAGTCAATCGTTTCATAAATTCTTAGAAATAAAATATGACTTTTTTAATAATTACTAAACTGGTTATTACACAATACTGAAAAGTAAATAATAAATAAACGTACAAGAAATTTTTAAATACAAACTAATATAAAACAAATACGAATCGCTATTCAACGAATTGAATATTGATCGGAGAGGGTTGACAGATAAAGCAAGTGTTAATATTTCATTTATTTTAGTCCGTTAAATAGTTATATTGCTATTTCTACGTACCTTTCATGCCAATTGGGCACATCCTCACGAATAGGCAGACAGTCAGATCCACCAGGCTGTCAGGAGTATTAAAACTACCAATGGATGCGCTCCCAACTACTTCACTTGACGTAAAGTCGTGGGTGTGACTTTTCGTCACGTGAGATGGAAATCCGTAGTGGAAGAACAAATTCGAGGGCCAGCGGTGGATTGCACTCTGCATGTTGACATGTATTGCAGGCAAGCATCTAATTATAGAGTTCCGGGAATCAACACACCACACAATATAAGCCTTTGTATTATTGAAAATAAAAAACTAAAATGTTTAAAATAAATGTATTCCGTTTGGAAACAAGCCATTATCTACATTTTAACTTTTAACCCACAATAAGGTTTCTTCGTCTTTGTCAAATTCGTTCCATACAACAATTGCATATTTTCAAAACTTAAAACTCCATTAAATTTTTGTATACTTATAACATTAACAAGTTTCAAATAACGGCGTTTTACACCCTCTCTCCTACTGTCAAATGTACCGCCTCGAAACGAAATGCCTCGAACTACTTAAAAATGCAGTTGCGTCGCAGCGGCGAGCATAGAACCACATTTCTCTATTTACAACTGTTGTAAATGATATGGAATTCCACCCTGTTGCGTAATGTAATATATTCTGAAACGGCACATGACCGCTGAGAAGGATTTACGATCCTCCCGTTTAATTAGACATCGCGTTGCGTAACCGCCGTGTCGTCGGCGGGCCCCAGCGCCTGCGCCCGCGCCGCGCTGGCCTGCGTGGTCCGACACGGTACCGGCCGAAGCCGCCTGATTAGGCCTTTTAGTTTCACTAGAACTTAGTTCATTCGAATAAGTTCGTCCTTAGGTATATCTGATTGGATTTGTTTGTGCTTCGTTCCGAAACGATACTTAATATTTATTATACGGAATCGTTTCATTGTTCGTACATCTGTGTGTCCGATGTACTAACTGTGCATCCGACTTGGTTGAAAATTATCCGAAACTATAAATTAATATTCTACATGAAAATAGAAATCGCTTTACTGATGATCAGTCACATCTGGCATTTTATTTAATGACAACAGTGATACTACTGTTTATCGTTTTTAATTTTATAACTAGAAAACAAACATTAAGGCAAACGACATCCATATTTTTCTATCTGTCATCATTTAGAAAGTACAAAAATAATTTCGTCAAAATCATAGCGGTTCTTTTTTTTCTGCTTCATCATAATTAGATAAGTGTAACTTAAGGTATACTGATTATACTAAACAAGGATAAAAGTTTTCTACCATCCAGAGGACGCACGAGTGTCAGTATTTTATTCAGACACTTATTTAATTGCAAAAAAGATTTATTACAGGACGCAGCGGGTAATTCTCGCTCTTGTCCATCTCGCAAATTACATTCGAGCAACGCCATTTCAAAATATCGATCCCTCTGTCAATATGTTTACGTGCCCATAAATAATTTCTCAAATTTATAAGCTGTCACAGTACAACTCGTTACGACAGTAAAGGTAAATCTTATGCACAGACATACAAAATGCGAGCTTCATTACGAAGAACTCGTTTAAGAGACAAAAAAGACGATTTAGCTTGAAAAAGTTAAATTCGGTCGCTGTATCACCTCGCCTGATCTAACCGAGATGCCAACCTAACGAGGTAAAAGTAATGTCTTCACGTGACCTCGAACTTTTAACCGCAACGAAGATGCTGCGCGCACGGCGTCAGGTCCTCTTAAATAACATTTTAAAAGGTTGACTGGGTGCATCGCCGCTATTAAATTATGAAATTGGAAATACCATTCTGAATAATGTACAATAGAGAACGAATGCGACTTGGGCTGTTAGACCTAGGGTTCTGATGGCTTGGGACGAAGTTACACTCGTAGCGCCAATTTGATAAAAAAAAAATAATGTCATTAAATTTGAATACAACAAATAGATATCTGATACACATTTATAATACAAACAGTATCACGTTCTTTATTTTGCATTATTTTTTCTACTTTTATAAATACAGAGTGGCATTATTGGGTTTATAAATAATAGTCTCAGCATTGCATTATAAGCACGTATAGATGTCTAGATGTCTAAATAAATGTGAATATTCTCACAATATCACTACCGGGGTTCGAGAATTGAGAAAGAAAAAACTCTAAGAAAAGCTGAAGGCGTATATTCAGTTATGTGTAACGTAAAAACGCAATACAGAACTATTAGAACGTTTTCAACTAATTGCACTAAAAATTCACTACTTAACACATTTTGCACTATAACGTTACTGATTGCTAAGAAAAAGGTAAACTGGCAATGCTAGAATTTCAATATATTACACATACCAAAAGCTAATGTAGAATAACTTTGAAATGTAAACATCTCGTACTTGATTATAAAAAGAGCTCCCGATAATATCACATTTAATGTAAACAAACAAATGTGTGTTATTGTCTGAATATTCTAACTAATAAAAATTCCTATATAACGTAAACAACCACGCGCCCATATATTTCAAAATAAACCACCGGAGCCCTAATCTGTTATTTATTTAAGATATTCCGCTATTTTATTATTTTGTTTATAAGCATAGTCAACAATATTTTAACTCGATTTTTTGTTGATGATATATCTGTTGCTTTTTTAATTAGAAATTCGTCGCACAGGACACGCCCTCCCACATTTTTTTAAAATTAAAATTATGGGGCTTGGACCTCAAATCTACCACAGTGGGTAAGTGCAGGTCGGGAACTGCTCCACGTCGCTGTAACCGATACGACGATAACGTCCGAGCCGACGGCTTAATTTGATGTAATAGCAAATCGAAAACTCATTGTAAGTATTGTATTATGTTCAAATAAATGAAATCTTTTCATAATACTTGAAATTTATTATCGGAATGATATACGATATTTTATAATTCTTAACAAAGAACTCTAGAGTTATTATTGTTTTTGATAAACATACAGACAGACGACAGACATAAATGAATAATATTTCTGAATGGAAATGAACACTATCTCTGATCAAGTTGTATCACCCTCGGGGGTTATTGAAGTGCGAAAACCTCATTATGAGTTTCAAAATCCATTTTTCTACTACCGCATTACAAGTCTTTGCTTCCCAGATAATTGCAGAGAAACGAAATCGATGGATAATCAACTGAGAATCGTATTTTTCGTCACGGACGACAATGATTTCGGATTCAACCAATTTTGTACTTTCAAAATTGCGTTTATTCGATTACAGACTCGAAATTATCTCTGTCACAATATTGTATTATACTGTATATTTCAAACTGCAACCAGATTTGCAGCTAAATTATTAATGTACCAATATCCTAGATCTCAAACGTTCCAAATCGAAAAGTTAATTCAGAAATAGTTACAATTAATTAATTAATTTTCTGCCTTTGTGCATAACTTAATTATTATAATAACGTAGGTTTTAAACTCAACCTACACCCAACAAAAAACATGGTACATATATGTTTACAAACAAATACAGGAGCTCTATCATTTATTAATATTTACAAACCGGGCACATATTTACTTATATATAATTTCCAGGATTAAACATTTGACTAAATAACTTAAAATTTTGAAAAGATCAATCCCAATTTTCGCTATCTGAGACAATTGATCCAATCAATTATATTTTAGCGGCGGTGTATCAGTGATTGCATCGTCTTCGAGCCGAAGGATTTGAGGGTCGAACCCGACCACCATCAAATTGACCGATGAGTCTTTGAGCGTGTCACAACCGTTCGCTCGGAGCCTCGAACAGCACGTGAAGCCGTCTGTCTGTCCCGGGCGGCGAATCAGCATCGACGACGACAGTCGTTAGGAGGCTCCCACTCCACCCTGCGCCAGCGTGAGGAGTTTAATAGCCGAGCCCTCGATTTGACATTAAAAGACTGTGGGAGCGCATGTCTTAATAGTGGGATGATTCGAATTTTGCATAACACAACAGTCATACTTCAAATATTAATTGAATGGTTACCGTACCACAGCATAAATGACGGAAACGAATGCGTTTTGATTTATGGAACAAGCCCACTGATCACGCTTCGTGTGTATAATTAATTGTGTACGCTTAAAATTTTTTCAATCATATTATGGCATCATTGCTAGAAAAACTGTATTCTGTTCCCACCGTTCGTCAAACTGAGACGGTTTACGCTTCGTGTAACGCAATCGTCGGCACGGCGGTGGCAGGCCGTCTGCGCCCGCGCCTCCCGGCCGAGGCCGGCGCGGCGGGGAATGTCCTCGCTCGCACGCGGCCGTGTACGTCGGACCATAAACGGTTTAATATGTAAATAGGATCGCTACGGGAAATATCCTAAACGACATCTATTACCACGTCGGCCTTGAAAATGGCCCGCGTCGCGGCGATGTATTCCGTGATAACAATACGGCGGTAATGGCGACGGCCGCCGCCCTTCTTCATGTAAAGACATTTCATAAATTTCTAATCCAGGAGTAAATCCTAAAATATGTAATTTGGCTTTATGTATGTTATCTTCGAAAGTGTATTTTTTATAATAGATAGGCACAAGAATAATACGGATAATAAATATAGATACTTTTTTTAAATTATGTATTTGTAAACACGTAGGTATAGATATATACAACATAACACAACATAATATAAATGGGCCTACGCCTATTTGACACGAAAGCCGACATATGACAGTACAACATGATATATCTTCCAAACGAGGACATATCATTCTACTTTATAAAAATGCGCATTTGTTATGCTACAGGCACGAGATAAATAATTAAACTATATATTAAATTGATAGGTGCCACGGATATTTTAAAAATTGATATTAAATTCGAAGCAATCATTTAATATACAAATAATGTGCAAGGCTCCAATATCTTGATATGACGTGTTCTATGGGTATAATATAAAATAATAGTATGGATATGTGTACGGAATCGCTACCCATACATGGCCTACACGCTTTACCACACACTGTAGGCCAATATTTAATTTCAAAACGTTTATCATGTTTCTTTTTACCTGTTAGTACATAATCACTTCATGTCGTGAATCCTTGAAAACGACCATAGACAAGTCCAATAAAAGTCCATCGACCCTCGCGCTGACGTTACATTTGCGCCGCGCGAGACCCCTTAGCACTATTAATCGAACGTTATTAAAAAAACACGAAAGCATAGGCGAGCTCCTCCATAGCCCACTTACGAGCGGCCGTCTGTCCGTCCGGAGGAATGCGTGACGCAACGCCGCACCTGCACGACCACCGTACGTTCTTTATTCCAATTAATCACGCGTCAGCTCTTGTTGGGCCATGAGAATTATTTTATAAAAACAAAACATACACCGAAGATATTCGTATATGTTTAGTTAGAATAGGATAAATAATATAAATGCAATTATCAATGGTCTGAATTTTATTGAATATTTCAAAAATTCCATATTACATTACGGTATTTGAAAAATATAAACACGAATATAAGATTATCTTTCTTTATTTGTATATTTTAAAAAGAAACCTGTTTTCCAATTTTCCACTGAATAATTAATAATTTTGAATAGCGTATAAAATACATTTTATTTATACTTTGAAGAAGGTTTATAAAGTGCAAAAATTATGCGTTCACACATCTTCGACAAGTCCCGATTTCGCTCCCGGCGCTATCGATCGACATCGATCTATGTCGACTCCGGTTTCTTGTAAATTATTGCACAGATGCACATTATTGGAAAGTATAAAATATTATGCGTGTAAACCAGAAAATTTTATGCGTAATAGTGTTGTGAACAACCAAATATCGTCAAAAAACATATCATCACTGGTACTATTATAATAATGGGATATAATACTGAGGAGACACGCGGTTTAAACCGTATCGGTTGTTTTGATTTATGGTTTCATGCCTTTTCATTTTCGAAGAAGTGTCAATTTAAAAAAAAGAAAACAATTTTACGGAAGCGAAGCCATGGGCAAAAAGCAAGTTAAAATCTAGTCTAAACACTAATTCACTAAAAATCTTAAATCACAACCCAAAACCAGTTTCACAATCAACGTCCCAAAAAACCTCTATAAGAAACCATATCGATTTAGATTTTACGTTTATTTTCAACTCCTAAGGGAATGAAAAACTCGACTGCAAAAAAGCAACAGATAAGCAACGTACTAAATAGACCGAAACAAGATTAAGAAAAAAAAAACTACTAAAACCTAAGAAACTCTACTTTGGTTCAACAAACTACATTATGAACTGAAAGCTTAAGTTAAATAATTTACATTGTGTTTGGTAGCAGGCCCATTAATTTTCTTACGATTTATAATTTGCAAATAGGTGTCACCTGCTACCAAACATAATGTAAATGAACTTAGGCTTTCAGCTCATAATGTAGTCTGTTAAACCAAAAAGAGTTTATTAGGTTTTAGTAGTTTGTTTTCTTAATCTTGTTTCGATCTATTTAGTGCGTTGCTTACCTGTTGATTTTTTGCAGTCGGGTTTTTTATTTTCTTAATTATTTATTTTATTTTAGACTTTTTAGTGTCCTGTCCGGCACATTGAACGAAAACGTGTACTTTTACGATTTGTAAATCGCGCAAAATGTAGAGATGATTGATAAGTACTATTGATAGCGTGTTAAACAAAACACAAATGAAAATTATAATGGACATAAGCAGTTCCATTTCTCAAGAGAGTTTTGGTGTGGTTGATGTAATAACTTTCTAGGGTCTAGGGAACTAATCGCTAGAACTGAGAGTGATTGGACTCTGCTCAAAGCCACGCATGCCTGATCTTTCGCGTAAAGATTATTGCTTAAATCAACAACTGCTGGGTCTAAATTCGTGCTCTGCAATTTATGGACTGTGTAATACGATATCCAACACACATTTGGGCGATTTAAAGTCAAAATACGACCATTTAAATGCTTTAATGCATTGAATACAAATTTATCGGATTGAATTAAAATGGTTGTAACTATTCCTGATTAAATTTAAATATATGACATACGTATATTTTTGTAATCTCCTTTTCATTTCCTTTATTTTGATACCCTATTTGATACCGAGAGGTTTGGTTAAAAAAAAATTTGAACTACTTACAATTTGGCGCCAAAAATCCGCCAATTTTGTTTTTTTTTATATACCTACCTAAGGACACTTGAGCTTTTGAGACTAATCTCACGATACTTTAATTATCGAAATCCATCCAGCCGTTTGGAAGATACGTGACAATAAAAAATTTACAAACGAACATGTAAAAGACGCGCAAAAAACAATACCCTTCCTTGGCGATCGGGTAAAAACGTTAGAAACAAAAAGGACATGCGCAGAAAATGGCACAGAAATGAAAAGTAATTATAGTATTTAGTATTTATTAGTTCATGCCGTCTAACGCTTCTATAATAACAGAGTTCTTGGTATAAACAGAATCACAACAGACAAAGGCACGAAGCGCTGAATAATTGTTTCATTAAATTTCATTAAATACCATAAAAAGAAATATCACTTTAATAATTCCCATGTTTTGAACACAATTAAGAACAGCAATTACCTGCTGCGAACGTGATGCAGAGCCTCTCTGTGTTTAAATCCAAAGCCATTTTCATTAAAAGTTCTTTGACTTCCCGCGGATTCTAATGAAGTACAAAGTCTCATTTAATAACACTCGGCCCTTATCACAACAATATTATTATAACGGAAGCAGGAATTGCCTTTAAGGGCTTTAATTTAACGTCATTTGTCCGTCTGCTATTAGTCTGCAATGGAAATTATGAAAAAAAAATAATTTACGCTTTGGTATCTCTGTAAATAAAAAGTAGGCTATTTCAAGTCTAGTTTATATTATATTTGAATTTCCGTGTTTGATTACATTTCATTTATAATTACGCAACTGATAAATTTTTTGTCGGCATAAAAAAGGATAACCGTATCAATAAAAAAAGCTCAACCTACGTCCACTACAATTTTCACTTGTCGACACGTTGTTTGCTATTTACGTTAAAGTGTCTTTTAAAATTTCAATATTTTAGCATTAAAAATTGTTTTTAGATCGCTTCAGTAGGGTACCCGTTTTCAATGAAAGTGCGACAACGGTTTAACATCTTCAATTATTAAGACACAGGAATTAAAATGTTATCAATAGCTACGGTGTTGAAAATGCTACAATATTACCATTTTTTTTATAAAATGTAAATAACTTATTTAAAGTTAAATGAGAAAACGATTTTTCGACCTACTATTGTGACACTTTTTTCAAAAAATCTCAAATTTCTCTAAAACGGAAATGCAATTAAAATTTTGACAAAAACAATTCTGGAGTATTTAATCATCTGTCATTTGATCTTATAATGATGAAAATTTGTGGATATTCAATGATATTATTATGGTCTCTTATGAAGGTACTTTTTACAAAAAAATTTTGTCATATTAAACTAAAGTACGATAAAAAAATTATATAGTACGTACAAGAGAAGCTTATGATATGCATAACTTTGATTTTAAGGTGAAGCAATTTTTGTAAATTTTGGAAAATTGAGGCTAATTTCTTGACATCAATTTTGACAAGTATTGATTGATACTGGTAATGATAAGGATAAAAATGCTCATATGATACGTGTTACATAACGTGTAGCGGGGAACGTTAGCTCTTAATTCAGTGTGGTACGTACGGCATACTCGTATTGCAGTTACCATAGTTATTACCAAATACTATTGCAATAGTAATAATATTTTAACATTAAAATGATTTTTCAATCAGCCTAGTTTTTTCAGCGAAATTGTGAATTCGCTCTGGTGTCGTGAGCTCTAGGTCTAGGTGAATAATTGAGATGTCTAAAGATGAGTATAGATAAGGACTATGTAATGATGAAAAAATTTTTAAGTTTGACAGTTTTTAGAGAAAATCGCAAAAAACTGTTATAAATGAGTGTTTTTAGAGGCCTTGCCAAAGCGCACTTTTTCTAAAATCTATTTAGATACTTCTTTTTTTTAAGTTCTTTATTTTTATTTTAATTTGAAGACTTACTCAATATCTGGAGTGCTGGCTCAATAATTTATGAATTGTCTTAAAATCGACCGTTTCAGGACTTGCATTGAATGTGAACAGGAATATTGATATTGGTTTATAATGACTAAAAACAATTTTTACATATCAATATTTTTTTTCAATTATTAAAAATAAAATTCGAATTAGAAACAATTTATAATTTATATGCATTATCATTCCTTTGGTTAATAAGTTCACTTTCAATGTGCCCGAAGGTCGTGTAGAGCACGAGAATTATGTCCTTTTTTGATAATGGCCGCTCACGCGATACTAGCCGGCTCACCACATACGAACGTTTGAGATAGCGTCGTCATACTCGTAGCTGATTCTCGCGACTTACTCAAACTTGAAAGTCTAATTTATGACTTTGAAAATTATTGATATTTTCGTACAAAAATATATATTTTTAATTCTTCGCTAAGAAAATTATACATTTTCATAAAACTGTGAAAGTAATTTTTTTCAATCCGATTTTCAAAATTTTTGATTTTATCAGATATCGACGTTTTGACGTCGTAGAAAATTTTAGTATGCATTTTCAGAAGTATGTTCATTAAGTGTCTAAAAAGTTTCGATGAGGTATCAGATTTACCGCATTCGAAAGGACTTGGCTAAACTTATATTTTTCGAAAATCTTCTATCATGCAATCTGTAATTAAGTAGACTTTGAGAGTCTCAAAAAAAAAACAGTTGACAGATTTTATTGTGACATCTCATACTTTCAGACCTTGTATGATCACGAATAAATACAGATCGCTCGATTAACAAATTTCCGAAATGACAGAGAAAACTGTACTTTTTCAAATATTTTTTCATATAAACCAAAACCGATTACAAAAAATGAGAGGCGTTATGAGACAACCAATTACAACGAAGTTTCTGTCGCTGTATATTATATATTAAGTATGTCAAAAAAGCTCTCAGAAGAAACGAGTTTTATCTCACTTAATTTATAAATATCATTACCCGTAGCTTATTTTGGGAAAATGTTCACATAGCCTTTCTAGAAAATCCCTCGTTCTATTGGTGAAACCCGTATGAAAATTCGTATAGTAGTTTCTGAAATCAGCCCGCAATGCAGTACCTGCATGACTGTAAGGTAATTGCAGCAAAATTGTTGTGTCGAGCACTTTTCTCTGCTTAGTTCTCGTGTACCAGGCGTCTGGAGTGTAGCCTGCGATAATAGACTCCGTTTCAATTAAAAAAATACGTATTCAACCAAAAAATAACGGTTTCTAAAACATGAAATTCTTCAATCACGAATTAATCTCAGTGTCTATTGGCAGCACGCAGTGGCGGGCTTAGGGGATGGCGAACAAGTAAATCACCCCGGCCTCGCTCTTGCAAGTGACCTTGCCCATCAATTTGATTAGAAATCGTGGTCGCTTCACAGTAAATCAGACGTTATAGCAATATTAATAATTACCCAAATAGTTTGTCTGTTATCTGTCACATTCCTATAAAAAATAATATTGACAATATCAAAATTAATCAATAATCAGTAAATAACAATGTTTTAAGTAACTTGGCAGCCGTACATGGTTGAAAAAGTAATTGTTATTTGAATTTTGTTCTGGAAAATTATGCTTCAACAAAATTAAGAAATGTGTCTTATGTTTTCTTAGGTTTAATTCAAATTTTTAAAGTTAACCAATTTAACTACAAGGACCTTTCATTTTTTCCTAATTTTGAATAATCCACTAGTTACCTTCGGAACTGAAAATTTTACACATTTTGTTTCTTAGGCGATTAACGTCGACCTTCATCCTGTTACTCAAATACAATTCCAGGAGGCCTTGATGCGTAAACCTAAAATCGATATGCATCGTATATCACTAAAGAAAATATTGACATCGGTAAAAAATCTTTATTCCGTTTAATAATTTGTAATTTAAAATTACAAAACTAAAGGATTAACTCGAAATCCGTTTAATTAAGAACTTTCGGTAAAAGTTGAGAACATATTAGAGACATTTATTGACTTGTAATATAACAATTCACATATACGTGTAATAAGTGAACGCTTATTTCTCAGAGGGGTAGGTAGAGACCACGACATGCCGCAGCTTTCCTCCACTTATTACGATATTCACGAACCCTTTTCGCTTCCATAATGAACCACAATTTAATAAATGAATATTCATCAGAAGTCACTCAAAACCGGCACTACTTCATAGCAATTTAGAGCCAAAGGTCGAAAATGTTTAAACCATCAAGCGAGCGAATTCGTGGTATATTCAGTCAATTTTTTATTAAACGTGACTAAAGGTCTCAACGGCCAACGAGTGAAGTTAATGAAAAGAAATGGTAAGAATCGAAATAATTTCACTGAAAATGACGCTCGTCGAGCTGATCGCGCGCCGGCTCGGGGCCCGTTGGCTGCCGGCCGACGGCCGTCTGTGCACCGCTTAAAATAAGTGCTCAACTTAATTACAGCGAATAAAAGTCGTCGGACTCGCTCTCCGCGGAAAAGTAATTACGTTTCTACAACTTTTGAATTTAAATCGTTTACCCGTATTTAAATTCCGCCGACGGCGTTCCTGGACTAATGTATGCGCGCGGCAGTCTCCGCGTTAGCCAGACACATAATTTGTTATGTGGTTTACTATTCAAAACGCGGCGAAACGATGCCAGAGGGCTAAATTAATTTATATGAACCAGAGTCAAAATTGTTTTTCGATGATTGCACGTACTGTACTTTGCTTTTGTTTCTCTATTAATGAGGTAATGGATCGGACTCAATACTCACTACACTAAGTCCGTGCATAATTATTTTGCGATCATAATCCAGCTAAGAAAGTAGTCCGTGTGTTTATTGCATATGCATGTTCATTGCACAACGTCGATATACGAAAGCCAGACCGGTTTCGATAACAATTTCGCTATTGGTTGTAAAACCGTGTCACATGTAGGTAGGATGTACCGAGGTTCGATATGTTTATTTTATTAAGAGGACCTTTTCATACTACCTTTCTCATACTTACAACGGATTATAAGGATAGAAATAGAACGGATACACTATATGTAGCGGCTATCCACGACTAAGTAGACGGGAGTAGCCGCTGGGACTCTTGACATACTGAAGTCAGCGTGGACGCAATGTCCCAATAACGTAGATAATTCGTAGAGATTCGTCCAAACCAGAAACATTGAATAACGACACCCACCATGGTATCGCTCATCCCAAAAGTTATTCATCCCATATTGTTACGATCTAGGGCTACCTAAGAAGCCTGTCTTATTTTTTATCTACACAAAGATCTTTTATCCCTAATTCCATGGCAATAAATAGATATTTTTTAATCTAAATATGGTAACTATTTGTATAATTACATTAATATAGCAATAAATTCAAAATGATTCATATTATCAAAAACAAAAAAAAAATCTTTCAAACTATAAAAGCTGAATTGTATCCTCCAGACATGGGTCAGGATCGCTGCGTGCGCATGCGACGGCAGGTGCATACGGCGTCACGGGGACTCTGCGATCCCATTGGTCGGGCCGTTGCTCGGGCGTTGATTTATAAATTACGTAGAAACAGCCGGCGCATGCAGCTGCCGGCCACACAGCGCAGGTAGCTCGGGCTTGCGAGAAAATAACGACAGCAAAAAAATACATTATCCTGTTAAAAAGGCGACGGAGATTATTGGTTTATCATCAAAACAGATTAATCGGATCGGGAATTTAAAGTGGATCGCGAACGAAAGTATATAAATAACAGAATTATTCAGTTATCATACTCGAAGTCTTATTTCAGTCGTAATAAATCGACCTAACTGGAAAGTTATCGGCGTCGGTAATTCAATTTCCGCGCGGGGCCGGGCCGGGCGCCGCCGGCGGCGTGGCGTGACCGGGGCCGGGAGACAGCCGGCGTGGCCGCGGGCCGCGAGCGCCCGCCCTGGCACTGCGCTGCGTGACGGCGCCCCCTTCCCGAGCCTCCCCCGCGACCCTAATGCCCGCGACATGTCACGCCGCTGTACTACATATAACTATGTGGAATATGAGACGAAAACCAGAAATGGTACGAACGTAATGTCGTAACATTGATTGTATTAAAATGTAACTCATAATATTATTATCTTTATTAGCATTACCATAACTTGTAGAATTTTCGAGAAGACCAGAAAAAAAGAAAAAAATATTTTATTGTAGAAATTTGTTATAAGCGTAAATTTTTTCAATTTTATACTGTATTTTCATATTTATTAAGAGTGTTTAGTGATGAACTGATTTCTTGGCACAATTATAAAATTAGGCCATTTTTCTTTTTATTATTTTTAACCACTATTTTCTATGCTTGCTGCACTCAAAAATTTTATTATGTATCACTATAAACTCACACCTATTTTTCAGAAGGGAAATAAGTGTGAGTTTATAGTACATATAAGGGTAATAAACAAAGACCACAAATTTCCACATATTCCAATATATACATATCTCTTGCTTCACTGATATCTATCAATCGTTTCATACAAGCTTGTCGGTTTCGAGTCCTTAAAATTTTGATCTTGTTTAATGTACCATCAATCTAATCAACAAAAAAATTTTAGGTTGGCCCTTGCCGACCTTTCCATCACACAAATTCGCTCTGTAATTTTATTTCGTCAGTCTACTGTCATTCATTCTTTCCACATGGCCAAAGTATCGCAACACACCTTTTTATGCTCCAGTCATATCTTCTTTCAAACCACACTGTTTCTTTCGATCGCTCTTTCAAAGATACTCCACACATACATATGCATTCCCTCTACATTGATTTTTCTTTTATGTTTCTTCGGTCGCACCAAACATTCATTGCAGTACATTAAATAAGCGTAGCGACCGGGGCTCCATTACAATTAACTATTTATGGTATGTATTTATAGTTATAACAAACAAAGCCCCATTCACTTTATTTGTCGCATTAACTCTTCTTTCAAAATTTTTATCATCTTCACCGTCTCTGTATACAAACTGCCCTTTCGACTGTTCAAATCTCTCACCTACTACACTTCATATATCATGACTGTTTCAAACGCCTTAGTTTTACTGACATTTACTTACACACCTCTTTTCTTAATAGTTACCAAAGTTTCTAACCGTGAAAATCGCTTATTGATATTAAAGATTTACAAATTGAAAATGAAATTTTTTCTTTAAATAGGCGATAGATATTTATCACATCTTAACATATATTGATACTTTTATTTGATACCAATAATTACTAAATATAGAAGAAGATTAATCATGCTTTGGTAACGCTATTAAAAAGTTTCTATTTTGGTGTACAAATAGACGTTATCCCCACAAGAAATGTTTCGGTGGTAAATTATTATATTTTCAACTGTCGCAAATTTTGTAACTTTTGCTTATTCCTATCTAATAAAAAGATTAATGTTTTCTGATGATATTAGAGCAAACTTCAAAAGTATAAAATAATTTTATTTACTGCTAAATACATTAATTTAGTTTCCAATGAGATAATTTAGGTATATAGAACTATGTCGTTCATTTTTTATAAATTTATCACTGATAGTTTTATGGAGATCTTGCAGGCGTGTGTTTTTAGAAATATATTCTTTATTATGTGTGTAATTCATTAATACACTCAATTAATAACACTTACTAAAACATTTATTTTCTTAACCAACAGAGTATAATAATCAGAAACTCTTTTTGTATGACCAAAAATAATCATTGTCTATGGGCTGTCCACATACTGCCCTCAATATGAATATAATATATAACACTCTTCCTTACTTTAACTGGAAACAAACTAAACTTAAGGAGAACATTTAAACAGTGACAATAAAGAAACATTACTACAACACAAAATATTATATCTAAAGCACAATATTATTAACTAAAAATCTTAATATATAACATTCAATATTTAAAATTAAAATTGGCGGAATAATCACGATGGGAATAATCATTTTGTAAAACCCACCCGGAAATTTTGAAGAAAAATCACAACTTGAACCGAAACTTTTAATTTACGCTATTAGCCTACGTTTACTTATTCAACACAGAAACCCCGAATTCAAATGAGGGAAATCCGCTACAGAAACTTCAATTAAAAGCAGACAAAGATTGCTTTAACCGCGCTCGCAGATGATAAATGTTGATTATGCCGAGATTTTCCCGTGACCGGTGATTAATCCGGCCATTAGTACGTTTCCCGGAGCGGGGCCGTTACACGCACTTTTCATATGCTCCGTGATCTATTGCACTTTCGCCTCTTAGTTAATAGCCGATGCTATGCTCCACTTAATGCTATGCCATTTGTACTTGACACGCGGTAATGAAGTCCCAGATTGCTGGATCATGAAAACGATAAATATTAATTATTATCGAGCCGAAACAAAAATATTTATATGTAATTACATTGAGGGCTTGATGCCTTAGATATTTAAGTATAACGAAAAAAAAAATTAATATAAAATTGCAATATATATAGAAATCAAAATAAAAAGGAAACAAGGTTTATACGCGATAAATCAATAAAAACAAAATTCGTGTCGGTGACATCTATTCTGATCAAATGAATGTTATTTGTTTGTTAACTCTTTGTTAATGTATTTATATCATATGTTTGATAATTATTCACAACCCTAAGTTAAACATCTATTTATAAAGCGGTCTCTGACAAGGATCGCTAAGGATTTATTTAATCTTGTACTCGTAATTACACTTAATTAATTCTTGTAGAAAATACAGCAATAAACATAGTACAATACTATTTGGTATTTAAGTGAATACATCTCCTTTGTTAGTCAAATGTATTGCTGGAAATTATAATAAAACATATAAAATTATATTACTAAAGAATATGCCAAATTATCATTTCGCTATTATAAACCACACGGCGGGGACATAACTAAGTACGACCGCACGCTTCATACGCAATTTTCTACCACGTACGTTAAAACTTTGGAATGATCGACCATCGACTTTGACAAAGAGGTCTTTAAAACAAAGAGCGTATTCCTTTCTAGAAGACGAGCTACGCACTAACGACTCCCTGGGGTAGCCGGTGTCCATTGGTAGCAATGGACACTGGACCATCTCCTAGTGGTCCGCATGCTCGGTTATCTGTTAAAATTCTATAAAAAATAAAAAAAATGCAAGGATAAACTCGTGTTCATTATCTATGTATTAACAATAAAATTATTCATTTTTCATAACACTGACAGTATTAGTTGCTGACGATATATATAAAACAAGCACTGTATAATATAAATACATTGCCTGTGCACTACAGAAATTGATAGCAAAAAGTCAAAAAACACCATTACGCTACATCGAACTACGTCATAGCCGACTCATCGAACTACCGTTTAACATATTTTATTATGAACGTCAATTTTCATTGAAAGTAATTGCAGCGTTGACCGACGCCTTGAGGTTTCAACTTTACTCGATATAATATACAATTGCATATAATTAAATGAAGCCAACTCGTGTTATTACGAAATCGTACTGAGAAATGTGCGCAATGAAAAAAATATATATATAAATCATAGTTGCCTACGGGTCTCTGTGTCTGTAATTTAGGTCTCAATAATTACTGTTGTTTGCATTTTTTTGTTGTTTCGTAGAATGACCGGCTGGAACCATAGACGTTTATTCCCAATAATACTTAAACTATAATCACGTTAAATATATGTCTAAATCTGCTCTATGATCAGACGACACTTGATAGATTTATTTTTGATGCCCAAACTTAAACATTTAAGATTATTTTTTATGTGGTTTACTTTGTGATTACTTTTAACTAATTACTGTTCTTTTTTTCAATCATTTACGCAATTTTTTTTAATTTTGTCATATTTTGTTTGTGTTGTACGTATTATCTTCATTGATATATTATCTTTTATCTATAAACGTAAACTTATAATTGGCTAATATAGATATAGTTAGTTGCTTATCTTGATGCATAATAGCTGTACGTTTTCCATTAACAAGTAAATAAATTAGTACCTCAACTTTACCGTGTCCTTCATATTGTGACGTCAGCACGTTCGGACAATTTGAATTCACCTAACACTCTCGAGGTTGTCACTCAGTTCGAGATAGAACTCAGTTTATTAAAATTACATCATATTCCCATCTTTATAATAGTATTTTTTAAATAATTTATAAATTACAGGTAGAAAAATATTTGCGTTCCTTACGAGACATGAGGAACTTCATATTATTATTATTACATTTTACTATATTAAAAATCGATATTCTAAAAAAATGTTATATTAAATAAATGCTTGGAAAACAGGGAAACAGTGATAAAAAAGTAGATGAACGATGTTATTTTAAAGTTTATGTTTTCATGTTACAAACAATTAACAAACTTCCATCGTTTTCTCAATATATTTCGTAAAATAGCCGTAAAACTTCACAATGATTCGACTTAAGTATCTAAAGTCTCGTCAAAATTTGTAAGTAATATCTAGTAAATCCTATAAAAAACAAAAAAAAAATTGTGGAATTAAAACTTACATAATGTACAAATAATTATGTTGTATTGATGACGCAATTCATTTCTTTGTAACTACATATGCCCCTTTTTTTTTGTAGATCAATGTAAATTATAATCAATAAAATTAACTAATTTTTTTTCCTTCTGACACCGGAACCGTCACTTAAACAGGAAAGAGATACCACAAAATAAGTAGGACCAGAAGGTTCACTCCATTCCAAGCGCGCCAAACGAAGACGCACACGCGTCGCCGGACGAACAAAGGATTCCCAAAACATCCTAAACGTGTCAGTTGCGAATGGGGCACACGAGAGATAGTAGTAATACTACGTTTATTTTTTAAATCAACAACAAAATAACAGCAATTAAGCAGCGCTATTTCGATTTCTGCGTTTCGGGATACCTAAATACCGCTATAAGTAGTGTATTTACTTTGTTTTCCTTGCCTGTTGACATAGAAAGTTAATAATAAAAAAACACTTGGTATACATTTTTTATTAAATAGATATTTAAACTCTATTCCTTCAAATACTACCATTGCATCCAAATTGAATGTATGACTTTATTTGTATAGAACAGGTAGTATAATAATAATATAATCTACGCTATACTGTCTATATTAATATAATGAATTAAGAAACTTACTTTGAATGTAAGAATAATTAATCCTAAAAAAATAGTAGTTCCAGTTCGATATCTTAATATGAAACATCTTTCATTAATATAAAATATTCAGAAAGCAATATTTTTTATATAAAATATCCTTTTAGAAGTCAAAAGTGCTTATTTTATGAATTTTCCTTGTATTTAGCTGCGTATTAGCAATTAATTAAAAAAATATTAGTTAATGTTCTGATTTTTCAGACGAACTTTATGTTTCAAATGTATTTAACAAAAACATTTAAGTGATAAGCCCTCGCTTTATTGTCGTGTATTCAAATATGATTTTAATACTAACATTTTAACATTGTTACATCAAATACAACAAAAAATATTGTTCCTACACCCCTATTGTTCCTAAAAAAGTAGAATACTAAAGTGATCGTAGGAGTTTTGAAACAGAGTTTTTTCATGAGTAATTACATAAATTTAATTTTAATGTAAATGATAATTCGTTCAGACTTTGTACGATTTGTTAAATTAATAAAGGGCTAATTCTACAGTTCTTTATCATGAATGTGTATTGTAAAGTAATTAAAAATGCCTACTTTATCCATATTGATTAATTTTCTAGCCAAAAATAATTTTATCTACCTGGAAATATCTTGGAACCATTTTTTTTTTATTAATAAAGTAATTTATCTTCTAATAACCTAAAATAACATTCTATGTTAATATGTAGAAAACACATGTTTAAAATATAATTCTACAAAAGTCGGAACCTTCAGCCCTAAGCGCTCGACCGACAGTAGGTAATTAAAATCGAGTACATGTAGGAGCGGACCTTCTGAATATATTTATTTTGTGGAGATACCCAGAGCCGACGTTAAATAACTTGTGTATTATCGGCCAAAAATTTGAATTGGATCTGTTTGTAAATTATAAATGGGAAAGAATATTAATTTATTACTATTATTGGCCTTTAATAATAGCGGGATGCTTAAAAATGAAAGTTCGGGATGTATAAATGACCAGCTTTCGCTCGCAGCACCTCCCGCGTGGTCATCAAATGATTTTTTTCATCTTATACATTAACGATGACGCTGTCAACCGTGATCCCGATCTTGTTTCTCCTTTCGATTCCAATCCTGGCCCTGCTTTTGATTCCAATTTTAATCTCACTTCAATTTCATTTGTTTGTATAGATACAGTGTACACTGCAATATACATGTGGTTGACTCATTTTATATTATAAATAAATGCAATACATTAAATTTGTCGCAAATAAACATTTGTAAATGAACAATTTGAAAGTCGATGTCCGTGTCAGTGCAGCGGTGCGGCGGTGGCGCGCCTGAACGTCGCATGGCCAAGCTTGCTTAGATGGCTCGTCAGCTACATACGTCTGTGTGCGTGAGCGTAAATGGACGTTTGTTTGGAGTCAAGTAACTGTATTATTAACTTATCACGCTATAATTCTATAAACAAAAGTGAACACCGTTCAATTAGTATATAAAAACTTGTACAATAAGCAGATTTAGGAGTTACTTTATAAGATTATTTTCATAGGTTTCTCATTATACTTATTGTTTTCTTTGTGAAATTATTATTTTTATATATATCATGTATCTTATAAACACTATTACAACGATGGCTAATAGACACGTTCGAGTTTGTGGTATTTTCACAACTAACTAAGCTAAGCGGCATAATAGTGTGGAGATTTTTATAACCAAGTACACAATGGGTACAGGTGCGGACTTAAGTCATCACTCTAACCTCTCTCTTACTGGAGTGACTATTCTAAGCTTACGCTCATGTCATATTTTTTTAGGCTTGACATCATTATAATCATTATAACCTATTAAGAATCATTATAATAGGTGGCCAAAAGAATTAACCTAAAACCAGGCGATTGCCTTATGACCATAGGTAGTGGTGTATTCCTCACAAAAAAGGTGAATTTTGTTATCGACGCGTGGTCGATTAATATCAGTTTGTATGTTGCGAGCGATTTTGTAACCCCTAGCAGACATACATCTAACGATAACATTATTTCTGATTTGCCGTCCCGCTACCACGACCGGGCGCTGAGCGAAACGTGGCTACATTTACCATCCTCGACGCTGCTTTTAAAAGTATAGTAAGTATCGTGCCGTGACCCCATAGGTTATTTAAGAGTAGATATATTTCTATCCGAATAAGAGTTCAGGAAGAGCTTTGTCCGGAGCGATAATATGGAACGACCAGTTGACGAAATTTACAAAATGTAGTTTGTTCTGCAGTCTGTCCTCCTCAATATGCGTGTACAGTAATCAGTATATGGAAAACAAAGTACAAACGCCGCTCTTTCATTACCCACATGCAAACCTGGAAGGCGTAATTTTGATAGCACGTTTCGTTGCTGATCTATGAGCAGTTGGAGCGGCTGTCTTTTTTGCAGCAAAATCGTCCCGAAAAAAATTTGCAAACTATCCTATGTTATATAAATGAATCGCATGATCATGACAGCATTGTTTCATACACTTCAAAGAAATAGTTAGAAATGAGAATGGCGTTCGTGAAGATCGTGTAGAGCACAGAATTTTACAAGGTGTAGAAATGTTACAATCCTACTCTGATTAGATGCAATTCTAATACCGTGTCTTGTACCACTAAGTAGAAGCTGTCATCTGTAAGAAATCCTGCTAGCACTCACGTAGATAAGAATCTGACTCTGAAAAACTTCAAGAATAATCTTACTTATAGAGAAGATATGGTGACATATAGAAAAAATATGGTTATATATAGACAAGGTATGGTAAAACGCCCTTTTGAATATTCCAGGAAGGTAATCGGCAAAATAGTAGGAACTATTAAACTCTGAGCGTTACAGAATTCCTTTCCCTGAAGCCGAATTGGTATTGTCTAGATATGATATGAGGATATAGCTTCTGCATCAGAGTCCGCTCAATCAACTTTGGGATATCGGGGCAGGGAGATGAAAGGGTAATTACTTTCACTTTTCTCCAGGCCTAGAAAAGACGATCAATCTATATTAAGCCGTTTAAATGTCATTATTGCGGCTTCTAGTGTCTCTTAAATTAACGATTTGTACCCAAATTAAGGTGTTTTAACAACATGCATGTGCCCGCTTAGTCAAATTGTAGGTACAAAGAGACTTGGCGGTTAGATGATTAACGACACAGCTACTACAAATTCTTCTTGAACACGCCTATCGAGTCCATAACCGATTACAAAGCGGAGCCGCAGAGAAATTCTAACTGCCACGAAGTTTCCGGGCGAGTCTGTTGTTGTTCAGTTCACATTTCAGTAAAGGCAGAGGGTACAAGATACGAGCCCATTATTTTCAGACAGCGCACTTACAATGGAACGCGTTCTTGTAGGCTGTAAAATGTTCCCATCGCCGGGATGTCGGTGCGGTAAGGTAAACCAACAACTAGTTCTTGTGCATTTTTATCTCATCTGACAGTCATTATACGGCAACTGCCTCCTGCAAAGCGTAGACGGAGACGGGCCGAGATACTGCAGGTCTTCGTTTTACCCAGCGATATTGTGCTTATATTATAGTTTTCTATTAGTTGCGTGTCATTACAATAAGGTACTGATTACTGATATTAAATAGTTTGTATTTGTTAACGCCATGTCTGATAAAATATAAGAAAAAGCGGCGAAATCAAAATTTAAATCGGTTAAAAAAGACGACTTTAAGCCATGAAAGATTCTTTGTTATCTCTGTCTTTAAAAATTTTATTTAGCGTGTAATTTATGTAGAACTATGCAATACGCACGTTTCAGGTTTTTAACGCTTAATTTATATATATATATATATTATATATATATATATATATATAATTTAATATAAAATATAAATAATATGCTATGTATCATAAACATCGGGAACAATTCTACTGATTTACGAAAAACGAGTTTTATCTATTTAATCCAGGTCCTGCACCCGTTCCGGCTGCCGATCCTGCTCCCGTGCCACTTTCAATTCCAGTATCACTACCGGTCACGCTTCCGATTTTCTTTTCTCGAAAGGAACTCAAATGTTCTTTTATGTACACAAAAACATGGATGCAAAGTTAAATGATGATCGGTTGATTAATTAAGACGTGATAGCGTAACGTACAAACTATCTCACTTTCGCATTTATAATTAAGTTTAATTAATAATTTTAAATAAGTTGAAAAATGAAATGTAAATCGAGAATGTAAAAATAAGTAAAAAAAAGTTCTAGTTGAAATGTAGTATATATGCAACAAAACAAAACAACGTGTATGCAAAATTTCATGGTGAACGGTTGAGTAGTTCAAATGTGAAAGCGTCACACACAAACAAACAAACAAATTTATTTGTAATATTAGTTAGGACAACATAATAATAATTAGTTACTCGTGGTAGAGCTTTGGTTTTAAAGATTGAAGAGCCATATTGTGGCCAATTTGACTGCATCTAAAAAATGGGCCAACTTGACCGGTGAAAACCACACTTTCACAGAATACGGGCGTGAACTAGAAGCTTCCGTTGTTTCGTTTCATCCAGTGAGTGAGAGTTCCGGTGGCGCACTCCCCCTTGCCCTCTTCCAGCAACCCGATCTCCTCCATCAGATATCCTATTCCCTCCCAAGAGGTCTGCAACGCACCCGTGACTTCTCTGAGGTTCCGAGCGTCCATGGGCGACGTTGACCATCTACTATATAATAGATCGCCTGCTCGTTTTCCCCTCGACTATGCTATAAAAAAACGGACAACAAATTCTACAAGAAGTTAACGTAATAAATCAAAGTTAGTCCTCGGGAGATTTAAGTTAGGTCAACCTTATATAAAAACTTTTATGTTTGTTCACTTTTTTTTTTTGAAAATGTAAGCGGCACGTTTTTCTCATTATTATTTTATTCTGTTACGACAGAAAAGTTTCGGCCAAACCATCCAAGTCCGTCACGGTTCACGCGTACACGGTTACATTCCTTTTCGACTCAAACAACCGTTAAATTCGATTACGATATCGCAACAAGTCGTAAAGAAAACGAAAGTATTGTAACAAGCAGCAGCTCTTTATCTTATTATAATATTACGCGGTGAGCGATCGGGCGAATTGTTACGTCGGAGTTATCTGCGATTAGTTAATTGCGATAATTGATTTTTAATGTGGGCTCTTACGTCGGAAATGTTGAAATAGTGCTTTAGTTTTATTAAAGACTAGCTTACGCCTTAAATTATAAAAAGTATTCACTGCATTACATCAATAAATAATTACAGGATATTATTATTAATAAAATAGCATACTTTCTTTTAAGTTATAACAATATTTCCTTAAACATTTTCGTGACGTTTTTCTCTCGTAATTCTAATGATATGTTTATTTTTATTGATGAAAAATAATACTTAGCTAAGTTTCAATAAAATGCCTTGACTTTTTCTTGTAAATATCATTTGTATTTTTTACAATAAAATAAATTTTGTAAAACTACCCTTTGTGTCACTTGTATAGTATAGGTCTTCGATCAAGGTATCTTATTGTTAGCAAGTTAAATGCGTAAATCGATAGACATTACGCGCTCACTCGGAGGATAGTCTCAGTTCTGACCAACAGGAGAACTTTCGTTTGGGATTACAGTTTTATACATTATATCCCCTTAATTTTTCAAATCTTAGAAAACATATTCAGAGTAATTTTTTACAATTCGTTTTGTTGTTAAACATTAAACGAATTAAAATCTCAATTATTGAAGTTTCATTCAGAAAACGAAAATAAATAGGAAGAAATAATGTGTTAAATGAATAAATAAATAAAATTAAGCCAAACTTGAATTTTTACTCAATTAAAATAAAAAAATTTATATAGAGTATTAAAAAATGTAGATTCTGGACATTTCGCATCACGAAAATGAGCCGGCTCGACCGGTATGATACCACACTCTCACAGAATACAGACGTGAAATAAGAGCTTCTGTTGTTCATTTCGTCCAGTGAGTGAGGATTCCGTAACCACTCCCAATAGCGTAGTTACGGAAAGGCGGTGGGGGCGGCCCGCACCGTGTGCCATCCATTTAGGTGTGACACTCGAGTCCATTCAACCGTAAATTTTGATTCACAAAAAGTGCACAACGAAACATAAAACATTGTTTATCATTAGAATTTTTTTTCAACTAAACAGTTTTGATTTTTGGGGTGTCACTTCAAATCCGCCCCGGGTGACACCCAGGCTAGCTACGCCACTGCCCATTCCCCCTCCATCATTCCACCCCTTTCCATCAATCGTTCTACCGTCAGATGTCCTATTCCTACTTAAGATATCCGCAACGCACTGGTGACTCCCCAAGAGTTGCGAGTACCATGGGCGGCGATGACAAAACGTGACGACAAAAAATATTGAAAGTATTCGTCATTTCGTTTGTAGGCGGACGTTGTAATGCTCAAAACGCCCGCGGTCGTGTACATTGTGCAGCCTGACAACTCCTTTCTTTGACTCAAGTCAAATTAAGCGACTCGCTCCTCGACTTGGAGCCCAAGTTACACCTTTGTTTCCGGACGATGTCATCCCGTCGTCCCTCTAGGTCCAAGGCCCGCAATCTGAAACAAAAGTATTGTGGGAGTGTATACCTCGACAGTGGAGTGTCTGAGACCGGACACTATAACGATTCATAATTCACATTAAACAAATAATTTATGACGAAAATCGAAACGATTCGACAAGAAGAAAATTTAAGTGCAAAATTTTTACGAGGACCACCGGCATGCGTTTGTTACCTACAGAAAATGTCAATGCGATCGCAACGTAGAAGCCGCCGCCGATGATCTACAGCGTCAGGTCGCCGAAGGTCAATTTTTACGCAGTCGACTCCTGCATACGAGAATCGCGGGAGCCCCGCCCCGCGCGGCCCCTCCGCCTCGGGCGCGCCGGCGGAGGCCAGACCGCCTCACGTTCTATTTCGAATCCAATAAAAATTAACACTTCAGAGATGTTTTCGTTCGCGGCGAACGATATAGCAGATTAAAATTCCTACACGCCGCGCGATATCCCCATATTCGTGCCGACGGCGGCGACGTAAAATGTAAATAATCAGAAACGACAGCCATCCAGTGCCTGACGCCCGTACGGGCATATATAACTCGTGTCGAAATAGCATCGTTCCGAATAAACATTTCCATAAAATTACAACATCAAAATGATCCATAAAACCTTATACGCACAAAACGGGGCGTGGCGCCCGAAACGTAGACGAAGTGGCTCGCAATTTATCACGCGACCCGTAAAACAGCGGAGTTCAAATATCCACCGGCGCACTCGCAGATGACTCGGTTAGTTTCGGACTGCTGCGAGATATCCGAAGCTTTGCTGATTCACACCACTGCATGTACTGGGCTCCATTTCGTCACCGCATAATGCGGCAATTCGTCGAAATAAAACTGTTTCAATTATGTTCTCACATAAAAAAATCTGCGTATAAAAATTGGATCAGCTTTTTAATATTCGGTACTGAAAAAGTTAAACATTTGGAATTTGTCTATCTCAACGATATATATGTTATATCATAATTTCAATGCTTGTCCGACGTTGCCAAACACCATTTTTCTAGGAAATAAGGCTTAATTAATTCTCATAGCGCCATTGTATAACGCGATGTCAAGATATAAAAAGTACATTTTGGGAAAGGGGTTTTATATGATTTTAAAAATAAACTTTTTATAGATCATCAAAAACGACATCAAATCATAGGAGGAAAGATTAAGGATACTGATAACACGCTTTATAAATACTTAACTCTTGAGTTGAACTGTGGAGGTTCTTACTTTTATCGATTTTTGTATCTGTATTGTATTTGTATTGTCTGTTTTTATGTATCTATATGATTGCACATGTACCCAAATCGAACAATTTGAGCACACGTACATGATGTGTTATATTGCATTGTGTACATAAAAAAAAAAAACTCTCGTAGGGAGAACATTTCACTTTTCCATTGTACAGTAGAAATATGATTTCGTAAATTTGATGCCCTTTTGTCACTTCATACAACAAAAATCTTTCTCATGATATTATAATCTACTAATCGTGAACCATATCAAAGAAAATTATTCGGATGCATTTTAATTCAGACTCACCTGAATCGTAAAATGACAGACAGATGCACAGACGGTTGACAGCTCGTGCGTCATGCGCCTACCCGTACCACATACCTTCCTATGATATAGCTTTAGTGATGCACACAGCGTATCGAACTTTCCGCGTCATAACTTCGTAAAAGTTTACTTTGTTTACATTATCTTTCCACACTGATGCGCTCGAATTTACGAAAATATTCCATTAGAATTAGAAGATGACACTCATCGCGCCACTGTTTAGTCTAAATTTCTTAATCCAAATTGCACCGGTTTGTATTTATCTTTTCAGTTGGTTTATTTATATATATTTATACGTTTTTCATTATGAAATAGTTTATTTTGATTTACATAAATTAATTGCAATATACTTTGCAATATAAATACGGATTTAGAGACTTTCAGAACGCAACATTTGAAATAATACTGACTGCAAAAATTGTACTGAAGCATAACAAATATTTACTCCAAAAACATTGTTTCAGGTACGGCCATGACACAAAATTGAAAGTAGTAATTAAAACGACATCGCTGCAAGTAACTACATTCCTAAACTCAGGTAATATATATTCAGAATTATTTAGATATTCAAATGATGATATAAAAAAAAAAAACTTATGTTAAGTGAGTCTGTCGCTTTTAATCATCGGCCCGTAGGCGGCGCGCGGCGGTGCCACCTGTTCATTCATAGATTTCTGTGAGGCGAGGTTCCGTCGGGGGGCGCCCACGTCCATCCCGCCCACGGCCCGTTTAATACAATAATAGAAGACCATAGTTAGGACTTTGTGTATGTAACAAAATAACTTTTGTAATTTAGTTAAACTATGTAGGATGTTTGATTATATCAGTAGCGTATAGAAGTGCCGGCGTCTTGTTTGCGCTGTGGAGTTGTGAGGCATTCACAACAACGCATACAAGTAGAAGTTCCGTTCTGCTCCTTTGTAACGAGTCACTTACACGATTGAATATGTCAATGTTTAAATATTCTCTCATTTATTACGACGAATATGAGTGACTTCGAATGACATGTTTTTCTATCTTATTTTGAATACAGCTTGTACTCGCGTATTCAATACTTCCAACCACATTATTAATTTTTTGTATAAGCAAACAAAAGCTTAATAAGTATATTTATCTATTAAGCTTTTCTTCGCCAATCATCCAATTAGCTGGTGAGGTTCGCGTTCGGTGTAGCTATTGCATTAAAACAACTAGCCTGTGCAATTTTAATTACCAGAAGTCTAGAAGTCCAATTTCAGTTCTTCTAGAAAATTACTTCGTCAGACAGACAAATAAAGATGATTAAACAATGAAGTAATCCAACTGGCTTTCAATTTTAATGTGAAACATTGAAAACAATTTTATACAAATAATGTCATCGAAATGTATGTTTTTAATCATCGCACATTACAGTCGTTCTACATACGTTCAATCGACGCCGATCACGGTTTATACCAAAACGGGAAGTAGAAACGAAACGGAACAGGAAGTTCCCTACGTATTATCCGCTTGTATCAGTCAACTCCGTTACTTAGGAGATTAAAGGCGGGCGTTAAATCTCGCATCTCGGGGACGTCTTCTCTTGTCGATGGCAGCGGATTAATGAGCTCGCGAGACTCGCAACTGACAGCCCCTATACAGAACAAAGGGACTACGAAATGAGATGAAAGAATTCTTTGATGATAAAAAGCGTGTGATACGGCCGAGGAGCCGTCGCCGCGCGGACTCCTCGAGACGCCGCGCGGCGCACTGTTTATCCCGGCCCCTGTAACATTAATAAGGTCTCGCCCGACGCAGGGACGTAACCGAATAACATGACATTACAAACGGAATGTTTTAACGTTAGGTTAATTTACGTCCCCATGTCATATTTTCTGCCTCGGCTGTGTGAAAGCTACTCGACGCCGTTATGCGCTTGTCGACGGTTTATTCCTCACTAAACAAACCGACAGAGTACTTAGTATGTGGCTGCCGTTATTAAAAGCCACGCGATATGTAGTCGCGGGCGGGTCGGGCCGGTGCTGTGTTTGATTGATGCGGTAATCGCCGCTGGTGTGTAATTACAGAAAGGTTTCTGCGGCATGTCCGCACGTCGTAGGTCACCCGCGGTACCTCGCCGCGCCCGGTCGCGCGGTCTGCCGGCGCCGACACGAGGAAAATGCTGTGCCGCTCGTTAAAGTTGTTGTACAGGTATACAAGTATATTATACACAAGTTCTAAGACGGTGAAGCAATAGTTTGTTAACTAAATATACCTCTGCTATTCAAATTTTGAATATGAATATATGCCTGTATATTTTCATAATTGTCGAATTTATATGTTAATATAATTCGATATTTTATTGCTTGTATACACCATTAATTGATTTCCGTTTTTTGGTTATGTGTACTATTATTGCAAATCAACACGTAGTGATCAGTTGTTGTATTCACTAATTTCACGTCTCTTTTTTTTTTTGCTATCCACGCCTCCGTGAAGAAAACCAATTTAAGAAGTTTACAAGTGTATGCAAAGATAAGCAGGCGGTTGATATTTTGAAAGTAAAATTACGAAATATCAACAAACTTGAAAATATGAGACGCGCGCAAAACCAGAATCGTGAACCAGTTTCAGTCGAGAAATTCGAATGGGAAACGGCGACCGGAGGCCGCGGCCGAAATGTCTGCGGTGAATTAGCGTTCGTATTGTTGTCGATTTATTTCGAGAGCGCGATAAAAGTCAACGTGACATTTCTCCCTTCTCGTGGTACGCCTTTTGTTGCACTCAAGTTCGCGGCCTTTTCTCTTAGCGAGTGCCGAGTCAGAACCGGAGGAATAAAATATAACAGAGCGCGTTCATATATGTATTTCTAAAGCGAAATTATTTTTCATCGCTTCCTTGAGAGATCATCATTATTAATTCTGCTTATTACTTGTGAGGAACTAGGAAATCGGTCTGCAATGGTAAAAGTCGTACCCGAAAAATGCATTTTTGAATTATTCACATTTATTTTTTTCGAAAGAAAATGTATTCCCTTTCACGTACATTATTATGAAACTTGGGAATCCATTGTAAACCACACAATGCCTATTTGCGAGCCTATTCTAATGAAGCGTAATATCACCAACAGCCACGGCCTCGGTGCACAGGAACGCGCCGACGAGTACAGTCCGTACGGTCACAATGCTATTGACAGCAAAAACACAATAGACACTGTTCCTAAATGGTCGTGACATGGCGTTGTAAGCCTTTTAGGATTTCAAAATATTTAAAATTGCAACAGCTCTCTGCGTCGTATAATATTTTTTAACAATTTCGTTCTGCCCGTTCACCTGCGAATTCATGTGCATTTCGAATTAAGTTATTGCGGACACAAATGTAGTGCCGTCACATTTTCGTTTCTTAATGTTACTGTAAAATTTTAAAATGGGCTGAAAACTTTATAACAAAATTATAATAGATCTTGTGCATATTTAATTGGTTGAAATGAAAAAAACGGCTACATTTTAAGTACCCGAAACCGAAGAGCTTGCATGAACCAATTGATGAATGTTAGTGAAGGATGAGAGATGAGAGAGAGAGAGAGATCTGCAAAGATTGTATCAGGACTGATATTTGAACCTAACCCTCTGGAAACTAGGTGTGAGTTTACGTCATTGGTATTTTTTTTGTGCAGTAGTAATTTTATGTAGTGTTCATTTTTATATCTACATTGAATTGAAAATACGCAAAGCTTGAGATAGTACAAGTGCTATTGATGTATACTTATTGCCGCAAAACGACTTCAAACAAAATATAAATATTTGATATTTGAAAAGAAATACATTGCGTATAAAAATTCGATTAATAAATAATGAAAACATGATCCGTTGAGCGAGAATAATGCTGTTATTTCCGAACTAGTTCAAATAAACCCTTTTCGAACTTACAGGTATATACAAACACACACACATACAAGGGAATTGTGTAGGGACAGTGGTTAAAAGAACGTTCGAAGATGCAAATCCGTCGAACTCGAATAAAAGGATTATAGGAGAAATCATGCATGATGTCGAAGTGTCATGATACATCCGAGCATACCAAAGGGAAATTTGTTATCTGAACTAAGCTCGTGCGACTGCCATTACAACTCCACTGGCCCATTTTGTCCCTCCCAGTACACACGACGGGCTCGTAACCCTCACGATCTACAAAACTCAAATTCCTATTTGCAATATACCACTAAAAGCTGTAAAATCACCCTTTTCAATATTTCCATTAGTTTAAGAGTAAGTGAAGTTTTATAAGGTGGAGAATTTCCAAGTTACGATATGGAGACCTAAATATTATACTATCATCGTCATTATCATCATCCGTTCAACCTTGAAACAGTCACGACGTATGAAAGGAGCTAGTTCCGATACAGTGAAGAGAACACCAATGTATGAAGGAAGTTTAATTTCTAATCTGGATTAGGATACTGCACATATAGAACCAGTATTGACCTGCTAGCTCCATGTATCTTTAGCCAGAAACTCGAGTCAGGATAGGTAATAGATGCTTAATAGATAGGTAATAGATATAGAAAAAAGTAATATGTTAATGAATATCGCGAGGAATATCTTCTTTCTCATTTTATTCTTCTTCACCTAGTGACTACTCTTTCATTCTTCGTTCCTTCATTCGGTGCGGATTTTTCAGAAGCCGTTTTTGTAAATTGGTATAGTTCATCAGCAGCCACCATTTCTATTTTATTCCTTGTCAATGCAGCTCACTTTTCTATTAAAATATTATGGGCGTTAAAATTATTATATTTGATATTTTTTTGTATTGACCCACTCTCATTTGATACTCTTTTATGAAATACACTAACATCGCGGGCGGCTCTTCACGCCCGACTGAGCTCCTCGTCGCGCCGTCTCTCCTTCAGCGGATCACGCAGCTGTCACTACGCACCCCATCCGCGGACAGAAATCAAACGAATTTTTTTTTTATTTAACTATGACGCGCGCCATTGTTACAGTCGTTTTCAAATTCTCATATTATTGTTGAGATGATAACGATATTAAACCTAATATATAAAAGGAAATTTTTGGACACACTTAAAATATTTTTCTATGAAACAATTTTAAATTGTGTGAATTTAGATTAAGTTTTCTTAGAATATTAATGACAAACATATTTTGATGTCGTGCTTTTTAAAATTAAAATTTATTGTTATTTATGGTATTAGTCAGATACGTCTTTCCCAACACGATTTGTCGGAAAAAACTCAATAGATTTGGATAAAATTTTGTATAGAGATAATCTTTTAATTTACAATAGTTTATGTAGATACGTATCTAAATATATATTATTGAATATGAGCATAAGTACCTTTTTCTGGAAACTTATTACGTAAATTTGTGATAAAAAATAAAAAAAATATCACGTAAATAAAGAAACTCCAAAAACAAACGCAAATCTTGGTCACCCAGATACTAATAGGGAAATGAGATGTCTCAATAAATAGTTAAACCAATTCAATACGAAATATGCAAACGCTAACTACTAAGATCAATTATTTTAAATTATTTGTATATGCACTGACATTTATAATAATACATTCGTCGATGATTGCATTTTAATCAATTCGTTGTTTTTACTATAAATAAAAAGACGCCAATAATGTTGTTTGTCTGTAGCTATATGTATAGGAATTTTTCAGTTTTTTTGAAATTGGTCGTCAACCTAGTATTTTTACAAATTCCCATTTTTATGAACTCTCTGATTTATTACTTTATTGCACAATTAAGTAGTACGCTTAGAAAGATACTAATATTGCTTAATATCTGTGAATACCAATTAAACGCTGTAATATTGTGTAAATTTATTTCTCCGTAATTGCAATTCTATCATTATTTCGATCAAAATGACAAAGTCCTGTACGACAAGTCCTATACGACAAGTCGTGACGCCCGTTCAAGGTCTTTATGCCACCACCAGCACATAAAATATAGTGATTATGACTTTTTGTCGCAGATGGGCTGCAGTTTTTATATCATTAACCACAAAGTCAGAGACAAAGATTCATCCGACTTTCGACGTTAACCCAACATCTAAAGTTATTAAAAAAAAAAGTTCTATAACTATTATTAGTATTAATTCAATTGACTGATCGATCGAACGAACGAACGAGTGATGAACAATCGTGTGGCGTTACACCACCTCGTAACGAATAAAGCGAATGTTTACTCAAGACCGCCGCCGCCGCCGCCGCCGCCGGCGCAGTAATTGCGAGGCGTCGAGGTGGCCGAGCGCGAGTGGCGGCGGACTATGATAATAAATTCCTTTTAATTAAAGGGCGTTAAATGCCACGTGTGCTATAAGTGTCGATTAACCTTACGCCGACCGCTCAGGGCTCGGACGGGCGCTACCGCTCGCCGCTTTTTATAACCTAAAAATGCAGCACGTGCAGCTTTCACGCTAACGACTCTGATTTGATACGTATTAACAACAAAATAGCATTCTTATTTGTAATCGATCATTGACTTTTGTCACGAAAATTAGTTTGAAATATTGAACAACCCAAAATGTTGGATAAGAGTTTGGATATGTTTTCTTTTTTAGTATCGTGACTATACAACACTAGACACTATTTTTGCATATCTATGCTTGGATCTATACTCGTTCGTACATTAAATCTTGGCAGTTGATTCTAAGCAGCAGATATCGTGAGTACAATTGAAGGCTGTACATTTATTACGTAAGACAGTTTTTACCATTTTTTAACCCCTGTCCCACGACAGGGGGTTAAAATAAGAAGTAGTTGACCCCCCTTCCCCATTCAATCTCACGTAAGATAGATTATGTACTGCAAAAAATTATAAAGTAATAATAGAGACAATTTAAAAGGTGTTTGTTCGCAATAATAAATTTTATCGTTTTGGTAAAAATCATTTCACCGAGATCTTTACGTACTATTTTGATTAGTCCAAGGTTACAACCACTCAGCAAGTGGATCAGCCAATGGAATATTTCTACTACGCGTCGATTGCGGTGCCTCATTTATGACACTAACATCGAAGGTCACCCATTCAACAATGTCAACGCTATTCTTGATGAGGCATGGAACTTCTTGGCCTTGTCTTGAAAATACTCTTTTTCAGTTTTGAAATCGGATCCATGTAATTTTTTATGAAGTTGCCCAGTCTTTTTCGGTGCAAAGTATTTGAAGCATATTGAGCAAATTCTTCCTAGCAGCGCGATAATGTTGCCATGGATACCATACTTATGCCGCGCCCAGGGGCGGATGCAAGCGGGTCATTGAGGTCATGAACCTCCCTGAGCTAGGTCTTTGTCTCATTACTGAATCGAATTATAGCCTGTCCTGACTGAATCTTGACTATGTGCCCATCCCCCTGATCCCAAAGCTGGATCCGTCCTTGGACGCGTTGCAATTTTTGAAACTATAATCTTAACCTATTTGTATAACCTTACGTAAGAACTATAAGACTCCCCCTCCATCCTTCTAAGAAAAAATTAAAAATACTCTTCTCTAAAATCGACTTGAAAATGAAATGAACAGCCCCTTGAGAGTGCGTCGATGCTATATTCAAACGGCACAGGAAGCGCCTATTTGCACATACTTCATAGTTTCTTCAAATGCTTTTTAATATTTATTTGCTTAACAACACAAAATGCATCATGAAAATCTTCCAGAATTCAGAAAGAGGAATTAAATAAATCACAATAATATTATAAATATTATCAACCACAAAAAAAATGGTTTAAAAAATGTCAGGCGCATTATTTACTTTTAAATACCTTATAAAATATATCCAAAATAATCTGATATTTATTAGAACAATCGTAGCAAAATAAGGAGATCTACCCTCACTCATTGTTCACATTGTACACTGCACTGTCCCGCAAATTACTATGTTCGTTTTTGTGACAGTTTTCAACAAAATTAATTTACCTACAAAGCTGCTTTCATAAACTCCCATCGCCACATAATAGAAATTAAAAGCATAATCATTATTATAAATCCATTTATATAGCGTAAATGTAAAATTCCGCTCAAAACAGAGCTCGATAGTGCTTTTGTATGTGGAATTAGTAGCTAAAACGCAATTGACGTCTTCGTTTGATAGTGGTTGGGTCATCATTTATGTTAGCCCACTTCTAATTTATATTATTTATTTAATTATATTTTTCGCTAATTAAAATAATAATAAATAATAGTATTTGTTTAGCGTAACTTTTAGAGCTTTAACAATGTTAGAGCCTCTTCCCTTCTTATAAATTCGATTTTAACTAAAAGTCACTTTTAAAATTAATTTTGCGTTCTTTGTTCTCATTATAACGGTTATTTGAGCAAAAAAAATGAATTAAAAAAATAACCGACTTTACAAACATACTTACATACTTTTTTAAATAGACTTCAAAAACAATTAACTAGTTGTTTTTGAAGGCGGTGCCAGCTAAAGCAGGCAGGGTGTTTCTTTCAGCATTCCAGAGTCTTTACATTCTAGTTAAAGTGCAACTATAAAATTATTTTTATACAAACGATATAATTTATTCTTATTCTTTATAATGTAAAAGTTCTACAATTCATACTAATCACATTTTCATTCGCTTCCACATTAAATTAATTCAACTTGTTTCTACTGTTATCCCTAAAGAGTGCCGATATGTTTCTGCCAAAATTATCACGTTGTAATTGCATTAATGAATAAAAAATGTATAGGTAAATTAATAACCAATTAATTATAATTCTCTGTATGTTTGATTTCACTGCAATTGAATAGTAATTTCTGACCACAAATCGCAGTATTATCCCCAAACTTTTAACCATCAATTTTTGAGGATGCCCTCAACTCCTCATACACTTCATCATCGGAAATGGATTTTGTAAAAAATGGGACCAATCCGGAAGTAGAAGAAAAAATTTCCAAATCAATTAGTAAATGACGGAGTTTAGAAGTAATAAACATTAAAAATATAACCGATTAAGAATTACCTCCATTATTTTTTTAAGACGATCAAAAACTCGTCAAAATCAAGACGTGGAACGCATATTTTATTTTAAAAGTGACTTTCTTGTAAATGTCAGTCTAGAATAAGACAAATTGTGGAAGAGGCTCTACGTCTGTTTAATTTACAATTCGTTCAAATAATAACAAACGTCTTCCTAATTTAGTAACAGTGGCGAAACACAAACGAAATGATATGTGTTAGCGTAAACACGAGCGGTGGCGGTTCAGCGGCTAAAGGCGTTGCCTCCAAGGTACCGGGCTCGATCCTGACCAAGGGCGAAATGACTAATGAGCTTTTAACTGAAGTCAATTCAAAAAACCGCAAGCTCCGTGACTCGAAGAGTACATTAATCCGTTGTCATTGTACTTCTATAGCGGTCGTTAGCGCCCCCGATCTGCGCTGGGCCAATGCGGACGGCTTAATCCGAAATGGAGGGCATACTTACCTCAACAGTAGAGCGCTCAATCCCGGTATAAGAACACATTTTTAATAATCCAAGTTTAGTTCATTGACCTTGCTTTAGTATCGAGTATTTTTTTATATCTTTAATATTATTGATCTCATCTTACATGCATTAAATTAACGATCTCGCAGCATAAAAACCGGTTTTACTTTATAAGTAATTTACTTTCACAATAAACTAAAGATATTTTATATATCTGTCTCTCTAAAACATTAAAAACCATATCATAGTTATTAATGAAGCATATGAATAACGTTACATTTGTTTTATGTTAATTATGTATTTCCGCTATTAAAATATGAACAAGTCACTGACTTGCCGTCAGAAATCCAATAAAATTTATGCATCTATTATGAAACTGTACTGTTTCCGTTCTTGAACGAAATAATCTATCAGTTTTTAATATATTAATCATATTTATACTAGTTTCTTTTTTATTGGTATTATAATGGCATAATAACAGTATTCAGCGTATTTTTCGAGCATACAGAAAATACAGTTCACTATATTTAGAGGCTCTTCTACCACTTCCTTTTAAACTTACTTTTAACAAAAAGTCACTTTTATAATTAACTTTGCATTCCACGTCCTCCTTTTAACGCTTGTTAGGGCTATAATCCGTTAAAAGAAAGACGTGGAACGCAAAATAAATTTTAAAACTAACTTTTTGTTAAAAGTCAATTTAAAATGAGATGGTGGAAGAGGCCCTTAGTTTTAAACAGTATTATTCTAAAAGCATTCTCAAACATGTTTTATATCTGTCTACCTTTTGTAATAACAGCAATTAATATACGATAGTTTATTATGAAAACAAGCAACAGCAATGGGACAAGAAACGTGCGAGTAATCATAAGATCTACTACTGTTTGTCTACGTGTAGATAACCGACCGTAATAATATAGCAATATATATTTTTAACTGACTTCGAAAAAGGAAGGGGTTATATATTCGATACTGGTGTATGTTCATCGATTTCTCAGAAACGGTTTTTATCTAATTACTGAAAATGTTTAATAAAATATATTACGAAAAAAAAAATTAGAACCAAGTTCAAACACACATTAATTAAAAGAATTAGTCGTTGGTGATAACGATACCTGATAAAAAAAAAAAAACAAAATAAGATACCCTAATGGAAGCGATCAATGCAAAAAATCTTGAATGTGATTTTTGTTGCCTTAAATCTACAAAGATAAATACAAAGCTAGAATTATTTAGTCAAAAGGTTGTCGAATGATAAACGCCGAGACACAACAGTGTATGACATAAATTTATCGATTCAAATAACAGCTAATTATTGTGACTAACAAATTTTACGAGGCGGTTTATATTTTCTTCATAAAAGTTATTTATCATTCGATACAAACTCTTTAACGAAGAGGCTAAACACTGCATAATGTTAATTTTTTTTGTAATTATTTACGAAACAAGACGATGAAAAATACTACGTGTTATTATCAAACTCTGACAGAGCAGCCTCAATGCGGTTTTTCTGTCGCCAATTCTCGTGGGCCCTGGCGCTCGTCGGAAACTTTGCAGGAGGGAGGCTACTTTATAGAAACGCCCGGGCCCGCGAGATCTGGTGCCGCCGGTTGTCGCTTGCGTAACGATATTTTATTTATATTACTACGTATATCTAAAATGTTTTTCAGGTGTTCGCCGTTTTATGCTATAGTAAAACAAAAATAAAGTGGAATTCGTTTATGATGTGCGTTCATCTTGGTCGCTGTCGCTAGCGCAAAATCAGTGACCACACCGGACCCGCGCCCGCGGAGGGCGCTGAAAGAAATCGCCCCGTGACTTCTCTACCTTCGTTCCGTAAATTAAGAAAAAAAAGACATACGTCACTTTAGGCAAGAATGGCGAACGTTAACACGAAACAGTTTGTGTCAACCTCGGTGTGGCACTGTACATACTACATAAATTTGTAAACACGTACACAACATATTGTTTAACTAAAATAATTATAATCTTGTCTTGATAAAGAAAAAGTAATTAAATACGAAAACACAAAAACATAGTTCGCGTAAAAGTTGGTGTCATGACATTTCTTTTTCCGTCAAACTTTATTCTTCTTCACAGCGTCGCGACACACGGAGTCCGGATACGCCACAGTCACCATTTTAGTCGGTCCACAAGATTATATACCTGGTTGCAATGTTGTAATACTTTTTAACATCAATGTGTTATTTAATCTAATATAAATATTTGTAGCGGCGCCCGTGACCGTCCACTCAGACTCGGGCTATAATAAAATGATTTTATTAGCTCATACTCATCTAACAAGTTTGTGAAGCGAACGAGAAGCACACACGACAAACAATTTTCGATTTACAGTTTTTATGAATTTAGGTTAGGAATAAATATACCACAGTAAATGTAAGATGTAGCAAAAGTCAATTTCTTTTTAAGCGAATATGAATATTTATAAATCGCTAACTAACTTCAACGAATGATTAATTTCGAACGGAAACCGAAGCGATAAACAAACGTATAAAGCATATAGACATTCCACCTCCGCGGTATTAGTAAACTCTGACCATTAGTTTGAGCGGTGTTCAGTCAACATTCATCAAAAACAGCGTGAAAACACACACCGGCCGCGTGCACGGCCGGGCGCGGCGCGTCGGCAACCGCCAGGAATAACCTGCAGCAGTCTCAAGGCCGGCGAATGCGCCCGCGCCCACGCGCCGCGCCCGCGTTCACAAACTAAACACTAACTCTTGAGCTAACCGTGAAAATGAGGATACGATTGTTGCTAAGAGGCCATCCATAAATTACGTCACTCGTTGGGAAGAGGTCGACGAAATGTGACAGTGTACGACAAGGAGCAGGTCAAAAGCTTTGTGACATCAAATCCGAAATACGAAAATGAAAAAGGTTTTATGTCTTTTGTTTTGTCCAATATTTAAAGTATTTTGAAGAAAAAAAAATTAAAAAAACTGCTGTTTCCTGTGACCACCTGTGACAAGGACGGAGGGGGTCAAAAACCTTATAATTTATGGATGGCCCCTAATGCGACGAAGTTTAAAACGTATGTATCATTGTTTGGTCGATAACTAAATTATCTATCCGAAATCGTGAAATACCTAAATTAAAACAGGTGTTTAATTTACGGGTCACACACAGCACATTTCTATCGTTTAGTATTTAAAAATAACTGGCGGCCTTATAACGTAAAAGCAGAAATCGATTGCGATTCCGGAATCGATTTGAGAGTCGAAATTGTTTTGTATAAAAAAATACTAACCTTATATGGAATTTTGGATGGAATGGGGCGACTTTAAAGCGTTAGAATAAATTAAAACTTTGAACACTTATCGACGACCGATGACTATACAATAATATGTTATAATTGGACTGATCTGATGATGGAGCCAGAAGGTAGGCACAGGAGCTCCATAACAGAATAACATATCCTAGTCGTGTTTGAGCTTGTTAGAGATGTACTCCCACCATAAGTGATTTTTAGGGTCTGATAGTGGAGCCGGAAGGTAAACACTAGCACCCATAATAGAACAACGTCACCTAGTCGTATTTGTGCTCAATGGATTTTTAAGTGCACTTTGGACATAATTGGCTTTCAGGATCTGATGATAGAGCCCGATGGTTGGCACCGAAGCTAACATATATCATAACGGAACAATATATCCTAACCGTATTTAGGCTTATTGAAATGGCCCTGAAATGTATTTTGACTAAAATTGACTTTCGTGGTCTGATGATAGAGCTTTAAAACTTCCAGCTCCATTATCAGACCCTGAAAGCCAATCATGGTTAAAGTGTATTCCACAACAACATTAACAAGCCAAACATGGCTAGGCTGCGCTGTTTCATTATGAAGTACCAGCGCCTACCTTCCGGCTTCATTATCAGACCCTGGAAACCAATCACGATCAAAGTGAGTTCTAAGACAATTTCACCACAAACACCGAACACCGCTCGGATACGTTGTTCTATTATAGAGTATTAGTTTTTACCTTCCGTCTGCATCATCAGACTCTGAAAATCGTTCATGGTCAAAGTACATCTCAAGACGAATTTATAAGACCAAACACGGCTAGGATACTTTGTCCCATTATGGATTTCCTGATTTTACCGTTTGACTACCATTAGACTCTTAAAGTAAATTATGGGCAAAGTGTACTTAAAAAATCCATTAAATCTAATTAAGACCAGGCTACGTTGTTCTATTATGGAGCGCTAGTGCTTACCTTCTGGCTTCCATCATCAGGCCCTGAAAATCACTCATGATGAGAATACATCTCAAGACAACTCTAACAAGCTCAAACACGATTAGAATATGTTATTCCGTTATGGAGCTCCTGTGCCTACTTTCTGGCTCCATCATCAGATCAGTCCAATGATACCATATTATTACAATGTCATCGGTCCTCAATAAATGTGCAAATATTTCATTTAATCTAACCACTTAAATAAAAATATTTTTCACTTTATACGAAATGCGAATGACAGAAATCGATTGTTAATCGCTTGAGAATCGCTATAGACCAGTTTTCGCGTTGAGAGCATAATTTTAGAATAATGGCGAAATCACGATCCGTAACGGTTTTTGAATTCAAATATGCGTTTAAATTTAATTTTGATAATTTGGTGATTTAATTCTAGAGTCAACACTATTAATAGAAAGACAATTAGCATTTCGAAATATCTAAACTAAAGACTAAAATAGTTTTAAAATCATGCCAAATCAGAAATCGATTTCTTTTAGATAATAAGGCCGCGGGAAGTATGATTCCATTACATTACGTGTATTCCATTAGTGTGGTTAAGTACAGTAATCGATAATCACGTTAAACTTATTACTGAGCTAACAGCACTAAACTAAAGCCCAGTAATAAGTTTAACTAATATGCAAACGTAATGATAATTTTAATTTGAATTTCACAACATCTTGGCGCAAATAATTAATAATAAAATAATAATTTGACAAAAAACAAATTAAAAAGTTAATGTTCTATGTCTTAATTATTAACGTCATTCTTTTATAACACTTGTCAAAATCTAAAATGAATAAACTTGTAAAATTTAGTACTGTTAATTAAGAGCGCTTCACTTGTTCTTCAAATTCTTTATGTATTTCTGTGTTTTCTTATTAGTTCATTTACTCTTTATTTTTCAATCTGATATAAGAGTCCAATGACTCCGCTCATCGCCATTAAGATCCTATAACTTTGTCCCGACTTCTTAATCGCTCTGATCCTTCCATAAAGCTTCGTACTCATCAATAAAGTTTCAAGAAGCCCAAACTCGGCACGTCTATGTTTATAAAGACAGGGATCTTGTGACAACTTTACGACTCCAGGATTACAACTTCAATCAATGCTCTATGCCTCGGTGAGCGTACTTGGCTTTTGATACAGGACGTCATCGCTACATTAATGACCACATTATTTGCCACATTAAATGGTCGATAACCTCCTATTTTTGCGCTGAGCCGGCATGGGGGGCTTACAATCCGAGCGCCTCGTCGTGAAATAATTCGGGAGGTCATACTTTATTTCTCACTGCAGTGGGATAACAGGAACTCGGCACGACGACGACTCAAGTAAACGAACGAATTTTGTACCGGCTACATTTACCGGCAGCCTTTGACGTAATAGATGCTGGGTTAAAACTTTCCAGAGAATTAAGTTAATAATCTTTTAAAGTGTGCAACAGACGTAGAGAACACAAAAAGGCAATGTAAATACTGCAACGATTATAGAAAATTTTGGTCACCAAAATCAAGGCCATTGTCATATTAAGTAATTTAGTAGTAAATTTGGAATAATTTTATAGAAAAGGTAGATTACTCAAAGCTTCCTAATACGAGGGGTGCACTGAAAATTTCTGGAATAAATGAGAAAATATTAGTACGAATGATCAACTATGAATTCATTGTTTCTCAAAATATTCTCCATTAGCATAAATGCACTTTTTCATATGAATATTGAAAACATTTATGCCACTCCTCCCTGGTTACGTCGGAAACATATTTTTCATACTATTCGACAGTCTCTTCTAGTGATGAAAATCGTTGACCCCGTAATTAGGTCTTAATTTTTGCAAACAAAAAAAGTCACAAGGTGCTAGGTCGGGACTGCATGCAGGATTGCTCGTAAGTTCTAGGTTTTTCTCCTTCAAAAATTTATTTGTCTGTTTGGCCGTGTGAGAACTGACATTGTCAAGGTGCACGATGATACGACATTTACGTTTGTTTTCATGGAATTCGTCAATAACTTCCGGGAAAAAATGATAGTATACCAATAACTATACACGGTACGACAATTCTTCAAAACAAAAGTAGCCACGTGTCTAGTTTAATTAAAAAGAAGCAATCATCCGCTTAGAGGCACTTCCGTCGCGCGACACTTTGGTTGTTATCGGCTTATCTCCATAGACCGATACGGTCGATTGCTGTTTTGCCGTCGTAGCAATAAATTCACGTTTCGTCACCTGTCACTATGTTCCACACCAAATGTGACGATCCTTTCTTGAATGTGGTAAGCTTAGCATTGCATCAAGTGACGCGGCCCCTTTTTTGAGCCTCAGTCAAATTGTGTGAGATCAACCGTGAATACAACTTTTAAATACCTAAATGTTTGCGTAGGATTGATTGTATTTAACTTATGCATATACCTGAGGATGCCCGAATCTCATGGTAGGTCATATGTCTATCTGTTTAGATCATATGACGCACAGCACCGATGTTTTTATTGTTCACAGTGGTGGGCAGGCGACCATTACGAAATTCGTCACTGAGATTGACACGACTGCGCTTGAATTCCGCAAACTAGTTATAAATAGTCGTCTTACATAGTGCTTTACCGTCAAAAGCAATTTGAAGGCTAGCGAGCCTCTAATGAGCTGTCAAATTACACTTAAAATCGTAGAAAATCATACTAAGAAAATTTTCTAATGTGATTAAGCGCTGTCCTCTACAGAACAATTAAAATCGTGTAGAAAATGTAGTAATTACATATATTGTTTATGTAAGCCAAGAATTACCACGCCTGATAGAAATATTCAATTTTATTCGTTAATAAGTTTATAAAAGTATTTGAAAACGCTATACAGTGCTACGACTTGGCTACAGCCACTTTACGACCGTCGCTCTCAACATCATAACAAACAAAAGAACAGATACCTCTATGTATCTCCGATAAGGAAATGGGTTGATGCGCTTGGCGTACATTTCCAATGTTTGTTATTATGGTTAGAGTGTAACTGAAAGGACACAGCCGCAAAACAAATGATATAAAATAAAAATTGGTTGTCTGTAAAGTCGGTTTACGAGCTATAATTTTACGTGATAACGTCTTAAGAAAACATTGATGAAAAATTGCATACTTTTATGAATTGACTTGAATTATTACACTCGCCGCAATTGTTGTTGTAATAAACAATGGAAACCATATTAACTTTTCACTTCACTTTATAAACAGTTAACAAAACAGTTCACGTGCAGTGTGCGGCCGCTGTCTCTCTTCTACTCGGACGCATCGGCCGATGAAGTGGAAGAGATCGCTCGTTCCGCGCTCTCGCTCGCACGCTCGGCTCAGGCGGAACGCGACAATGAGTCATGCTTTTTCGTGCGTGCAGCCGGCGTTCATCCATTTATAAGACGTTATCATGTCAATAAGTCAACAGTAATCGAACTCATGCAAAATTCGTTCATCCATACGTTCATGGGTGCTTATTCACATATGAATGGAAGAACATAAATAAAATAAAAAAAAAACGAAAATTTCTCGCTCGATCCGAAAAGTTCATCGTTTTAAATACGATAAAATGTTCATTCCTTTCGACGTTTCATTTCACTCCCCGTAACATCCGTGAAAATGACTTTCATCATTCAAACATTTCCCTTTAATGCGAGACTCGTGAAATCCATTCGCGCGTCCGCTGCGCCTAGACTCGCTATTACAAGCCGGGACACGTACGCGGCCTGGAACGTCTACGCGATATCAAAACGACGCGGAATATATTCTTTTGGCGTGAGACGGGGGAACGGATAATATTAGCGTATTGAAATAATTCCGTTTTAGAACGTCCCTTCCCGCACTGTTATCACGAAAAGATATCTGTTAAGAGACGATTTCGAACGCAACTTGTACTCGTCTTGCTTTATATTCCGCTTGGTCTCTCGTTTTGCAACTTTTATGGAGAAAAACTGCGACCCGACGCATTAATAACTTTTTACTCATACAGTGTTCAACATATAAATTTCTCCCTGTCCAAAAATAATGAGGAACTTATTAGATGTAAATCAACTACATTTAATTATAAGTGAAATGATATCGAAAACCCATAAAAAAATATTTTGCTAAACAACCAACTGATCAATTTTCATCTTGTTCATATTTGCAAACAACGTTGTATTTTGTGTTTTCATTTTCCTCAAATTTTGTATCAAAAAATGAACTTTAGCTGTGCATCATATTTCTATATCTATAACAATACCTAATATATATATATATATATATATATATATATATATATATTTATATATATATATATATATATATATATCTGCAATAATTCTTTTATATTTCTAAGAAATCTCTTAATTCTCACTATTACAGATTGAAAAAGAAATGTACATTTGTATAGCTGACACGCGCAGAGACAAACTTATGACAATTCATACGAACAGAATTCGGAAACGAAACCGTAACAAAATCATATTCCCTTGCGTAATCAAACGAGATTACTTCTGAATCACATGTCAAAAGCGTGGAAAGCGTGGTAGGCGGTAAAGTAGAGATGAATAAACCCCGTATTTGTTGGCGCGGCGTCTGTTTATGTAATTTGTCGCGGGTGCTAGACGTCGATCCGTAACCCGCGGCGGCGCGCGCGCATGTAAATTTATTTGCGGCGCCCTATAAAAAGATCCATGTCTACCGGCCCGTATTTGAGGCGGCCCTCCTTCGCCACAAACCGCGACCGACTCCCGGCGGCTGTGATGTGACTGAAGCGTAAATAAATCATTAGATGCCGTTTCCCAAATTACGTGGTCGATAATTTATTGGGATCGAACCGTTTCGATCCAATGAACAAGAGCACATTAAGAAATATATAATCAAGTTTGAAAAATAGCGAAAACTTAGAGCAGAACGAAAAATTTTTTTCGATCATTCCCACACGATGTGCGTACACAGATAATGAGATAAACCCTTAATGTGTGTCTATTATTCGGGCCTGATCCAAAACATATATCCTCGAACCCGCAAATATTTCTATGTAATCAAACTTTAATTTCATCGTGTACGTGAAATGTGAGCCTTCAGCGTACACGGCCGCGTCGAAAACGCTCGACAGTGGAGGCTCCACCTTGAAATGTAATCCTGATGGAGCACGACCGCAGTACGGCGTAACTGCGCACCCGCGGCACTGCGCCGGCCGCGCCCGCGATTTAATCACGAATGCTGTGTTATAGCGGCTATGTATCGAGAGCGTTCCCAACTCGCGCCGCATGAGCTAATCTGTGCCTATGCCGAGATGAGCGCGGTTTGAAACTTCCAAATTTACAGCTGCAAATGTAAGAAGACGCGAATGTGACAGACGTAAAAGGTGAATCACTTTTCAGAGCCGATGGCAGCTGACAACTCAAAACGAATACGCTCCCCCACTAAAGCTCGGGGAATGTGAGAACTAAAAGTTCCGAAGCTGACGTAGCCGGACTTTCAACGTCGGCTTGTGACATATTTCAGATGTGAGAAAAGTCTTACTTTGAATTCCAAGTGACGCCAAATTATATATATTTCTTTTGAAGTTTTGATACCTTTATGCGGCACGACATGAAATTTCTAAATATGAAACGGAGACTTCTTATATCGGTTCTTTTTTGTATAAGAAAAAAGGATTGACCTAGGCGGTCTATTAGTTTACATTTTCTGGCTCGGTCTGGTCGGGGGCAGTATTGCTGCGTAATATCCTAGCCCCGGCCAAGGATCCGTAGCCAATGTTAGCCGTAAAATTGAGAATTTATACAGCCAACATGATTACGGACGCTTGAAGGTGGAGCCAAGAAACCGGTCACCCTCAGGTGTGATAGGTTTCAAAAACCCAGTCGACATGACAAACAAAGAAACATTTTTCCTTTCAACACCCGATATTATTAATGTTGATATTTAAATTATTCCGTTACAAAGCCTTTAAACTGTTGTCAAAATTACAATATCAATTTTTAAATGTTTACTGAAAAATGTAAGGATTAATATGATGCATTTCTATATCAATTTTTTGTGTGCGTTTAACGATTTCTCTGCAAAATCGACTGCAAAACAAAACGAGATACAAACAGAAGAATAACACATTAGTTATGCTAAAGAGATTTTGTATTTTCCTTTCAAATTACAGAACCCTAATGAAAATTTTTTAAACATTTAGCATATAATAATTGAACATTAGATAAGCAACACATTTCTTTTAAATAATTATGGTATGTGTTGTGCATTCGTAAGTCTCTTTCTGTATACTATACGTCTGTTAATTTACAATTTTAAGTAATAGAAAGCAAAAGTACATTGGATCCAACTTCATTCAGTAAACTTTAATTTTTCTATAAGAAATGTAAAAATAAAAGTAATTAAAAGGACTGCAATTATTCACTAAAGTATAAAACAAATGATTAAAGTTATGAGAAGTGTGACTTTTCCTCTTGCAAATTTTAATGATGGCGGCGTTACTCCTTGTTCATAAAATATTTAACATTTTTGCAAAAATACATAAGTCAGTGATATTTATTACTCATGATCTAATAAATATGTATATCAGTATATAGAGTAGAAAACGAGACAATAAAAACCGTCCAAAAACGAGTGTGACTCGTGCACCAGGGTTTCTTTACCCAATATAATTGTCTTTAGTATTTACCAAAAAATAGTGCTTTTTTTTCATTCTATGCAGGATCATCTCCGGAATTCCATACAAAAGAAATTTTTAATCATTCTAAAACATAATTTTGGGTTTTTATAGTTGCCGCTCTATTACTCTTTAATAATTTATTGTTACTGGCACTTACATAATAACGAAAAGCTTAAAAAATAAGGAGTCAAAATAAATGAAATAAAAGTAACACTATAAATTGATTTTATCATATGTCATATCTTAAATTTTAAACATTTCAAATACCTATTTTTTATTTGAAACAAATATCATACTACTTAATTAAAGCCTTTAATACCCCCATCAAAACAGCTTAGATTTGAAAAGAGAATCATCCCCAATATTTCCATCCACCTATCTATAAAATTTGCTTAGTTGTATGGATCTGCCTCCCCAGAAAAAAAAAATTGAGTTAAATAGGACATTAGTATTAAATATCCCAATGAAAACATAAATATGAAAATAAGGGCCAAGTTCAATATTAAGAATAGACGTGGTTATGGACTTCGTCGACAAAATAATTGCGATCTAAATCGGTGCCAAGTTCTATAAATAATCCTGAAATTTGTTTATAAAACACACAACATTATAAAATGAACTAAAAACACTATTTCTTGTTTTTTTCTGCTACAACAATGTTTGCTATTTAAAAGTATAAAATCTTAAATTTGAACAGTTGAATTAATTACACAAAGTAGACAACTTAGGATAAATTGAAGCTCAAGATTTGACTTGGCTGGTTTTCACATAAAAAATCACATACAAATATTTGACTAGTCAACTTATCTTCATAGTATACGCAAGTTACTATTTTTATACTGGTATGTACGTCAGTATATATCTCACCCTTCTAAAAATTTGGATTGTTGAAAAAACTTGAATTTATCATCATGTTTTTTAATATATTCAATTTTATATAATTATCATTATATTTTATATAATTATCATTATATTTTATATAATTATGATTATATTTTGTATAATTATCATTATATTTTTCATTAAGGATATCAATTTCATAAGAACTTAATTGACATAAACTCTCGATAAATAGTCCCAAGGGATCGGACTTTGCCTAAAGTTACATATAAGGCATGGCCTTACGAACTCTTAGAATTCAAACTCTTCTAGGGAGTAATTTTTAGATTTTCAAAGTTATCTCTTTAAGTTCCATCTGAATTTTTATAAACCAAATGCATAATAACTTTTTACACTACACCTCTAAAACTTGTATTCGATAGAGCCTCGTCGAATTTCTTGGCGGTCTTGAGTAAAGGTGTTTTATGAATTTGCTGAATCCATCCCAGGCTGAGTTCACTTTATAAAAACCAAAATTGTGATTTTCATAACCATGGGTAAGTAGCTGTGGCGGACGAATCTCTGCTGACATCACCTGAAACTTCTAGAAATGTGATTGAAGCAAGGACGGAGAGCATGTAGATTCAGCTTTGTTTGCATATAACGTACACTTAGTCGCGTTTGTCGAGTTTTGTCGACAATAATCGTTTATATCGTTTTACTAAGGATTTTCTGGTTTAATCTTTAAATAAATGAGTATATATATGCATATATGCAAGAAATTGTAGTCGATAGAGCCTTCAGACTATTTTTCTTAAACACCATCTCTAAAACCTTTTTTATATTCATAATATAAAGATTCAATAAAAATGACAGGTAAGAAACACATTGCAAAAGATTTTGAACCTAAACGGTTTTTAAAACTTAATGTGTCTAAGAAAAACAGTTAATGTTTTAAAAGCCAATAACTTTCCTCGTCTTGATATTTTTCTTAGTTCCAATAGGACGTCCGTAGGCTGTCAAGTTTCCAATTTTTATTACCATTGCACATATATCGCTATACTCGACTTCAATTCGATGTTATTCGTTGTTATGTTGATGCGGAACCAGACGCAACTGTAGTAGTAAGTACCTAGTAAACGGTTTAAGTGGGGTGTTCATGAAATCGCAATGCGTGCATTGCCGGCGCCGTCTGGGCGAGCGGCTGTGAGTCACAGCACTCCCCTTCAAACCGCCCCCTGCATGATTCACGGCGTGATAGTATCGTATCCACCTTTCTTTTTGTGTCAATTATAAAACGCACACGCTATATATTGTACCGTTTCTATTGTTTAAAGTGTGGTCTTAAATTTTTTTCATGACGAAGAAAACATCATACAGAGAATGCATACTTTACGTATTATATTATCTTAGAACTTTAAAACATATCCATGTAGATAATACTTTAGAAGTAAAATATGAGCGTGCCGCGTTTCCGTGGTGAAGTAGTATGACGCCGGCGGCAAATATTTGATAACATACCATTCAGCATTGATGTTCTTTTAATATCGTAAAGGCATCGACCATAAGTGATGTGCCAAAAAAATAAACTTGCAATCAAAATTCTGCCTGTACGGTACAGCCCACAAAACTTTGCCGCTCGGAATTGGCTGCTAATGATATACTGCGCAGGTGCTTCCCGACTCTACCTCCTTCACCGCCGCGTTCCTGTTTCACGTCATTGCGACGCTTTCGTGACGAACTTCACAGCGGCAAAGTTTCATGCGTTGTACTGTATTTCTCGTTAGCTTCCCTTTCGTATGGGTTAACTTATTTTGAAACAGATATATCTGAATAGATAGACATCCATTCTGTTCGTCGTCCGTACATGACGATATCGTAATCGTGCCGAGATGAGTCTACTTTCAGTTTTGCTATCATGACGCAGCATCATTCTATCTGAACCTTCTTCTGGGCCTGCGTTAGGTTGTGCGGTACCTCGCATGAATCTATTCTCATTACGCGAAGGTGGCCGCGTTCAACTCCATCGTGACTCCCCGATCCCATGTACCATATGCGCTGATTCGCTTTGTATGTGATTTTCTTATTTTTCGGAATTAAATATTTTGCTGCCAGCACGTTTACTTCCGTGATAACTGTCAAAGGGCTACCACTTCTTTCTTCGTCCGCCGAAGTTACTCGACCGCCCTTAAATTCGTTGAACTTCGTTGAACCAGCGATAAACAATGCCTTTAGAACGGCATTTGTCTTTGAACGCCATTTGAAGGCTTTCAAATGATTCTTCTTGTTTTAGTCAACCTTTGAAATCGTGCAAAATCATCGTACAAAAACGTTTTCATTGTAGATCCATTTTTTGTGAGAGAAAATATTTTAATTTTATGTATAAAAAAATATGGAGGATAATTTGAATTTGGAATATCCATATTTCCTCTTTTGAATAATCTAATTTTATAAATCAGCAACAACAAGCCAGTGCCTATTCGTTAAAAACTGTTTATCACAATTTTTTTCTTTATCCTGGTATAATACGATTCTTGAAATAAATCTGTTTCCCAGTGCGGGTGTCGCCTGCAACTCTACAGCGCCGCCCGGACTGGAGCGAGGGTGCAGCACACGAAATTAGGTTGCATTGGAAAATTTCATACATATTTCCTACAATTGGAATGTCTCTTAGGTTTTGAAAGAAACTAAACAATTTTTAAAATATCAAAACCTGCTATCGAAAGAACTATATTGTTTAATATTGTTCTATCAGGTTTTAACCACCCCACTCCTAAATCTTAGACTCCCATAATCTTTATATTTCAAATCGGGAGCCGGACCTAAACCCCCCACTCTGACCTAGTGCGAATTGAAGGCTGCTAAGGACCGCTATCGACAATGAGGAGGCAACGCCAGCTTTCATAATATAATTTTGACCATTAAAATAATTAATCAAGTTTGCAAAATCTTGCGATATCTATAAACCGTGTTTAAAGATATCGAGTTTTGCGATATATATATATATAAACATGGTTATTTATAGATATCGCAAAACAAATATATGTTTATTTTCCAAATGCATAGGTAGAGAATACAGCCTTCCATTGCTATTTACGTACCTTCTTTGCTTCACTGACATACATCAATGGATTCATACAAACTCGTCGGTTTCCCGTTTTTAAATACCAAACTCGAAATTGAAAACCCTCTCGTCACATACGTAACATACTATATTAAACGTAAGTCAATATGTTATCGGAATCTATTAATTATATAGAAACTGAGTAACGTGAACTTATTTGTATCATTCTACGTATTAAAACGTCGAAATGTCTATTATATACGTTAGCATTCGTCGAATAAACGAAGGGTCGGTCTTAAATATTGCTGCTTCACAAAAAGCAATATTTCTCTATAAGTAGAATAATTACAAACAGGTATAGAAAAATCGTTTTGGTAAGTTATGAAAAACTATTTTGAGATAGGAACAAACAACGAGATAACTTTTACTTACTCGATTGAGAAATTTAACAAAATAACGCCTTTTAAACATACATGTGCACTCTTTTAGTTGAAATTGTGAAATTAATAAATAACACATTACGACAATTAATAGACACTTAATTACCGTATAATGAAACGATAAGCGAGTACCTCTATAAGCCTTCAAAATAAGATAGTTAAACAAAAAAAGGATAAATCCTAAAAAAAAAACCCTTTGAATGTAGTAATAACGCACGCCGACAAGCGGACACTTTCGCTCGAAAATAAATAACACTTTGATACTTTAACTCCTTCCCTGTTCGCGCGCGGGCAAAAGCGAGGAAGCGTTTTACTTTCGTCGCGCTCATTCCCCTCGAGGTACGAAGCAATTTTCTGCAAGAAATAACGTTCCCTAAACAAGTTTACAGCGGGTACTGTACTCGCACTGGAAAAAAGTGACGGCGATCTCTTAGAAGAAAAAAAAAACTGCCAACAATGATCGCGAACGCCCGTCGGCGATTGCGCCGTGAACACTTTTTTAATTCCGAACATGAATAATGGATACGTTTCAGTTTCATTCTCAAAGTTGTATCACAGGGCTGCTATTGTCGAGCTCTGTCGAGATCTGCGCGATGGCTGTTGTGCTCTATAATAATGTCTCCGGTTTCTGCACAATTCGGAATATGACTTTTTTTTTATTATGAACTGGTGGCGTTCTTGTTCCTCTCGCTTGTATCAAGAATACAAATAAATGCTTTTTTCATTTTTTTGACTTTGGCGACAGTTTATTGAAATGGTAATCAATGTACTGACATTACTATGTACAAGCGGAAAAATATAACACAACCTGTAGTAGAATTATAGTATTTGTAAGTAGCCTCAAATATGATAGGATCAATTTACTATATTAGATTTCTACATGTCTTTATGTCTTTACAACACACATAGATATATACAAATTCTAACAGCCCTTGTTTTTATCGCTATGTTATCCTCAAAAAAAAAATAATAAAATAACTATTACAGTTTACACTAAAACAGAACAAAGTTCGATTTATGTGCAGCAATAAATTAAACGAGAATAAACCTAGTTAAATCTTAAATACACCGCTCTGTGTAAACTTCCAAAACAATTTTATTTCGGCGAACGGAAAGCGGAAATAAATTGCGACGACCGAAACAGAACATCTGTCTGCATAAAGGAGTAGTAATCGATTCGGTTTAAAGTTCAGGCGAACGATCTCGGCGAAAGCCATTTATTCGACGCTTTAAATTTCAGTAAATGCCTAAGTCAAGCCCTCAGGGCCCTTAACGATTTGAATTTTAAAATATCCTGTGAAAAAGTATCTTAACGTAAGTCATTTTTGAATATAGATTGAAGGGTCTTGAACTTGATGAAGCTGTTGTGGATATTTCAATTTTAGAAATATAAAACTGCGTTTACGTTTTTGTTCGCATAGGAATATTAAAGACACTATAAATCATCAATTTACAATATTCTAGCGGCGCAGATGCCTATCTCAATTTCAGTCTATTAGAAAAAAATCTGAAATACCTCGTACAGTGTCTTTAGATTGTATAAGAAAAGACGATTAAACAAGTCGAGGAAGATTTTAATTATTTGTAATGTTATTTGTTTTATAAAATTAGATACATAAATACATTTAGTTTTTAATGATGTTTGCTAATAAATTCTAATTTTGTTAGGGTATGGTACCATAAATTAAAAAAATGTTAAAAAAGAGCCAAATTTGAAGCACTCGAAACCGACGAGCCTGCATGAAAAGATTGTTGAATGTCAGTGAAGCAAGGGAAATATGCAGAGATCGAAATCTATGGTCTTTGCCTACCTTTCAGGGAAATACGCGTGAATTTATATTATTAATAATTTCGCTGAAGTCTATAACAATGATTCATGGCAACCCTCTCCACGTGTGTCCGACTCTCACCTGGCCTGCTTTTTCATTTACTTCCATATGACGATACCAGAATACTATACTGATAATTAAATAATCTTGTCTCTTCGTTGACCGTTATTTATACTACCGTTGATACAAATGAAAATCAAACTGTAAACTTACAATTACACAGGGAATACGTATGTCGGCCGCCGACCCTACGCGATTCATGTAATGGGCGTCAAATTCTAATATCTGCCGGTATTTTTTTTACCAATAGTAATTTTCCACACGGCAGACCTTATTCCATGACGTCGTCATAGAGAACTACGATTGTCGTTACATTAAATTGAAACAGGACTTCTTAGGACAAAGCTACGTAGGGCGACGGCTGTTTAAGGACTCGAGGGATAATGTGATTTTCGTTTGATTTATGTCCAAAGATGTACGTTATTAATAAGTTAGCGATATTCGTCAATCAAACGTCAGTCAGTCAATTCTAAACGATTTATGCTCTAATATCCAGTTTAATATCCAGTGACGTTTTTAAGTAAACTTAAAGTATTCTTTTTCAATATTATGAAAATAGATATACATTTTGATAACGAGAAGTTAAAACAAAAATTTAAAATGGTTGAAAGTCATCAAAATTATAGAGTATAAAATATTTTTTCATATCGCTTGTTTATAAAATGTATGAAATGGAGTTTTATGTGAGTTTAACGTCAGTACATTGCAAAGTCCTCCCTGTCTACTAGACAACGCAACACATTTGCTAATTTTCATAATTTTACAACTTTTTCTGGTCCCCATTTTCGATCAGTGACGTAAGCGTAAAACTACTTTAACTTTAATAAGAAAAATTCTTTAGTCTATTCTTAGAATATACTCGTTACTTCGTACTAATATTATTTGAGTTACAATATTTTGCGATAAAGCGAAGTTAAATAAAGCGAAGCTAAAGGCGACAACTAAAATAACAAACAATAACGATAACTCTGGCGCGACCCTAGAATGGAAATCTTTTAAAAACGTTTTGATGTTGATAAACGTATGAATACTAAAAAAATGACAGCAAAGTCTGAGAGTGGCTGGAGATGGCATTAGGAATAAATATTAGAGTAGAGAGCAGGTCCGAAACCGAGAGTGAGATCGGGATCTAAAACAATCATTGCTAAATTTTTATTTACACTTCGAAGCGTTCGAGAAATGACCCACTGTCCTTAGATAAAACCTTAATCATATTTCAACGATTGACACCACCTTTAATATAGAAGTACATATGTATTATGTTGCGAAGTAATATATAGTTCTTTTATATAAAGAAAAGTTTGAGAAATCGGCAATGGAAAAACAAGGTCAGTACCAGATCGGCATTGGAGTCGTAGCGGAGTTGGGACTGCAATAGAGCTTGACGTCGAGGTCCTAAATCAGAGCAAGAATGGGAATTTCGTATAAATAACTTAATTTGAATTAAAGTATAAGGTGACTTTATATATGCGTAGGCTGAAGTCGTTGTACTTCTGGCGCCAGATTTATTACCTTGCTGATAACACTGTTATTGATACCGCTGTAACTAATGATAGTGTTTATTGTCAAGGTAATAAAAAAAATGAAATTGAGTTAGCAAATTCATGAAACTCATAATAACAACTTTATCAATAGAAAAGAAAATGTGCGTCAGAAAATCCATAACAAAAGAAATTTTCGGTCTGAACGCCTGAAAATTGCTTTACCAATTTATTTACTATTTTATTCCTTTACTATTTTATTCCTCGTTCAAAACATTTTCCTCTGTTAAAAGGCATCGTATATTCCAAAACATATTAAACGTTGAGATTAAATATGAAATAATATTCATATACATAAATATACATAAGTTCCTCTGCTGTGTTAATATAATTAGAGGAGTTTCGATCCTTAATAATATCCTTTTAATTACGCTGAGGACAATCGATACTCCAACCTTGAAAAGTCACGATAAAACATCATTATTCTCTCTCTAAATATCCCTTTACAAAGCTTCGGCCTACCTACGAGACCTAGGTACTAATGAATTCAATTGTCCGACGCTGTATTTTGTGTAATGAAGTTATTTCGGCGCTAAGTATCCGACGAGTGGGAGCCCTATCTTGAAAATACGGCTCGGATATGTAATAGATACAAAATTTTCTCATCTCGTTTCTTTGCAATAAGCCGAACTTGGCCTGACCTTCATTATGTACTAATAAATTAGTTAATGCATATCCAACGTTCTGTGTGAAATGAAATTCATTTGTTACTGATAAAGCATCATCTACTATATTTTATGCTTCGTAATGGGATTTCTATCAAATTGAAATACAATTGTCAGCGTACGATCTGAATTCATTTCATTATAATTTCTATCTAAAGCTCATAGTTTTTCAGGCTTTTTATTAGCATATGGTAGGTTTTTCAGATTGATTCGAATGTGTTACATAAACAATATTAGTTTTTGCATCGTTACAAACATTCTAATTGCAGTAGAATTTCTTTCTGTGTTATTTAACACAGATGGAAATATAGACCTAAACAGTCAGATCCATCTATGTAACCTACTGTAAAATAAATTTATGTACAAGCTGCTTTATCGTGAATTGAACTTGGATCTCGCTCAGCAGAAACGGGCATCTTACTTATCAATCAGTGAAGTTGGCTATGGAAATGTTTCACTCGCAACGGCGGCTGATACACGTTTTAAATAATTTTTACATCGGAGTGTCGGAACTCAACGACAGTCGTTTATCACAGCCCGGGCTGGCTTTCTAGCGTCGATTGTTTCACTAAATTGCATCGACAATGGCTCACTCTCACCGCACGATATCCACGAGTCGAAAGGTCGGGACGTTTAGCACTCTTCCTTATTCGGCACAATGACGCGGCGGATCTTAACGGCGAAAGTTCTGTGAATGAACGAAATGGCTTCCCAAAAACGTCGCCGGCGATCCGGCGTCCGGCGGTAAAAAGCCGTCGTCCCGGGGAGGAAACGAGTTGTGATCTCTTAAATATGAGGAACGTGATTAGAAAGTTCCGAGAGTTATAATTGTACTGCAGAATCGGCCCCGACACTAAGTAACGCGGAGTGTTTTTTAGCGAAAATGGATTCCTTAATTTATTCGTTCGGCGCTGAAAGAAATTTATCGCTTATTTCGTTCCTCTTTTTCGCCGCCCGCCCGCCGCCCGCCGCCGCCCGCCGCCGCCCGCCGCCGCCCGCCCTGCGGTGGACAACTTTACCCCGAGTTTGCTTTCTCATTAAACTGTTACCATCTATAACGACTGGGATTTGCATGGCACTGACTTTTAACTTTATTTTTAATGCGTTATATAGAATAGAAAAAATGCGTTTATTTTTCTAAGCCTTATGTATGAAAAACCGGAAAATATAGTATGAAATTGTTGTTGTGAGTTTCGTTTGTCTAGCTATTTTAGAAAATTTTGCAGACGTCTTTGACAAGTTATCATACTGCTAGCTGTCAAAAACACTGTTCTCGAAATTAAATCCGTTAGAAAACAGCCTTATTTATATTATAGTCCAATTAGAAATTTAAGCTTTAAAGAAAAAATTAAAATTTAGTATTATTCAACCTAAGATTTTTTTTTTTTGTTTAACTACATGTCCTGTACACAATAAGATATGGAATTTCAGTTTGGATACATAAATCAGAAGCATTCAGTCTGAAAACCTTGAATGATTTAACATAAATTGCATAATATTTCTATAAATTCCGAGAATTTTAATATCTTTTTCAAGATTTTTTTTAACTTTCCAAATTTTTGAAAATCATCAATTTTCGTAGCCAGAAGTTGAAAAAACATTCTCCCGTACATCGGTCACTTTATAGTCGCAAAAATGATTACGTGATAAAACTATATTTATATCAAGATTTCTGGATTTTTCTTTTACTTTTGCTGTGATACCTTATTTTTTGTCAAATTTAATGATTGTAAATCAACAGGAAGTGCGCTATAGATTTTGATAAATGAGTTTGCGGGAGTTTAATTTAGAAACTTGGACCACAGCGCCAGGCGACCGTAAGACTTTGTATTCTATATCGATTCCAACTTAATATCGTTGTTCCTTTCTGAGAAAAAAAGTTTTGGCAGACGGACAAACAGACAGGCAAGCAGATGAACAACAAATTTCTCAATGAGGATTATATTTTTTCCTTCTAAGGTACGGGACCCTAAAAATGGAAAAAATCATTAGCTTCTGTTAACGTACTGCGTACATGTATATTATTTAACAAAATAGATCTGTCAACTAATAACAATGATTTACAGGAAAGACGAATCAGCACGCATGTCCACAGACGTGTTGGCATAAAATCATTTTAGAGAAACATTCAAACACTTTTAGTGCGATCAGCGTTAACACTCGAATCATAAAATAAGCACTGTTATTCAGCCAATTAAAGCGGTCATAAAGCGAGCTGACCACTATTCATGCCGCAAAGCACACGGCGCCCGCCCCGGCGCCGCCCATCGCAGCGACGATTAGCTAGCTGCATCTAGCTTTTGGAACACTTAGTAATTTTTAACATAGTACAGTTTTTAAATATAGAATTTAAATACATTTTTGACTGCGAGGTGTAGAATATTGACAGGTGATAGTTAGAAATGTGAATATAAAACAATTGTTACTAATCTTGGAGAACAGGATTTAAATGCGGACAAGGGCTGTTTTGGGTCATTTTATTGCAGTAATATTTTTTTTTAGATAATGTTTAATTTGTCGGTAAAAATTGACTAACCGATTAAAAAATTTCGCACCTCTTCGAGTAATAACGTTTTCAATCATAATGACTTTTCTCTTAGCCTTTTTTTACATAGTTAGAAGGTAATATGTATATTAAAACTTATGTTTGATGAGAATAATAAAGCTTACTAGATGTTTTTGTCCTTTACTGAGCAATTGCTCCACGCAATCAATATGCTAATTGTCCAAATGAGAATTACGAAACAGGCGTTACAATTTCTTAGATCAAGCTTTATGTAATAAATAATCAAAATAATTAAATAATCAAAGCAGACGTTTCCTCGTTTGTCTTGCCGTTTATTACAATCGAGATGCGCCAATAAAAATATAAATGTGAAACAAGTCTCCGGCACTGGCGCTCGCCGGTCCCGGACGCGGCGCGGAAGTCCCGTATTTCCGTTCCCGGTGCGATATTTCCCAATAGATTTCTAAATCACGCGTTCCCCGGCCCCGTCAGGCGTGAGGGGGCCGGGTGTTTTGCGGGTGTAACGGAATTACCTGTGCGCCGGCAGATCGTGTCGAATAATCCTCCGCGGAAAGTTGGACTGCGAACGCGCCCCGCGAGTAAATACCGGAATGAGCGCGAAGGGATTTGGATTGTGTTTTTTTTTTATTTGGAATTCGCTCGCAGATGTTGTGATTTTTATGAGCGTATTATTTCACCGTTCGCTACGAGGATTCGTTTACGGGGGCCGTCGGCGAGCGGACGACCGTTTATGCGACGGCCACTTGTCCGGGTCCGGGGCGATAAAAGGTCCGTGCGGCGTTCGATAAGACGCGGAACGTGAAATATTAATCCGAGCGCGGAGGGCCGGCGGGCGACGACAAAGGGCGCCGTATCCCGAAGTCGCGCGGAAAGCTGGAAAGCGTTCGATGGCATATTTTTACGAGCGGCCGCACCGGCCGGCGCCGCGGCGGGGCGGCCGCGGCTCTCGGCGCCGGGCGCCCTTTTACCGATCTCGCGACGCGACTTAACGATTATTGCCGAATTGATGGAGAAGTCCTCACTCATAAAAATAACCCTCGTCCGATATGACTGCACGCGAACGTAAAGATGTTTTAGCTTTTAATTTGATTGCGAAAAGGTTCGGCGATCGTCCTCGTGCGTCGCCTCGGCGAGCGCGTCGTCCCTAGAACGTGTCGCTCGGATACGACACCGCTTCGATTTTGTTGTGGCACAGAATAGTGACTACGAAAGAGGTTTAAGCCACTAAATTAAATGTAAGTGGATTAGGTAAATAAAGGCCGGGGACCCGTTCCGGGTAACCCACGTAGCGTAATTAATAGCGTTCTGGTCTGTATATTAAAATTAAAGTCTGGCTCGAAGCGGTAAGATTAATGATCAACGGAACACCCATAGTCGCGTGGAGCGCGCCGAGCGCCCGCCCGGCGACGCCTACCGCTGGCGTCATTCCAAAATCAATTGTCCCCAAAGTGTTATGATAAATTATATATATGTAAATAAATAATTGATCTTATGTATACTGGGTGTATTTCTAAAATTTACATATCTTCAACAAAACACTTCTACATGTCAAAGTAAATTCATTATTTATTTAGTATTAGTTTATGGTGTTTTATTTAATATTTATTTTATTCAATGGCGCCGTCGTTTCGAGTCGGCGCGTTTGGCAGACTCAGCGCCGACTTCACCACATCACAATGCAGTATGTTTACTCATTTTTAGACAGTACATACGCACGTTCGCACGCACATACATACACACATATATATATATATATATATATATATATATATATATAGCAGTCAGTTTTATTTTTGCTGCATTGTGTTCATAAATCGACTGCGACATAAAGTTAACAATAAAAACGTTAAAGCGATTCCGCAGTGACTTATATACCCCTCGACTAGCCATCTCGACACTTCTTCGAATGCAAACAAGTCATAAGTCACTTACGAGATTTGTTGCAATTTAGAATATTCTCACCAATTAAAATGCGTCTTAAATGTAAACAACATGTAGGCCCTGTTGGCGGCGGAGGGGGGAGTTGTTTACCTTTTTAAAATAAGACATACGGGGTACTGTTTTTGATTTATTTTAAATATTTGTATAAAGCAAAATGCACGGCATGATAAAAAGGAAAACTGTTTTAATATCTTCATAGAAACTATAAAAGTGGACTTAATAAGAATACCATATTCCTCACTATTTCTAATTAATTAAATCCTAAAAAACTCCTAGCATTGATGGGAATTTTATTTACCTTTTTTGTCTTGAAATATGAAAAAAAAATAATGGCATTTAATGAATAATTAACAGAGGAATAAAATACAAGCTAAATGATACATATTATAAAATGCTACCGACAACTGTGTAAAAGAATTATCATCATTATTTTCATTATTAGTTTGAATATGAATTGTACAAAATCAAGACCACTTGATAACTATAAACAAATATAGCGAACCTACACGTAAATGCTAAAAGATGATTTCATTTATAATGGATAAATGTACCTGAATCAATCGTTCCGTTTCTAGGTTTATCCAATTTGTCAACAAACAGAAAAACGCATCAACAAAGATAGCAAACTATGTCAATTGGCCTTGTTAAAGAAAAGATGTGGGTTAAAAAGCTGTCCATTTATCTAAATTAGGAAAATATTAAGTTTATTACGAGATTCAAATTTGCATAAGCTGTTTAATAAAATCTATTTTTTTTATAATATTTGTAACTTAAATGAGTGATTATTTCTAAGAGACTAGAAGTATTTCTTTCTATAATACTTTCTTTAATAATTATACAACATATAGAAATATGTTGTATAATTATTTTTTACCAACAACTTTATTGCTAATTGTGATAGATGAATAAGTGTGGCTTTATACATTACAAACTCTGAAAAAATTAATTACAAATATGGACTTCACACTTAAAATGCGTATTCAACTGAATACCCTTTTTAGTTATAAAAATTAGTGTTACTCTTATTTTCATACTAATACACAAACGTAAACACAACGAGCTCATATAAGGACGTTCGCATCGATTTCAGACGTTCCATCTTTCGAACGTAACTCAAACAGAGACGAAAACGTAAAAGAACTTAATAATCCCGAAAATACACTTTTCGCGATCGCCCGAAACTTTCGCGCAGATCATTTCCGATACCGCCAAAATTACAACGATCCAATTTTCTTTGTTCATTTCACCCCGGCCCGCCGCCCGACATACAAAATCAATAAGCCCGTCGGCACACTGCTGGATGAGATTCCTTTTTATTTCCAGGTGAGGGGAACTGAACTCCATTAGCGCGGGACGCCGCGCGCGCGCCGCCCCGCCGCTCGTATGCTTTTGATGGAATACTACTAGCTTTTTGTCCGCCACTCCGACCGCATGGACCACGGGATTACAAGGCCAACGATATCTTTCATTTTTATACACAACGATAACCTAAAAGGAAACTGTACCTCAACAAAATCCGCTCAGTTGTTTTTTTGCCTGATATTATGATTGACAGACAGACAAATAAAAGTATATAAAACCATTATTTTTAATTCACTACCCCCTAAATAATAAATCACACATAGTTTTTAGAAACAATTTTAACTACAGATATAGCCCCGTTACAGTTTTATATGCAATAGGCAGTTGTGGATTTGTTAAGTTAGAAGGAACATTGGTACATTTTTTAAATTAATTCCCTACACAAATTCTGTTATTAGGAACCACAGTAACAGAAACTAACATTTGTTTTGGTAATTAAATTATGCACTATTGAATATGATTACACAATCATTAAGGCACTATATCGTCCACATTTGATAGTTCTAAGGAATAAGCCGGAACATTAAACGATGAATTAAAACTATGAAATGACTCCGTGTGAAGACAATTATACATATGGTCTTGGGATCCTGAAAATAAAATAATACAAACTAGACTAAAAAAATAATACTAATAATACATCTAGAATAATACGATCTAGGTGTCCCTCAAGTTTTTGTACATTATAAATATTGGGGCTGGTGGAAAATGATTACTTATATATCTGTAAAACAGTTGATTCATTTTTATGGTTCCGTACCTCAAAAGGGAAAATGGAATCCTTCCTATAAGGATTCCGTTTTTCCATTTGAGGTACCATCCATCCGTCCGTCCGTCTGTCAAGAACCTTTATATCGGAAACGTGTGCAGGTATCCAGTTGCAATTAAAACTATATACTCAAGTTTACAGTTCCTTGAAATTGTAAAAATATCAAACTTCTATATTAACGCGAAAAAAGATACGGCAGTTTATGCCGCAAAAAACGTGTATTTTGACAATCAAGGGAATCAAAATTTATAGAGTATTTTCCGTTAACCTAAAACTATAAAATTTGGCATTTAATACCATCTTATACTACAAGTACAGGAAAAAATCTAAAAATCATATATTTGTAATAAAATCATAAAAAATAGTCTTTATTTTTTAAGGTACGTTATTAATCATCGAGGTTAAACAACGGTATGCGCGGTCTTAATTGTATGGGTAACCAAATCTTTTGTATATTTTTTAAAGTTTTAGTAATTTGTAAAGAAGAAAAATCTCAAAGCTGTATATTTTAATTAAATCACAAAAAAAGCTCGGAAAAAACTACGAGACTCGATTCCTGAACTATTTATTATATGTACCAGCAAATTTGTACGGAACCCTCGGTAGGCGAGTTCGACTCGCACTTGTCCTGTTTTTGTTTTACTAATTTTGTTAATAATAAATAAAATATTCTAGATATTGAACCAAAGAATACCTACCATTCAGCCTTCAATTATTTATTTATATAAATTAACTTTGGACACGCATATCTCTCCGCATTGTTAAACATTAAGTCACATTTATTTTGTAGTTGAAGCAAGAATACCTTTGTATTTTGAGTAATTGTTTGAAGAAATAATGAGCACATTCTAAGAAAACGATCGGTTTCCCACACGATTCCATCGAAGTTCCTTAAGAATCGAGGGACGTCAAAAGAAGTCTCCCGCGCCGCCGCGCCCGCGGCTAAAGCGAGAAACGTGTATCTCACAATACACTCGTTCCGGACACAAGTTCGGAGTTCGTGAGTCTCGAGATATATTTTTCCCAAAAGACCGGAGTAAATAGGAAACAAGCAATAAAAATAGTTCTCAACAACCGCCGGCCGGCGGCGCCCTCCGCGGGGACGGATTCCGGCCGAAATTACGTGAGCAAATTAGACATTCCGGGACATTGTCGCCGGAATAATTGAGTGCGCCCGGCGAGCTGGGCGGCGCTGCTTTGTGGCTTTGCCGGCTCACGCGCATCGAGCGCGCCTCCTTAGAATCCCATTGACGGAACGCAAAGAGACTACTTGCTTTTGGATTGCATATCTAATTTAATCTTTATTGAGTACAAGTTGTTTCATTGGTCAGATTAAGTTTGCTTAACTGGGTACTCAATTCTTTTAATTTCACAACATTTCTGAATACTTAATAATTAATTAATAGAAAGTATGCGAAATATTTCGATGAGTGTTTTGTATTTTTCCAAAATTTTAGTTTTACTCCTATCCCAATAATGGATCCTCAAATAGTTTGAAATACAATTACCCAAAAAAAAAATATATATATATAAGATGACTTAAAGACTTCACCTGACAGATGACTTAAAAGAATATATTTCTGAATTTAAGAGACAATGATAATATTAAAATTCTGTCAAAGTGAGAATTTGACTCTAGAGTTCGATTCCGGTTCCATATAAACGAAAAAAATACAGTAAGTTTGCAATGGCGCTTAGTTTAAATTAAACGCGTTTCGTATCACTATTTATAAATTTAACTGATTTCATCTAAAATGATATGTGCACAAACAGATGTTTTGATGAAAACCATACATGAGCCACATTCGCGTCCATAGGGACCGCTGATACAGCATTGCCAACTGAAAATTATGAATATCGTAACAAAATTTCTAGACAGATTTTATTCAAAATAACTTTCTTTTAATTTGGTTGAAAGCTCTATTATTGTGATTTATTCTTTAAATTCTTAAAGTGCTTTATTTTTCAATTTCAAAAGTTAGAGAGAGAAACCTACGTCAACAAATCCGGAACCTAATAAGCCGCAATACATCGAAGGAAAGCTCATTCGAGAACATTTAATAAGTGTTTAAATACTTATCTAATGATACCCCATATAATCGAAAGCACGAAAGGTCCTTAGGCTACCGCAAATTTTTTTTTCATCTTTGGCACAATTGTATAGCAAGTTCATAAACGAAATCTACCTATTACATGTCATCGTAATTGATGAAACAAAGGGAAGTTGTAAGGTTGTGACGTGCGGAAGGACGGACAGGGCGAAAGTACACGAAACATTTTTTGTCCTTGGCTAAGGGATCCTTAAATCGCATATCGCGATAACGTAAATGGGTGTCGAAATTAATCATCGGATATCGAAATTGAATAGCTAGTTACCTGGAAATTAATGCTAGTCCATTGTCCAGAAAATATAAACCGGAGTTCATAGATCTGACAAGCTTGTATTGCTAAAATCATTTGGAGTCCTTGAACATTTCTGAACTAAAGATGAATTGCAGGATTAATTTGAAAGCAATAGGAGAGTGACGCAAAATTGGCTTTTATATGAAGAAGAAAATTAATTAAGTCATAGTGTTCAATGGCTTTTATATTTATAAATACCGCGCCATTTATAAATATACCATTGAGCGCTTTAATGAGAACGAGTAAGAGAACGAGTTTCATTGAATTATAACAGAGTTTACCATTTAACAGGTTCTTGAATCGATTGACGAAAACCTGTTTTGACTATATTCGTATTTAGCTTTGATAAATTAATGAGATCACAGTGAAATATAATTGGTGAAGCGACCGAATATTAAATTAAGACAAATTCTCCGTAGTTTTAGGATATTCTTTTTTGAATCGGAAATATATTGACAAAATTATAAAAGTCCAATATAAGCAAATGATAGATAATAAAGAAATTTCGTTAAGTGTGCAAGCTATTGAACTATTTCGTTTACATTAGAAATCGGAAAACACAACTCTGAGAAGGATAAAAATACTAGGTGGCCGTTGATTTTATTTTAAAACGTCATTAGTATATGTAAATATCTAAGAAAAAATACTAGGCTTTTCCCACAAATCTACATACAGACAAATATTATTTTACATTGCCAACTAAGCTAAATTATTTACTTACTCTGTTTAATCATTAAAATGGCACCCAAAAAATATTAGATAATCCTTTGGTTAACAAAACATTTGTTCGGTATTAATATTCGATATTATTTATAACTATTATTCAATTTGCATATGTTAACACATCATTTACTGGACTTTAAGACGAGTAAAAAATGCCTAACGTACAAAGTTTAATTGCAACAAAAAAAAAACGCAATTTATTATATCGGAATTGCCAGACTGGGTTTCTGAATTGTTTATTTCGGCCGTCAAATTATTATTTTTTATTTCGCATAGAGAGATACAGCGTCAAAGCGGGTTTTACGAACGCGCCCCCGCCCACGCCGACCGGTACGAAACGATTATGCAGCTCGAGATTATAACATAATATATTTGCAACAATGACGTTGCTATATCGTATATGCTGGCATATTGATTTTATAACAATACATTAGACAAATCTGATGTACCGAGTTCAGTGAATGAACAGTTTCTGTTTTTTTTTTCAGGTAAGTTTATATTTCACCAAGGATGTGAAAAATGGCCGAAGAAATTTACAGCGGCAGGCTGCGTATGTGTAAGCATTTTTGATACAACGTCAACACCGAGAGTCTTCCAAAATCGACGGCGTAATGACAGTCGGTAGACTTACTTAGCGTTGAATGCGTGTTCATCGCTTGTACACTTATAATGAGCTTAGTAATTTATGGGGCGTCAATCGTTGCTTAGTACTGCTCGATTCACCCATGTTTTAAGTCCACGATTTTATTAAGAAAATTCCAATAGCTGTACTTATCTACTGTATTACAATCTGTTATTTCATAATTGACTTATTTTTATTTTATATTTAAATCGATTTAAGTGCTTCTTTGTTCTATATTCTATAAAATCCGAATAATTTCACCAGCGTCAAGATAGATACATATATTTTGAAAGATATTTTAATTTACGATGTAGACTACGAGAAACATTTTAAATTGTCCTTTCTAACGGCATATCGGTTGTTGTTTAAATATACAAGTCAATATGTAAACAATTTATCTTTATTATATTTTGAAAACTGTAAAATTTGATAGCTCGGTCGCTTTCATTTAAAATTCAATTTAACTCATGTACAAACTTAGTCGATTTTTCGATCCATAATATTTTAGTACCACTTCATTTCAAATAGTCAGCTATATTTTATAAATCATCATACCATCATCGATTCTTTAATATACTGCTTATGTCAAAATTTGGATTACAGAAATAGGCTAAAAATCTAAAAAAATTACACTTGGGCTCACATCTTTCCTTCGTGCCGAAATTTATTCGTACGTGAAAAAAAAATTAGTAGGTTGACTATTCGATAAAACATGTTTTAAGATGAATTAATTATATGGAACATCAATCTATGAATTTGCATTGAAAACAAGCAGTAGCCAATCTTCATTTTGTGATATTGTTTTTTGTCATATTATTAAAAAAAGTATTGAATATTTTATTTAATTTAAACGTATCAAATACATTTGTATTTCTTTTTCCAAAGGAATTTTAAAAGAATGATTTATAGATAAAATGAAATTTTTGAGTTCTTTTTATTTGATGCCCTATTCTGTGACTATTTTTTTTTTCGAAATTAGACTTTTCAATACTTATAAATTAATCAAAATAATAAAAGGTTGTCCCCATTATTTCATAATTTGCATTTCTATAAAACCCTGTTCATTTATCATAACTATTACAGTTTTCAAGGTTATTTATATTACAATGGAATCTATAAAAAACAACTGACCGACACAAACCGAAACAAACAACCGACAATTAGACACAAAGGGGCCTGATAGGTATTCTGTTTTACCAATTCTAAAACGGTTAACTAGGAACCTCGTCAATATATACGTGTATATAGTCAGACCAATAACGCGAAGAGACGTCTGTTCGACAATTTAAAATGGGAAAACCTGATTATTTATTTTCGTGGACGAGACCAAACATCGCAATCGATTAATCGACGTACTTATCTAGCGCTGACACTTTCGCAAAGTAAAAGATAAAATAAGTGGCCTGCGGCGAGGGTGCGGCCGCGAACGTCTCGCACATCAATAACAATATCCACTCGGATCTACCGCAGTCGGCAAAAGCCACGCCGACAATTTGTCCCGGGACTTACCCCCGCCGGATTTTCTTCTCTTCTCGAACCGTCTTTTATTTCTGTGAGGATTTCTTGAAAAAAAGAAAAACTAATAGCCGGCATTATAATTCTCATTCGAGAGGATTAGCTGCTTCTAAAGTTTCAGCGTCGAGCTGTAATACTTCAGTGTCCCTACAGTTTTTCCCGAGTGATGTTTTCGACCGTGTCTCTATTCGGAACATGTCGGGATACCGTGATATGTTTTTCATATGTTCTATGAAATTTCTTTGGTTGCGACCGACTATTGTAAATGTACGTATGTCATGGGCAAATCGTATGATCCTTGATTACACCGACGGCGTCGTTCTTTATAAATCGCACTCATTTCGCCGACAATCATAATATGCTAGGACAACCTTGATTTAAAGACTTATAAAGTAGCTTTAGTACATAATTTGTTTTATTCACGTGACAAATACTGACAAGCACTTATAGTTTTAATTGTATCGAAGCCTTAAGTATGATATTCCGGAGACACGTGTGGCTACACTTCGTCGACTACTTGTTTATCTTTATAAACACTGTGTAATTGTCCTTCAATTGTGATGTTATTAGGCATAACATGAGGAACATTGTGGCTTCGTAATTCAAATTTCTGTTCGCAACCAAATAAAGCCTTGAAAGATAATTTTCGTAGAATTTATACCTTTTATTAACATTTTAGAATCTATACATCTTCCTTTTGTACTTTTTACATCTTCCATGCCAATAACACTTTGCGGAATTTCGTCAAATGATAGCTTTCATGGACACTAACAATTTTTAAATGGTGGGCTACTTTTAAAAATTTTTTTCTTATCCATAGATTTTTTCGTTGCTCCTGTTACAGATTTCTAAAGTTTATTTAATTCTGTACATAACTATATTTAAGCTCACGTATTTTTTACAATGTACGGTTATTTTAACTTTTATTTTCAAAAACGCTTGCACTACTCAACGCCATTGTCATTGTTTTGACTAACACCGTCGTAGATGTTAGTAAATAGCAGTAATTAAAATTTACCACGGAATTTTGTAAACGGTATTCTAATCACCATTTATGTTTCATGGACTATTATAAACTGACTAGTTACCTTTTTTACAATTTGCTTTACAATTTGTCTTCCACATTTCATATAGCAACGAACGTTTGTAAACAGACGTCACCATTTTTAAGTCAGTAAATGTGTGTACACGCGCGCGTGGGCACGTGCGTGCGTGCTGACGTGCCTGCGACCACTTTATTATATTAAATACGTATTTTTCAAGTTTATCTATATAGGTTTCTTCCTTGGAAGAACTTTAATTAGCGCCATTTCGCAAAAATTTGCGGTAATTCTATTCTCGCTATGTCATTGTTTCTAACGACAAATGTCACTACATAACTTAGACTACAGATGGCACTACGTAACAAAATACGTAGGTATATTTTGTATGTAGTATATATTCTACGTATTGAAATGTTTAATGTTGGAAATGAACGTAGCAACTTTACCGTAGCAAGTTATCAAATTGCTACAGTAAAGTCGAAACGCGGCGAGCAAAGCTCGATTGCACAGGTACTACGCATAAAAATACGTGGAAATGCATTGTTATTACGTAAATAAAGATAATTACCACGATAATAAATGAAAAATTAAGTGACGCTTAAAAGTTTGTCTATGGCTGACTGTCAAAATATTGTTAATTTTCAGCAAATTATTAATCATGTTTAGAATAAACTACTTGTAATAGGTATATTATTCAAAACAATTATGTCACTACACCAGAATGCTGATATACGTTTTCGTGTCGATATAAATTTTCCCGGTGAGAGCGAAAATACGGCAGTAAACTTATAAATATTTTTTATGAACACTTAGGCGTAAGCAGAGACACTAGCGGCGTGATTTAAATCCGTGTAAATCTTTTTTATTTTATTTTAAAATTCATTTACTACGGTTTACACGAGTCAAATAATATTTACATTTTTTTTTTCTCCTTCCGAAATCGTGAATAATGCTCTGTTAGGTCATTTATAAACAAGATGAAAAAATTATTGCGTTGGTAAATAATTGTTAGAGAAGATATACTAATTTATAGGGCACAGTCTAATATTATTCACTCGTGTTCTAGCGCAGCCATTGAAAGATCAAATCTGAAAGCGATGAACGAAAAAGCTTACTCTGTTTACATTAATATACCGTATCCGTAAAAGCTAAAAACAGGTTTTACGTTACTTAGAGGAAGGCAGTGTGCGTTGTGTGTGTGACGAGTACACTGAGGCCAGGAAGCCAACACGTTCACGCCTTTGGGTCACGACTGTACTTCAAATCGAAAATTGATTAGAAAAAAAAAACGTACAAGTACAAATAAAACTCACACATGACGATTGTATGTGTAGTGACGTCATAAAATTTGAATATAAAATATTTAGATTTTTACTATATCTATATAAATATTCTATACAAATCTGTATAAAATTCACTCTCATTATATTACAGTTATGATTTTATTCACTTTATCATCATGTTGATCAATTTCGAGACCTTAATTTAGGTTCTTGTAATAAATAAATAAAAATGACTTCTTAAATATCGTTAGATACAATAAAAAGAAAAAAAAAATTTCCAAACCACAACGCACTAGTCTAGATAGAAAAAATGTTGTATAACGGTATTGTTATGTGTGAATGTCCTTTTATAAACCACTTACATTAAAATATTGAATAAAGTTCTCAGTTTTTATAAAAAGAATACCTAAATATTACTTAACAATGTTAATTAAAAAATTATCAAATTGCATTTACGTATAACAAGATCGATAGTCTGATCACTGGGGCGAATTACAGTTACAGGGTTCTTTCCGATTCCCCGGGGTTCGGAACCCCAACAAGGCCGGGCGTCCCGCCCCGACCGCGAGTACGGCGCGTCGAAAAAACAAACCATTAGCCGTAATTCATGCAACGCTCTCAATCTGTGTCCGCACAAAACGATTTTTGACGGCACGAAAAAGCATTCTGCTCGGTAATTCACAGAGCTCTGACGATGCAGAGCTTCGTTAGTCGGCCGATGAACTTGTTCCGGCGTGCGTATATGTTATCGGGGGCACGACCCGAAGGGACATTTAATGCGTTTGCTTGAAATATAAATTAAAATATTTGTTTTAATCCCGTTCTATTTCTTCCTTTAAAATCGTTCTTAACGAAGCCCACATTACGATATTAACTCAAATACTCGATTTGTGGAAAATAAAACTTAAACATCCATTGTTTACATCTACCACGCGTTATGATGAACGCAATCCATTGGTAGATTGCTGTTTACTCCGGCCGGCCCGACAGACTGTATGCTCGTTACCATGGAGAAGCCAATCGCTAATATAAACACACCGCGAGACATGTCGTATTGGAGTATGGAATTTCACTTACCTGTCGAGAACTGAGCGTTAATTAACTTCGCAATCGTGGTCAAATGACGGCATAATACGCACTTAACGGTTCGGAGAAAGACAACAAATATGTATCAAAGGAAACCAGAATATAAATGTTTCTGGTTTCTAATTTTACTAACGTTATATATATGAACGTTAGTTATATGTAACAACATTTTCATTCGAAAAAGTTAAAGATATATATATATATATGTGTACCTACATTTAAAAAAAAATTCATTAATTTTTTTTGATAAATTAATATTTACAACGGTAGTTTTATTTAAAAGCGGATAATAATAAAGTTTAAAAATTTGTCCACTCGAAGAACATAATAGAATTCCCGAACTTAAGCTATATAATATATACTTCCCAAGAATACTCATACATAGAGCTTCATTCATGTACGTGCTGAAGAACAGCACAAAAGAACCACGCGTAATCCAGATCCCATTCTAAACCTTAGGAGTTTTCGCGGTCACTTTCTTTTGGCAATCCGAATAAAATATAGTCTTGTCGTTATCTAACGAAGCCAAATAAACTAACGGCTCGGAAAAGAATACAAACTCGAATACGAGAAGTTGAAAACGAGAGAGGCGACTCGCTCCACAAATAAAACCGCGGTAAACAAAAAGCTGTATAACAACCCTAAGACCAGTTAGCACCGTTAAGTTAAATCCTAACCGGCGGAGTGCCGCGGCCGGCGCGCGCGCTTGCGGTACCCGCGCCGGTATCGAGTGGAATATCTTGTCATTTCTGACGTAATGACTCGGCTATACAATATTCATGAACCTCTACATAAATAATTTATCTACAGAATTTACAATACGCTTACATACAGACGTCGCCGGTCGATACTTACACTAGAAAGGGCGCGTTCATATACAATTCATATCTCACTACTGAGAGCTCGGATTAGATTTTAAGTAGGTCTAAAGTAAACGTAATTTATCTTAAGAGGTTTTGTTCGTAGTAACACTATAACGTATTAACTAAGCGGCATGTCCAACGGAAAGTCCAAGATGTGAATATGTGACGTCATAATATTACCTTAAGGCTCGCAGATTTAGATAAATCCAAACCTTTCCCAATTATGTAAATTTATCTCTTAAAGCGATGACTTGGATATATTTAAAGCAGGAAAAAGTCATTTCGCGCATTGACAATGTTACTAATGAAAAATTTCTATGGAATTTTTGTTTGACAAAATTTTATCTCCAGATTATAGTACAGATTGTATGTATATAATACGTGCTCAACGAATGTTATTTATAATTCTTGAAATTAAAATTACTTACCCAATTGTACTTCGAAAAGTAATAGTTGGTAATTTCTTTGTTATGAAATTCTATTTAGAATTCAGAATAAAGTGAACAAGTTCTTAGGATAATGGATCTACTAAATGTAATACATTTTTATTGGACTTGATATCAAAACTAAAGTAATAAAATAGCATAAAGGCAAAATAATAAAATAATGCATCTATGATAATCAATGTATTACTTTTGTAAGAAGATAATTTAATGATTGAGGGCAACTCCTTACGAATATGAAACAAAATAAAAACTGACATTAAAACTTGCAGTTTTTCCAAAATTGAAAACTGTTTCTGTATCTCGTAATCTGTGAGTATTTTGCTATGAAAATGTACAAATATTATGATAGCAAATACTCAAACCTATCACCGACGAAAAGGGCTTCGACGGTCCATTCATCTTCCTATATGTATATCAGAGCTTGTGTTGCTGACACTTTTACTACGATTTTACAAACGTTTATTTCTAAGTAAATCATTTATATGAAATTCATACATACGGCACAGATGGAAATAGTTCATCACAAATTAGTAACAATTAAAAAAAATGATAATAGAGTGCTAAAACCATCTATTAAGTTATTGAACACGATACAACATATATTTAATTTTATTATATGTTGTCTGTGCGGACATCATTTTCATAAGCTGCCGAGCAAAAATTTTAGTCCTCAGTACCAAATTTGGAAATGGTACTGGACACTACTATTATGCTTATGATCTGATTTATTATATTTATTAGGCTACTGCCTGGCTCTGCCATTCATTCGTCATTTTCCTCTTAAACATTTTATCAGAACAATAAAATTAAAAATAAGTGTACTTATTTGAAGATGGCCTCAAAATTGAGTTTTCGATCTACATTGGTTTTTATTGAAGATGCAAAACTATGGAAAAAAAAGTTTCATTAATTGGAAGAATAGAAGGCTAATGTACTTATTATTCACAAATTTAAGTCTTCAATTAATTTTTTTTTTTCGCAAAACTTTTGATAGGTGTTCAGCTTTTGTCTTTGGATACTGAATAACAAATGCATTTAATTTTATAATGTACTTAAATGAATAAGAATTAAATTTTTAAACATATTTATCGAACTACATCTAGAAATTCAACCAAAATTCATTATTTTCAATTTTTGAGATTTTTAATTCTGTGTATAACAAATGCATAATTACGTTAGTATCACCAGTACAAAATGAAGTTTTGCTACATAATTTGTGCAATTAAGATGACTTTTTTGTTTTATGCGACCGCAGGTGTTTGCAAATAAAAAAAAAACTTAATGTTCATATATTCAAATTGCGCATGCTTCCAGGCGTCGCCAGCGCCATTGTTCTGATCCATCTGCAGAGCAATTAGTTAATTGCTTCAAACGATTTCACATTACTCTTTTCGTTAAAGTTTTGCCTTTTATGTACCTACGTTTATCTTTTTTTTTTCCTATCAACGGTCTAGCGAGCCACTAGTTTGCTAAAGAAAAAATACATGTAATTTGAAATATACCCCGCCCAGCTTAGGACAATATTAACAAAAAAAAAGGTTAAACATTTGATAGCAAAAAAAATAATTGTTGCAAATAAAGTTTGATGTTTTTATTCTAAAGCATAATTAAAATAATGTAAGTATATATGCACTTGAACACAGTCTCACATTTATATAACAACTTCCTTATGTGTTTTATATAGATTTTAAGAATAAAAGTGGAATGTACTTAAGCAAATATGACAATTATACTAGTAATATGCCTACACTTTTGCTAGTTACACTAACTTAATTTAGTACAAACACTGGTCTAAACTTGTTATTAATATTAACATGCATTTATTGCCAAATGATCGTTATATCAACATACCGATGATTATGAATCAAAAGTTTTATTTTATTACTTCTACAACGTTTTTTATACGTAAACAGTCTATTAAAAATAATGTCATAAACTCTTGTTCAAGTTTTTTTCCAAAAAAACCATGCCAAAAAATAGCCTTCTCCACACAAACCGTAAACACTATAATCGACCGGTCAGCCTGATTCGTAAACGTTACAGCTATTGAGCAAGGCGTCGATGGTTGAAGATAAAAACTCGCTCATAAAAACTCTTCAATGTCATTTTAAATGATTAGTTACAAACGTGTCAATCTACCATCGGAGTCGTTTATTGGCCGTTTAAGATAGATCGAGTTCCACTCTGAAGATGTTGTAAATTGCTCCGAAGACCTATATTGTAATTTAAACTATAGAAGATATAATAATTATATAAGTTCACGCCTATTTCCCAGAAGGGTAGGCAGAGACTATAGATTTCCACATGATACGATCTTTGCATATCTCTCTATCTTCATTGACATCCATCAATCTTTTCATACAAGTTCGTCGATTTCGGAAACTTAAAATTTGGCCCTTTTTTAAAATGCCAATAATATGGTGTGCATAGGATATATTGTATGAATTACCATTTTATTATGGAGTTAGGTATGAAATTTTAATATGAAAGGAAATATCATCTGTGTATCCGACATCCATGAAGTTAACCTTCAAATAGCTATCGACTGAGTTCACTTACGTAGCGAATTCAGGAGAAAGTTGTTTCATTAGCTGTTCACCAAAGATAGCGGAGACGTACCCTTCTACAGTCTTGATTTCGGAATAAGGGCCTTGGGCCGTTAGCTCGCCAAGTTAATCCGGTGCATGCTGGATGCTACTGACAACCGCCGCCGTCAATGCAATAACACAATGGAGCAAGAAGTTTAACTTCAAATTGAAACTCATTGGTCAATTCTATTATCGTCAAAAGTCAAACCTGTTACCTTTTGTCTAATATTAACAACACACTAACCGCTTTGACACTGCCACTAGTCATTCGACCACATCTATAGGACATATTAAATAATTATTCTTACAACGAAGTCGTTAATAATGGAACTAATTGTAAGATAATCAAATGTTCTTCATGTAATGCAAGTTATGATTTACCAATCAAGCTAAAAAAAAGTACATATAATTTCTTATTCGTGTAATCGTTACTTACTTACTTGTATGTAAGCAACGATTGCAATCTCCCCTTTCCTAATACAAGTAGCAAAGTAGAAATAAGTTATATTTACATTAATACCTTTATTTAAAGGTCAACTAGCAAATATTTGTCATCGACACATTTATTTTAAAAGATTATATTTTTATTTAAAAGATTATATTTATCGGAATATGTAAATTCATTCATGAGACCCTTAGCAAACAAACGAACGTGCTATAAGTTCATCGCTTTGACGTACTTAACAGTTACCTAACCTCAATAATTTTTATTAAATTAAAACCTCTTTTTTAAAAAACTTAAATTTTTTTTTATTTGAAAGTCATCTCGACTTAAATAGAACTTGCATGGTTAAAGATTTTATATATTTCAACTAACTGTTACCATATATGTGCTGATCTTAAATTTTTTAACTTGACCATAAGGCATATGCGAACCGTTCGCATTGTTCCATTTAACAGTGACTGAACAAGATTTGTTTAAAAAATATGTATTAAGTATTACAACTGAAAAATTATTTGTTTAAAAACAAATCAAATTTCAATCTTACTAATTCAAGAAAGTTTTCCTTAAAAATATAGATATTACTGCCTCTACTTAAAACAAAGACAGTATATTTTAAATACATAAATGGGAATATTTTGTACAATATTACAATAAAATCATATGCATATTGTTTCTGTTACGAAACTCTATACCAACTCTGTTCTTTGTCTCGTCACCGCGTAACTTTCAAGACCTATATTATAACTGTGTCATATTCTCCGTTATTTCATGAAAATTTAAAAACGTATACGGCTCTTCAGCGACTCAGAGCAATAAGAAATAATAGAGTTTCAACGCGTTCAATTTCAATTTGAATGAAATTATCTCGTAAAACCATGCCTGGAAAACGTCTTTGATCGCTGTTTTTTTGTTAATTGGAAGAAGCGCTTCTCAGCCGAGCAGCTGAGCGTAAAGTGTCTGCGTTTTTATCTCCTGGAGCCCAGACCTTCGGCCATTATCAGAGCGTAAAACATGATTTCCATGTCATCTACATAATACAAAAAGCTTTCACGCTGAATATGACACTGAATAAGCTTTATTTTAGGACTTAATCTGCATTAGAGTAAATTTAGCAAAAAGCAGTATCTGTACAACGTAGTAATATACTTGCGTACTAACAAACGGCAATCCGACACTTTGCAATCTTGAAAAGCTTTTTATTGCAATACATAAAATATGGTTTGTATCGTAAAGTTTATGTATGTTAGAAACATTAATTAAAACGGATAAACTTGTTATTTGTTTTAATTAAATACGTGAATCGTAAAAGTGAAGAGGTATGCGGGTACCGCGAACACGCATGGAAATAATACTAAATATGTTAAAAATGTTTTCAATGTCATAAATGAAATAGTATGCATTTCGGTGAAATTTAAGATTATTTGTCTGTACGATTGTAAAGAGTATGATGTAGGCTATAAACATATGAACTATCTAGTAAATGCCTCCAGCACCTCGATGACCAAGTGATCCTTGAAGCCGTCGTCGTGAGTGTAGAAAGCAAAGGTAATCAGAACGATTCGGTTAATGAAGAGGTATGATAGCAATTATCAGCAAGACCAGGTCACGGTGTTTGAAATAAGTCAAACAATTACTGAAAGTGATGTAACATGTGTAAAAAGTGAGAGTTTTGTCAAACTCTTAATGTATCTTTATCATCATTTATAATGATAAAGTTATTGAAAGGAAGGTTAATGCGGAATGCAAAGAATGTTTGCTTGACGAGCACATTTAACTATTTGTGATGGAGTTCTAGTCGCTAGGTCTATATATGGTAATGAATATTTTATGTGATACAAATAAAACCAAATCGATAGAATACTTAAGAAGGGGCTAAATTTTAAGCACTAAAACCAAAAAGATTGCATGATACTATTAATGAATGCCAGTGAAGCAGGAGAGGTATGCAAAGATCATAGCGTGTGAAAATCTGTAGTATCTGCATATCCTTTTAAGAAATAGGCTTAAGTTATAAATAAACTATAAAATTAGACTAAATAAGTATTAAAAAGGAAACAAATTTAAAGTCGGTTAAGAACTATAATCACATGCTTACAAACATCGTTTGCTATAAGTATCTTCTTTTTAAGACATTGAATTTCATCTATATTCTACATGACATTACTCATCGTTGTGGTGGATTCCTTTTGATACTCTACGACTCATGAGAAATTTATATTAATGTCTTTCTTACATGTGTAGTTATTTGAATACAAAATTAATACAATTTTATCTCCAAAAAAATCTTTAAAAAAGTGCTAAATTACATGATCGAACTAGATAAATCTCTATGTTTAGTATCGTCTATGTATGTAACAACGCCAAACATAGACATTCCAAATGTCATGTGACTATATTTTGCCTTCTCCGCGACGCACGGCAACATCATGCAACGTTTGTCAGTATGAGAATCAACCGTGTTGTTTATGTTTGTACAAAGTTAAAAGCTCTACTACGAAATGGTTTAAACATTTTTTCTGCACATGGCAACCCTATTACACTCTATATAAAACAACTTTCGATCTAAAATCGTATAAAAATCTGGATATTCGTATTAGATTAAAGGGGCTTTAAATTTTTTGCTTCAAATCCATCCTTGTTTTTACGACATTCAAAACATAATATATATATATATATATATATATATCATGTTTTGAATATATATATTCTTCATAAAGGTACTTAACTAAGTATCATTGTATCAAAACGAGTGTAAAGATAAGACCTGTAGAACTGATACAAAAGAAAGTATTCAGTTAAGTTTCATGCCGACACCATGTATCAATTAAACTTGTTTTCACTGTATTTAATGTATAAGCCGAAATCACTATTCAAAATCGTACCATCATAACATTAGCCTTCATCGAAAACGGGCCAGCGAATCAAAGCAATACTGATCGTGCGTTTCACAATGACTTTTAACCAAATTGATCCATCACAGACGTCGTCTTCGTTTTATAATGGGCGCATCCGACCGAATACAGGTTTTCCGACGCGAACAGGTACATCCCGTTAATGAGAGCCCGATGCTAATGAAGCCCACACCTGGCCGGTCGTGGGACGGCACTCGCGCTAGCCGTGAACGTCTCGTCGTGCACGGATTACTGTTGGAGCCTGTCGCCTTGAGAAACCGCCGCGACGCGACATCGTTGAACTGCGATACACGATTGTGATAACGAATTGGTTTTTTAACTCTATTTTGCCGGTGGCTTTGCCTGCGTGGACCTAGAATAAATTTCTGAATTCTTTATAAATATCGATCCCAATCGCAGCCCGAAATCAATCGTGGACCTTCGTCCAATCTCGTCCCAAACTCAATTTCGATATCGGGGTCTCAATTTCTCGATGTACCTCGATATACATAGATGAGTGTAAGAACGAAAAGGCCGATATTGCATTATTGATAAGAGTTTCCGAAAATTTTTGTAAAAGTATTTTTGCCCAGTATGCATTGCGTTGGGGACAAAGAAAAACATATTTTCATTTTAATAATGCATACGATATGTACATCAAATTTTATAAAAATAGATGAAATATTGAAACAATGAATATGAAACGATTTAAAAGTAACTTTCGTCTTTACTTATTAGTGAGTATACTTTTAGTTTTTCGATAATTTTATGGAATTAAGTATAAAGTATAGCATCGCATATAAAAAAACATTTAACGTCTAAATATTGTTTTGTAACAATATTAACGACGTTTTCAGAAAGCAATTTCCTGATATATCTCTGTTTAGATTTTCCACCTATAATCATTATTGTCTTGACATCATAGAATTTCGCCTTATCGGTTTTGTTAAAATAAAAATTACCATTACACAAAATCTTAAATCGTATCTTAAATAAACAATATATAGTTAGTTTGTTCATATACCATTCACAATTGTAAAAATAAATTAAATAACACTTAAGCCCTGTCCGCACTGCGATTTTTCACCGCGCGTTTTTTTTCTCCCAATTATATAACATATCGAATTTCATGGGAGTAGCCACACTAGCGATTAAAAATTCAAGCGGAAAAATCTATAAATTCTTACAAATTGAATCTCAATCCGGTGCAGATTTATTTCCGCGCGAATTTTATTTCGCAGTGCGGACAAGGCCTAAATCTTAAATAGTATCAAGTAATGCAGTGGTAGTGGCTCAACAATACATACCATGATTGAGCCATGCTACGGCCAACTTGACTGCAGCACAAAAAAGAGCCGGCTTGACCGATGAAGTACCGCACTCTCATAAAACACGGACGTCAAGTAGCAACTTCTGCTGTTGCGCCTAGTCCAGTGAGTGAAAGCCTTTTCTCTCCCCATCGTCCGATTCCCTTGCGATTTCTTTTCGAATATGCTATAAAAAACTGATTGCTACCTCTAATTTCTTGATTCAAGAACCAATTTCATGATTCAAAAATCAAGAAATTGATTCTTGCCTTCAAACCAAGAAGTACTGGGTTCCATCCTGACCACGGGTTTATTGAACAATGAACTTCTTCGCATGCTCCGTTCCTCGTTCAAGTCGCAAAAACTAGTTGTATAAAAAACCATAAAACGTTTTTAGAGTTCCGAGCCAAAATGGCAAAAACAAAACCCTTATAGTTTCGTCATGTCTGTCCGTCCGTCCTGTGTGTCACAGAAATTTTACTCAAAAACTACAAAATGTATATTGATGAAATTTAGAACAAAGGTGTCTTATATAAACTGCTACTTAATTTAGTAGTTAAATTACAAAAATAAACATTTCTAAGAGGACACTCCGAACATGCAAAAGGAGACAAAAAAAATTCAGCAAGCATCAACATGTAGCTCATATTTTCACAGTTCTTTTAAAAAAAAATAAGATTTCTGAACAATTTTTTTGATTGGGTGAATTTTTTCGAAAATAATCGTTCCAAAAGTAGCTTACAATATGTCCCCCTCCTTTTTCCTTTTAAACCGTTTGTCCAAAAAATATGAAAAAAAAAATGTAAAGGTAACACTTAATAAATACTTTCAATGGAAATTATTTTAAATATGTTCGGGTACACCATTTTTGAGTTATCGCTGAAAAGCTGTGCTTCTCAACAAAAGGACGTAAGTGCCATGAAGGTACGATCTTTTGCTGGTGCTCTTTAGTTTACACTAGTTAAGGAGTAATAGTTGATATGCCTACTTGTTCTCTAGTTATAGGCGACTAAAGCACTTATACCTTTTCTGTGCAGAAAACATGGAAAAAAATGTAACAACGTAGTATTTCATAATGTATTTCTTTGTAGTAACAGCTGCGGAACCCTACACTGAACATGGTCCAATATGTTCTTGTTTAAAAAACTGTTTTTGGTTATACAGAGCATCTCATAACGTTTATTTTATCCAGAAGTGACGCATTTATATCTATCTCTGTTTAGTGTTAAAACGAATCAATAGCAGTGTAAGACATGATGACATATAAGTCTTATACGATATATGTGACACAGATCTCAAAGCAGCGATGTAATGGCTACTATAGGTATTTTATATACTTATTCATACTATACGAGAATTCTTATCCTTTACTTAACTTCACTTTTCAAAAACCAAATTCCACTCTTCAAAAGTGTTCGTATGATGCGCTTGTCAGTTAAACTATAATAGAGATCTAAAAAACGATTATAGTACAATTACATTGCATAAACGTAATTTGAAACGGTGACAAATGACAAAATGGCTCTGTTTTAGAGTTTTTATAACTACTAATGTACAATAACAAGGAACTGAATAACATCAATATCACTCTATAGTGATATTGATGTCACTCTAAGTGTTCGTCACTTCTAAAACGAAACGAATATTGCAAGTTCATTTGAAACCTTTATTACGCAAATTACATGATTAAAGGCATCCGTTAATAATTTTAAATACCAATATCTTTCTGTGTTAATTATATTAGAACTTGCTATAGCGTCTTACTATAACGGTTGCGTAAGATAGCGTAGTAAACATTTACGTCCATTGTGTAAAAATCAGTTTGCTCTATAAGCTTATATGGCAAAAATGTATTGTCCAACGCTTTTATACAACACTTTGTCACCGCTAAAACTTTTATAATCCAATTATCCAGCACTTTAGAAGTATAAGCCTTAGTTGTAGAACTGTTTTGCTGGTTGGGCAGAGCGCACATTAAGCCAACAATCGTTAGTGTCGCCGGCCCGCACTAGGCCAGTGTGGTCAATCTGAGGGTCGAGTCGCGAGATATGAATTAAAAGGATCTCAAACAACTACAACAATAACGCTTAATGAACGATTGTTTATAGAGGTTTTTTTTTATCACCAACACGATAACATAAAGAAGATTGAAAAAAGTAATTTTCCGCAACCGGCTATCGTGCCATATCAAGCGGACTGCGCGTCGCGACGTCGTTAATGTTCGACGGAAATCGTTTTGTTTACAACCAGCCTCGGGGCCAGCTTTATTCATTGTGTTGGCCGCGAAACGAGTTGTAGACCTATCAAATGGTTTTTGACGTGACAACGTCTTAAATTAGGTTGCGGCTGGGAGTCACTTTGAAAAAGTGTAACGCTCGGTAACGTAACGATGAGTCACCGAACGAGAGAGAGGCCCGCCGAATGCCTTGCGTCTCTCTCCCACTCAACTATGATCGGTCTGCCGCGCGCGCAGCACTAGAGAATTAGTGCATAGCTTGCAAATGTATTGCAAGTTATTGTATGTATATTTGTATATAAATACGTATGTATGTGTAAAGGTAAAAATAAAATTTTGTTAATATGAAATTCAGTGCGAGATTCTTTGTATAAATTAATGTTTTAAATATAATTCTTTGTATAAATAAATGTTTTAAATTGTTACTATTATTTCATCCTTCTTCCTACTATACGAATGAATATTCACATTAAAATGATTTTACCATTCAAAATCGTTGTCACGTAAAACTTTCGCCCGTATACCGACTTTACAGGCAACCAAATTTTTGTTGTAAGTAAACCTCCGAGCGGTCTTTCGAGTAGGATACAATGGAGTCCATGCAGCCTTGGCAGCATCCACGAACGGTGTCAGTGGTACGTCGGTGAGTACTTTACATCGATATAGCCTTGAAAACGTAATGACAAAAAGATTTATTAAGTAAATCAGACAATGCATATACGCTGCAAAGCACAAGTCTCTACTAAGAAGATGTTAGGCCACGAATCATATTCCCCGCGTAGGCGCAATGTGTGCAGGGATCTTTAAATGCATATAAAGATTATGTGTAAATCGTCTTCAACGCGTGATTTTAATCCCGAATATTCAATTTGCAAAAAAGTTACAATAACTAAGTGTTTCCGTGCACGTGTCTCCATGCATCAGGATGTGTATGTATGTGTATGAGTAGGTGTGTGAGTTGTCTAGTAAGAGGGCGTATATATGTATGATCGCAAATTAAGAAAAAACGTAATTATATATGTACACTGTATTCAGTTCTATGATGGGTATATATAACTGTTGCATAAACATCATAATTCAATGCGTTCAATGCTTTTCAATGTACTGTCTCGAAACATGTCTTGAATCGTTTAGTTGCTGTTCGTCTAATCAACGAGTGAAATTACAGTCAATGACAGCATGTAAAAATATAGTTTTGCTTCATTCAATTCGAAAAGATGCCTACAATAAAGTTTCAACTTTAAAAAACGGTGTGTCAAATATTTCAACAGTTATCACATAAAAAGATTCCTTCATGTTTTATATCGACCTCTCTTCGGAAATGATATCCGCTTTCATTTCCGCTACCGCTTTTTGATCCGATCCCGTTCTCATTCTTAATTTTAAACTCACGAATAATCTCTATGCAAAAATCACGTCGATCCATTGCTCGATTGCAGTACGAAACGACAAACCAATAAACACGCTTTGGCGTTCATAATTAAAATGAAAAACAACAAAAAAAATGTTCTCTTAATGGGAATCAATTCAGTTTCTTTTGAAAAGTAGCCCATCAAAGAGATAAAATTCTCAGTCTTTTGTCTTATGGCATACTTTACAAAAAAAAAACAATATAAACATTCTGTTATTTGTCAGTTGCATAAATAATTGAATGAATCTAAAAAAAAAGCTTTTATTATTAATCTATTCTGATAATAACTGAACTTTTTCATTACTTAATGTTAATACTTAAATGAATGAGAAACTTTTTTGTACAAAATGTTTCAATATTAAAAAGGACAATAAATATTTGGCAATTGGGAGACTGTTTTTTATTTCTCTTCAAGTTTTTGAAGTTATACTTCTTTTGGCACGTTTGGATGAGAGTGAATTTGTGAGCTGCGCGCGCACAAACGACATGATGAAGTTAGCCACAGAATAGAAATAATAAAAAAATATATTTTCAACACTGAATATAGATAGTTACAATACTGAGCGTTCATACTATATAGTACATAGTACAGAGTGTTTAAGCTATATATTACATAGTACTTATATTCATAACCCAGTTCTTGCAAAATATAGTATTCATATGAATAATCAATTTTGAGTATTAATTTTCTATAATTATTATTTTTTGTTCAATTTATTATATATATAAACATTATTTGTAAACTTTTAACATTGTGTTGTGAAAAATTGTGAAAATTTGAAGTGTTTTTTAAATATTAGAGGTTAACCATGTAAGTATAATATATAGATATATTTCTAACGAACTTATTATTTTTCTAACAAATAATTGAATAATAAGTACACACACTCTTTTTTTAAATGTATTTGACTCATTCACATAATGAATAATGATTATATATTTGTACTGTATTGTTATATTGTTACGTTAATAAAACATTTTCAATTAAACAAAATCGTTTTGATTGATTTTAATATTTATTGTCGATTACTACTGCATTTGAGTTATTTTAAATATTATTCATACGCCAAAGAAGTATAACTTCTAACGCGTGTACATAAGTACACACACTCTTTTTTTTTTTCTTTTATAAATTTTGTTATAGTTGTCGAATTATTCCCTATAAACCAAATCACAAAATAAAGATTTTGATGACCGTGAAATATCTTTTGTCATATTATATTTTGATGCTTTGTTATAGGCGTCCTTCCGTATCTAATGACACTAAAGTCATATTTTACCACTATTGTAAATGATGTTTTATATTTCAGCATACGTTGATTAGACATTACGTAACGCAACAAAGTCATCATTGCTATGCGAACGATCGTGTCAAATTAACGCCTCGTAGGAGTTCGCAACCGAAGAGCAGTCGAGCCTCAGCGTCGGTCAATCCGGCGCCGGCCGGGGTCTAGGGCGCCACTAAATCCGGGCTCCTCGCTGACAGCCAATTAGGCGCCGATCCGCCCGCACCGGCTCTCCATTCATTTATCTTTATTTGACGTGCTCGGCGCATCGGCCGCTGATGGGCACTGATAGCCCGATCGCCCGCGGAACGCGCGCGCGCCCTGACGAGGGTGTAACGCCGAAACGATCGCTCGATTGCAATTATGCCGAAGCGATTGGCGCGTCGACACCGCCGGCCGTGAAACTGCCCTCAGACAAACCGATCGCGAATTTTGCTTTCTGCTAAACAAGTAAAGCAAATCGATAGCAATGGCGTACCTAAAACACATTGCTTTTCTCATAGATTATTAGACTTATAATGTGGCCGTCGATACAAATCGACCGACAAATGTATACCGGTGACTGTACGTGTACACACATCGACGTACGGGCTAATACTTTCGAGTGGCTTTAACGCCACTCGAAACACATGTCTTATGCCATGAAAGAATTCAATAACCACGGCAAAAGTGATTTCCATGCATAATTTTCATACCGAAATATCCGAAATCACATAGAATAAACATTTTTTGCCATGATTACCGGTAAAAGGTTTGCTTCCATTTTAGATAACGAAAAACGAAATGTTGTTAATTTTAATTATTCGAATGAAACAGAAATTCGAACACACTATCCTCCAAGTCATTGCAGTTAAAAAAAAAAAGCTCAAATCGAAATTCAATTTACTAATCCATTTATACTTCCATCACGATTGGCTGCGAGGCGGCACCACCGCAAAACGAGTTCATTATCCGATGCAGTATTACAATTTTTTTTCCACGACCCACTTTCCTCTCGCCTCGCGGCAGTTTTTCCCAGCAAATTCAGTTCGAGAACTCGATACCTGTCTTGTTTTTTGACATGTCCGATATCAAATGTGAGCGCGCGTCACAATGTCGGATATTGATTCTTGTCTCGCTCAACTCATATTATATTTTGTTAGTTCATCTTTTACTGAGAAGGGTGAAAGCAGTGAGATATATATTTTAAGTAAGATTAATAAAAATACTTTTCTTCTATATAGAAATGCAAGAATGGAATTACATATATATTATTTAGACTTAATTTTAATTTATTACAGATTTCCTTTTTTTTATATTCGATTTTTGCCTTTTTAGTAATCTCATTTTTTTCTTAAAACGTTTCGACTTGCGTTTTTGAATGTACACGTAGAACGTACAATATAGTGTAATAACATAAAATTATAAGATTAAATTTAAAGCAAAATAAGCGTTTAAGTGTGTTATAAGTACCATAATCTACGTATGCTTTATACTTTATTATTTGTGTGAAACCATCTAAAAATCCATAAAAAATGTCTTTATCGCAGTAAGCAATTGAAATATGTTAATTTTGATTCATAAAAATAGCAAATAATTTTCATATTTCACTTGAAAAAAAATCCGTTTCCAATCTGTTCCGCCATCTAAACCGCTGAATCCATTCAAATTGGTATAAAGATAACTTGAACCCTGCGGAAGGGCATATACTACTATTTATTTGCCTGCCTGTATGTTTATCTGATGTATTTTTATAAATGGCTAAACTATTTCTATTAAAATTTGGTATACTGACGAGAACACACCGATCTCTATAAGATTACTGTCAGTCTTTTTCTGTGTTTGTATGTTTTTTTAATTCTTTGACCAAGTTTGTTTGCTTGGTTTTTTTGCTTAGAGAGGTAAAAATAAGGAAGGAGATACATGTTGAGAGGAAAGGAAAAGACGGATATGGAGTCGGAGAGAGAGGTAGAGTGAGGGGAAGAAAGGAAGATTGTCAAGAATCCTATTGCCAAAAAGCGACTTCATAATTAGTAAGTCAGTAAAACGAAGGCAAGACGAACGATAGAGCTTAATAAGCTCAATTGTTTGTATTTTCCATCTGTACTGTATCCTACTAATACAATATCATAAATGTGAGGCTTTGTGACGGTATTTGGATATTTGTGACTCAATCACGCATAAACGGCTGAAGGATTTCAATTAAATTTCGCACTTATATAGAATATGTTTTGCATCAACAGAAAATATTTTTATATCGATATTACATGGAACAATTTAGAAGGAACCGGCAACATGATCGACAGCTACATGGCATCGAAATGAAAAACAAGAAGGAGATTGGAGCCAAGAGTGATATTGCAATTAGAAAAGACAGAACACTCAAGTTTTATTTCGAGAATAGGACCATAATTGGAATTGACGATGGAACCGAAGATCAAAACAATAACAGAATGGGGATCAACGTCATCGGCAATAAGTTTGATCAATATTAGTATGTTGTGCTACAAACGCGGTAAGTTGTCAATTCCCCACGAGAACAAAGTTGAGCGCACTAAAGAAGCGAGTGTGCTTAATTGCTCGAATGGGTAACCGACAACACCGTACGAGTTGCAAATACTATTTTTTATTTCGAATGCGGAGATAATACAAAATTGGGATCCAGGGACAAGGCCCCGGTGGGGAGTTACAAAATGAAAACACGCGTGCACCAAGTATATTTGCATGCGACAAGTCGTACTTGTCGCACACTAACAAACTTAAAACTCAAGTTGCAATTATACAGTGAATAGTCGGCTAATTAGAGGTCTCAAAAGTGTACGCATAAATATTATTTATACCGCAGAGTAATAAAAGAAATAATTCCACGTCCACACGGGTAGAGACGCGAACGTATAGCTAGTTAACTGTATTTTTCCCTCTTGCCGATTCTACGAATTCATATGAATTCAAAGATTCAAAGCGGAAAATGTATTTACCACAACAAAAGAGCTATTTGAATTTTTACAAATGTCACACACTGACATTTATCTTTATGCAAATGGCTGTATTTCGAGCCATAACAGTTATTATGGGGTTACGAAAAACAGGCGATATTTCGTGTAATAGCTGTGCGCGGAGCCGGCGGCGGCGGTTGTGCACCTGAACATTCTCTCATTGTCAAGGTTTTTTGCTGTTCTCGGAATATTTTAGTTAGCGCCACGGCGTCGCGTCGCGTGACTCAACCGCACTGAATCACGGTCTGATCGTCTACCGCACTCATGAGGTTCTTTTTGGCAATGCTTGAAATGGCGCACGCGCGTTCTCTTCTATTTAAAAGTCAGCCCAGCCCATACGTCGTTAGCGATTCGAATTCAAATTACAACTTCATTTGCTGAAGTACTCACAGTTACTGCTTGCAGACTCAACAAAAGTATATTTTTCGATTTCAACAATGAATTAGCATTCGTGATTATAGTTACGGGTAGTTATTGTAGTTTTTTCGCATAGAAAACTTATTAAAACTCAGTTTTGTATGAGAAATTCTTAGAATCGCTAATACGAAGAATAACTACTGCAAATATTGTCTGTCTTGTCAAGAAATACTTGGCGCTCAAAATTTGGATTTAATGGAAATTGAAATGGAAATGGAAAAAAGCAATAGAAATCTGTGGAGCACGAATATTTTTATAAACAATAATCGTTGTATAATATACACAGGAAAATTATGTAATATATACCTAATGGGCTTATCGTAAATATACTTAAGTGACCGAAAAGAGTGTATTATATCCGAAACCAAAGTATCGTATAAGAATAACATATGATCATATACATTTAAATGGGAGTCTTTTTTGATTTACTAAATAAATACTTACACGAAATTAACCAAGACTTTTGATATAACCTAACATTGAGGTTCTGCTGCATCTACTACTGCATCAGAGCCTATTTCATTTAATTATACTATCGAACGACAAAAGGATTAGCCAAATCAGACAGAATTTTGTGTTAAGTTAAACATTGTTAAAGGTAAATATAATCAGAATATCACATGCAATTGAGCACAGGCATTTACGCAGCTCTTTATCTTTAAACCGATTTATTAATCGTTCGAATAATTTTTTTATTACTTTAACCGATGGCTCTAAAAATTATCGCTCATGCGTCTACAATATGTATAAATTATATTTTTATACAGCTTTACTAATAGTTCTGAAAGTTCCTTATAACAAGCCATGATCCCAAGCGGCTCTAAAAATTATTCCCCATAGTGTGGACGCTACTCTTGTGGTGTGTTCCTAGTACGGATACCAGCCCCTGGAGACACTGACGAGCAGTAGCTGATTTATATTTTTTATGAGTGTAGGCCACTTCTTTTCCGCCGCTCCATGTACCTTTCTAAAATAATAATTTTACGATATCTGCCGCCCCTAGGCCGCGGCCTATACGGCCTATTGACAAATCCAGAACTGCTGACGAGACATCTTGTCGTAACATTAACGAAATGAACAAAACACTTAGTGATTTCATTCGAATCTGAATCACGTTCAACCGGTACTTCTAATAAATTTATTTAAAATCGTCTCTCTCCAAAAGTAAAATGCTTACTGCGGAAACATAAAAACCCTTAATAACGGCAATAATTTTACCACCTTCCTCGAATATGTCGAATTTAATAGCGTTCGGGTACGAGGTGGAACGGGTCCGTCGCTTTTTGTCAGCCGCCGGAGCCCGCCGGAGGTGAGGCCGAGCGGGGCCCGGACAGATTTAGCTAGATCGTACTCGCGGCCATAAATTATGGTAAACCCTTTTAGCCGTAACAAAGATGAGTCAGTGAGGCGCTCGCCGACGCGCGTTACCGATGCTGCGCGAGCGGTGCGCTCCGTAAGGATAAACTATGACGAACGCGATCACTTAACGATGTCCGATACCGTCGTTACCTGGGTTTGAATGTTGCTTTTTATAGTCTCGCTTCATCGGAGGCGATTCGAGAGTTCTCGCCTATCATGCCTATGCTTATTTATACCACTGAAACGTTGTCGGTATGAAATTCATGTCTCAACAGCCCCTCCGTTTGAAGAGTAGGTGTTGTATCGTGGGTCAATAGGAAAATTCTTAGATTATTAAAAACTGAACAAACTAGCAAGTTATTGGAACGAAGTTCCTTATGGGGCGTTGCGGAGGGATACCCTAGCCGGCAAAAAACGTCCGTAACGTTAAAAAAAAGCGTAAGATCTTTGTGTACAGTCTAGGTGTGACGGCTATACAGTGTCTAATGCATAGTCTACGTGATGACTGTTATTATTATTGCAGTTTGCTGTTATTATTATATCATTCCACAAACGTTTCACGATCTAAGCGTGGCTTGTGTTTTTTCATTACTTAAATTTTGTTCTATTTATGAGATTATTGAGTATAATTAATTTTGTTTAAAATAACAATATTTAATTTTTCTGACATCTATTTCATTATTACTATTATTAATTATAAAATTAAAATGTACAAAATCATTATTATGATTTTATGAATAATTAATAAATCATTTATAAATAAATATTTTTATAATTGTTGGTTATTATTAAAAAATGTTAAAGTTACATAGTATATTTTACTGTTTTCTTTTTAGTTTAGAAATATATAATTCCGACAATGTACAAGATAAAGAACGAGAAGAAATAACCGCGACAAATGATGTTTGTCGGTGAACCATACCCAGCAATCAGTAATGCAGTATGTTTTTCAAAAGTTGAAAATTTAATGTTTATACAATATATCGGCTATATTTATAGGTATAAATTTATTCATTTATTCATTTTTTTATTTTTATCAATAAATAATCATAAAAAATGTATACCCGAATAATTATTTTCTTTATACCTCGAATTGAACTTGAAATTAATATTTTTATAATAAGGAACTTCGTTCCTATCTGGTGTCCCACGACATCACTGGTTTTTAATAAAAAGTTAGTTTTAAAATTAATTTTGCGTTCCATGTCTTTCTATTAACGGGTTTTAGTGCTAACAAGCATTAAAAGGAGGACATGGAAACCAAAATTAACTATAAAAGTGACTTTTCGTTAAAAGTCTATTTAAAAGGTGGTGGAAAAGCCTCTAAATATAGTCAACTGTATTTTCTGAATGCTCTGAAAATACACTGAATATTGTTATTATGCCATTAAAATATCAATAAAAAAGAAACTAGTATAAATATGACTAATATATTAAAAACTGATAGATTATTTCATTCAAGAACGGAAACAGTACAGTTTCATAATAGATGCATAAATTTTATTGGTTTTCTGACAACGACAACTCGGTGACTTGTTCATATTTTAACAGCGGAAATACATAATTAACATAAAACAAATGTAACGTTATTCATATGCTTCATTAAAAACTACGATATGGTGTTTAATGATGTAGAGAAACAGTTGTGTAAAATATCTTTAGTTTATTTAGTATGTTTTTCAATAATTGAAAATTTAATTTTTATACAATATATCGGCTATATTTATAGTCATGGAGTTTATTCAGTTATTGATTTTTTTTATTTTTATCAATAAAAAACTCATTGAAAAATGTATACCCGAATGCTTATTTTCTTTACACCTCAAATAGAACTTGAATCTAATATTTTTATAATGAGGAACTTTGTCCCTATCTGATACCCCCCTACACCATTCGTTTTTTTTATTAATAATTTTTTTCAAAATAAAGTCCGTTGAGATTAATACATCGCTTCATTCGATGGAACCACTGAGAGAAACACTTTGCCTACTCACACTTAGGGGTCGTTTCGAGGGCCTTTTCAAATGCAGCCACTACTTATTCGACGTCTGTAAACCACTTCCCTCAAAGTTTCTCTTTTATTTTAGAATGTAAATAAAAACCACAAGGTCGAAACTGTAAGATGGTCGAGCCAGTATTTCTATACCTAACGTCCCCAAATAGTTAGTTGTTTGTCTGGCGGTATGTGGTGAGTTGTTGTCATGATGGAAGAGAATCCTACAGCGAGGTCATTTTTCCCGAAATTTTTCCAAAACAAGAGGCAAACAATTGTTAAAGTAACAGTCTACTGTGACTTTTTTTATCTCTTAAAGCAATTGTTGCATAATCGTCTTTCATTCCGAAGAAAATGTCCATCGTTTTTCCGACTCTTCGACTTCGTTTTTCTTTAGTAGGCAACTCCTGGAAACGAAACACTCACTGAGCAGATTGTCTTTCTCACCACCAACAAAACTTTGCATCATTTCGCGACACCAATTAACTCAAAAGAGTTTTTGAGATTTAGTCAAATTATGAGGTATCCACGAGTACTAAGCTTCCTGACCGCTAAATATTGATGAAGGATTTTGTGTACTTGACTCATACCGATGCCTAAACTTGTCTGAATGTGCTGGTAGGTCACTCTTTTGTCAGTCTCTGTCGTGCGCCGCACAGCACTGACGTCGTCTTCGGTCGTCGCCGTACAACGACATCCCTCACGCAGATCAACAGTCAGATTAGTGCGACCACGTTTGAACTCGTTAAACCAATTACAAACAGTGGCAAGGTATGGAGCTTTATCATAAAAGGCCAAAGTAAGCCTGTAATAACTTTCTTGATGGCTTAAATCGCAACGAAAATCATTGCACGAAAATTTTCTCGCATTAAATTCGTGGTAACGTTAAACAAACAATTTTCTTTTTGGTGCCAATTTGTAAAAAAATGAAACGTGTGCCACTAGAGGAGTGCCGTAGTAAAGCTATTGCATAGCATTTTTTATCAACTTATTTATTTATGCAGTCGCCTTCAAACTGAACTGACCAAGAATTTTTTAACTTAATCATTTACGCTGATCTTCGGAGAAAAAATTAAGCCGTAGCTCCCGGACGCTATCATCACATTGGTTAGAATGGTCGTCATCAGCTTTCGACCCCCACTGAGTCAGCATGAAATTAAATTTCAGGCCTATTTATTAACTTGAAACAAAAACGTGATGGGAGGATAAGCCTCAACAGTGGGGTGAACCTGACACAATAAGGCATGTACCTATATATATTTTTTAAAAAATCGATTCAAATATGAATCAAACTTTATAATGACACTTCACTATTATTTTTTTTCTATGTTCGTAAATAATTAGTCAAATGGACAAATAAAGTATGATTTCACACATATACGGATAGTTTTCAAAAAACATACATTAATCCCTGCAATAAAACTTGTTCGACAACGTTCCGCTTGCGAACTGCACAAGACTCAAATTGAAAATTTTGCCCGTGGTATGGGAGTTGATGTAACAGCGTAAACGGGAGCGTGCCGGACGCGCGCGCCGGCCACGAGCGCGATATTATATAAAATCTACGAACTACGTCCTGAATCTGACGTCCGAGCGGACATAGAAACCGGCAAGAAGACATTCAACGTTCAGAGCAATAGTTACAGTGAGTCATATAATTACTTACAACAATAAAGTGTATTAACAATTATACGCTTTTATTTAAAAATGTTTTTCTTATAAAGAAAATGAAGTACTTGTATTGTTTTTCTATTATAAAATGACCAAAATATAGGAATACTTAAAAATAAAATATGTGCTTTAACTTTTTGTTAAAATTGATATCTAATATTTATTTTACATATCAACATTTAAGTATTACTAATGTCAGTCCATCATACAAATTTGATTTTAACAATGAACGTTTCTTCTTTCTCTTAGTTTGTTGTCTGAGTATTGTATGTTTGGGCTGTTTCTACAAACTAGGTTGTACTAGATTCGAATTGGACTACAAAGGTTAACATCGCTCTGATTCTGAATTAAGTACAAAACATTGACAAAAATATTGATTTGCACATTGTACTTTGGAAACGAATATATGAAATTTAATTGGGAAAACAAAACAACAATCATTCGGTAACCTTTTTATTGTCCAACTTTGATATAAACATTTGTTTAACACCAGCACTCCCTCTCGCTTACTTCGCACGTTATCACTTTACTGCACGCGCTTTTAGGCTCATACATATTGCGATATATGCTAATGCCACTGACCTTTTTAACTTGCATTCATAACGTTAGAAAGCGTTGCAATTAGTTTCCTTACACACGGCCCGTCACAAGCATGACGCGAATATTAAATTGGCGATTCGAGCACGTACAAAACGCCAGCCTCCGAGGCTGTGTGCCTTCGCGTCGCAATAAAGCGGGTATTATGCAAAAATAGCACGAGTGTGATGCAAGACGAGACGCTCGCAGCATCTTCATCGCGCGGAGTCGGGCCTCGTGCGGCGTCCCCTTAACCCCGTGCCATTCGCGGCTGCGCGCGGGTCCGCGGCCCGCCGACTCGCACGCCCCCGTTGTGCATTGCATGCACGTTTAATAATACAGTATTATTTTACTCCGCATGTTAACGGTAAGACGCGAAGCCGGTTAAAATGCATATTACAGATCTTCCTCTGATACGAACTGTACTTAGTCTACTGCAAAATAAATCCACGCAAACGTTAATTGCTTATGATTAAAAAGATCAAAGAATGGTATCTTATAGTAAAATAGCAGTGACGTTTAATTTTTATTTTGGTACCTTCCATTTGTCACCAAAAAAGTAATCTGAAGAAAACCAGTTAGTACTAAGCCCGAATGCTCAATATTTTAAATATTTCATATCAAAATTATAAAAATTAAATGCTTATGACATGATCCGTAGCTTTAGCTGCTTATTTTTCAATTTTTTTTCCTTTTTTTAGAGTCCACTGTATAAAAGCAAAAAACTGAACCCTTATAGTTTCATCACGCTTGTCTGTCCGTACGTGACAACCTACTAACTCCGCAATTTTCTTCATTGAATTTAATGAAAATGTGCAGACAAATGTCGCAAAAACCGCCATATAATTTTGTATAGTATTTAAGTACAAAAAATTAGCAGTAATTTTCCATATATAAAATTGAGGGAGGAAACTGTTTTTTTTTCACAGTTCATTTTGTGGGGTGTCGTTAGATAAACCTTTCAATAAGTAGGAAAAGTTCTTAACTAACTTTTTCTCTGAGTTGTACGTTTTGCGATTTACTAATTCCCATAGTCGTTAATTTCGGCATCCTCTTTTAACTTTTAAACCGTGAGTTTTGATAATAAAGAAAAATCTCTATAACACAACTTAATAAATAAATTTTCAAGCAGTTGCATTGAATGATATCTACTTACATTTTTTTTATAATCTGCAGTTTTCAGTTGTCCGTAGTCGCAATCTAGTCACCGAATTTCAAAATCAGGCATGCGAATTTTAGTACAATAGATATTTGCCATTCGAATGTATACACTTATGCAGGCGTTATTTTAGATAAGATCCTTCAGGCTTATAAGGAGTGTCGTTTGATTTGAGCTCATAATTTTAAGCGATTTTTTTGCGTTGGTTGGTACGACACTCTCGGTGCAGAAGTAGGATTCCCAACTTGATTGTATACCATTATATAAGCTGCTTACTATTTGTAAAATTCGACTTTAAATTGAACATAATTTAACATTGAAGGTTATTAAGTGTACTTTTTATTTTGTCATAAAAAGTAAAACTTATTTTTCGAAAATCAATTGTCGCGTGGAACCGAGTTTTTGTTTTGCTACAGAAAAATCTACAGTATAGACATTATCTCTAATATGTATACTACTGTATAAATCTATAGGTTCTGTCTGTATATAGAATTTTTTTATCAAGTCTTGTGCTCATTTTCGTTTTATGATTGACTGACCCTGATTCTACGCATTCTAAAATTTTCATTAGGTTTCCTGTATATTCTTTTATAATTTCGATCGACTTGACTGTACTTGACGAAATTAATATACAGTGATTGCGTAAATGATAGACTGTATATGATTTCGATAGACCGTATAAAAAAAAATCGCTCTTTTTGTATTTCTTTGATAGGCATTGCGTGGGGTGGGGTGAGGTGAGCGAAACCGTGGGAATATTTGGAACAAAATAACAACTACAGAAGATATTCTATATAGCAGATAGAATAACAGATATTCTATTCTTGGCCAGCACCACACTAGGGACTCCATAGTCTTGCGATTGTCCATAGACAGTGGCGATCACTTACTCTCCGGTGTCTCGCACATTCGTTTGCTTCTTGAAAAACTGTAAAAAATCACTGGTAAATTGTAATTTAAGGCCATCAAATTGGACGGGTGGTGGCTAGTTATTAATATACATTTTTTAACATGTTATAAACAATTGTTATTAGTACTTACCGGGAGTTATCGAATAGGCAGTTACCGGGTTTAACCCTAACCACCACGATCGAATTGAGCAATGAATATTAAGTCAAGTCAAACATTAAGCACATTAAGATGTCGGCTACCATATTGATGACAACGGCCGTTTGCTGGCCCTTTCCCGCACTAGGTAACCCGAGCCCCTCGTTCTAAATTAAGGGATTGTAAGAGAATATGGCTTAGCAACGGGGTGATTAAAGTATGCCATGTTAAACCATTGCCTTTGGGGATCTAAGGAACAATATGTTTCAATTTTAATTTAAATGAGTATTTTATTGTTTGAGCAATTAGCCACCCAGTGGACGTTCAGTAATCTTTTCTCGAGTCAGACTAAAATTTACAGTCAGAATACAATACTCCACGCTCTGTGTATTAACCCAGAGGGCTCGAATAGACGGCACGTTGGTTAAAGTTATTCTTGAATATGGCAGAATATATCAGAAAAAGTCATCGAATTCTATTAAAGTACATTCTGGAGCCTAAAAAAATACATGTGAATATATATATATACACAGCACTACATGTGTCATGTACATTTAAAGTAACTTGTTTTCAGTCATTTTATTGTACATCTCATATAATGATTTCAGAAAAATCTCATTCATATTTAACCTCCCAAATAACCACTACTATTTAAAAGCATCGTATTAAGCATCCTTGTTTTCATCAATTTCTATGACTGTCCAAAATTTATATATAGTCTTATTTAAATAATATTAGCATACAGACGCACATTTCATACATAGAGAGAAACTTACCAAAATCATCTTATAAGTACCATCATCTTTCCTTTCAATGAAACATAATACTAATAACAATCTAGTTTTCAGTTTTAATAATAATAATATCTACACATTCAGCTTCATTCTTAAATACCCTAGAATAAAATAATCTATTAACCTTTCCACTGGCCGAGTACACTCTCAGACAGTACCGTTCGCCAGCACTCTTACCGCAGCGGAACTGTTACATTAAACTGAGGAAAGATTAAGTATGGGAATGGATGGCGCGCTGTACGTTCTCTTTGTCGAGAGTCGAACGAAAGTGTCAAGGACAATAAGTTCTGTCTGATGCGGTTATGGCATGAAGAACGAAATTAAGAGAGACACCATTATTACTGTGGGAACTCACAACTTCGGAATCACGCTCCAAAATGTTCACACAGAACTCTGTTTACGTCGGCGCCTTTAAATTGTTTAGCTTCACTTTGGATTTCTTAAAGTTCGGCACCGACGCCACAGCTTAGCTTATTTTCTAAAGGAAGCGATGTGACGACTCAATGCATTTTAGTTAAAAATCGATCGATCAATTCGCTTGTGATCAAGGATTTGAACCCGTTGCCTTCCGATTCGAAAGCGACGCACTGATCACTCGGCCGTCGCCGTTCGAAACAAAAAATTACGGTTTCGCTTAAAAAAAATGTAATTTCCGCTCAGAAGAATTATCTAAATACTACATGCGTATTTAACGTTCTTTTGTAGTATAAGAAGAGATATGTCGAAAAAGCGGCCTGCTGAATACCACAGATTACGAGCCGGTCGCAGAAAATAAAACAGTTTATGGCCAAGTCGTGACACAAAGCTCCTAGATACCCAGACTTATGCGAGCTTATCTTCTATCCTGCTTGTTTACTCAAATAATCCGAAGCTATTTATTAGTAAGCTTAGATGACGAAAGCGCTTTTGTAACTAACATGACCATTTTAAAAAGCTTAAGCCGTAATCTGTGGGTTAATTTATTTGTAGCCTCAGGAATTTTTATTCCATTATTTATTTTTTTAAGCGCAAACCACTATTGCAGTAAGCACATATTACTAAAAATAAAAGTCAAGGAAATATATATATATATATATATATATATATATATATATATATATATATATATATATATATATTTTGGGGCAATATTAAATCAGTTTTCCTACCTTTTATGTAAATACATGTAATATAAAATTGTTTTCAACTTGCAAATTCTTATTGCCAATGAACATTCTCATTTCGAAATGGAAGCATTTTTGCTTGATACAGCGATGAATAATTAACAGAATGAAGCTATATTTTGAAGAAATTTGAATTCTCTAAAAGGAATTCTTATAATTTTAGCTATAGCTGTGAGCAAGCGTCGATATAAAAGAAATTGTTTGGTGTTACAAATATTACGATTTAACTAACAATCTGGAAATCATATTGCTATTTAGTAGTGTAGATCGTAATTGAAAAAAAGATCGCCCTATATAGAAAATTAATGAATTCATTTAGTCTCGCGGGCGGAGCCGCGGACACGACTATGTTAATTTATTAATTATTAATAAGTGTTTTTGAATTTTACATGTTATGAAGATGTTGTTTTCGAATACTGGTCACTCTGAATTTGAATATATTTCGTAGTTGGGCGTTGAAATCAAAATTGAAGCTAAAATCCGGAAACTGCGTAAACGGACTATAGATTTTATTAAACTGCCCTTCCTTCCGAAAAACATCACTTTTACCAGAAAAAAATCGGTTACTCCCAAACCGCGCCTAAAGGAGATTTACTTCAATAAACTTACAGTACTATAACATGTTATATTCTCGACGACTATCCTCGTAAATAATGGTCCATAGACTAGCCAAAGCTTATCAGATAAACCATGACAAAAATTGGCAGGTTGATTAATTATAGTGGCCTGAAAGGATACGGGCTTGGCTGTGAAGGTGGAAGGGTGTGCGGGGCGAGAGGGGTGAGGCGAGGATAACAAATGGCGCGTATCCCGCGGGAGCGCGACGCTACGGCCGCCAGCCCCGTGGTTCGGGCGATCATCGATTTAATTCGTCAGCGATTCTCGCCCATCTATCCTGAGCCAGATAAAGCGGATAGACATTGTCCGTGTTAGCTCAAAGTATTGTATTTTGAACGTACATTGCTATAATATTATTATTTCTATAATAAGAATCTCGAATAATTACTATTGTTTGGCATTTCGTAATAACCATCTATGTATAACCATCACATATTAAAGACTTAACAATCTATGCATTTAATTAATTACTGTCAGCTTTCGCCAGCGGTTCCGCCTGCGTTGACAAAGAAGTTTAATATTTATTAAGACCTAGATCCTAAGCCTGTTCCTGATGCTGTTACCAATCCCCATATTCATCCTGTCGTCTTTTACTTTCGCTTTCCCTCATCGCCAACCTCTCACACCATATCTCACTCTGTTTCAATTTCCCCTGTCAATTTAAATCCTTATCGCCCTCCCCGTCCTTCATGGCTAAACAAAACGAATAAATAAACGTGAAAATTTTTTTTCTCTTTCTATATAATATGTAGAATGTTATATATATATATCATAAGTAGAACGCCCGGACGATATAAAAAAAATCTACATGGCGCATGAGAATTAAGAAAAATTAAAAATTTACCTATCTTAGCCTACTAAAAAAAATGGCTAAATATTTTTAATAAATATTCGACGCATTCAGTTAAAAAAATCGAATTTTTAAGAACGAGCGTTAACTAAATACGTAAATGCCTTACAAATGAAAATCTGCCGTTAGGCATACGACACGGACGAGGAAAGAATAGAAAGTACACTGCACAGCGCTTAGTTTCTTTTGCTTAACACAATGAAACGTCGCCGACGTACTTCGAACTTTAGGGCCAACCGATTACGCGACCGCCGCGCCGTACGCGTCCAGCGGGCACGGGAGGCGACCACGTGGACCGTCGCCGGCGCCGCGCTAACCGATTGTGACATAACATTTAATCGATATCTAATTAAAAGATTGATTAATGCGAACGAACGAATGTGCAATCAATTAGAACGGACGTTAATTTATTCCGGGCCGCGGTTTTATTGGCTCGGACGTAACATTGTAGTGGCAGAAATAACGTATGCCGATTTTATTCGTATCGTTAACGCTTATGACACCTCGCCGTAATAAGCTCGCGTGTCGCAAATTAACAAATGACCGTACCGTAATCCGCTCGCGGGTGCGTTCGTGTCGAATGCGTTTCACAAGTTTCCTAAGCGCCGCCGTCGAGATATGACAGTGAGGTATCTTAACAAGCTTATTCAGCCGTGAATAAGCCTAAATAAGGGTAACGCGAATGATATTACGCCAGCTCGTTGAGCCTGTAATTGGCTTGTGAACGTTATGGAATAATGAAATTAAACGTACCATATCCCCGCCCCGGTACGTCCGTAATCTGTTGCCTTTCTAGAATTCTCTTCTGAATAATTTAGTCTGTAATATTAGAAGACCGGATCTGCTGCCAATGAATTATTTCTAACTTTGAAGGTCATGTTTTATAGCCTTCGACTTACGCCAGAAACATTTTGGTATTTTCTAAATATTGCTTCTAACATAATTAGGATTCGGTACGTTTATTACGAAAAATAAATTATTCAAATCCAGACTAACGAGATTGCCGAAACGTCACAATAGCGACCGTCAGCACGCAGACAAAAATGGTCTTGATTTTTAATACTGCAGATGGTGGATACCTCGTCACCACGCGCAATGTTTATTAAACAAGAGATGCAAGAAATCCTGTCGTGTATAGGGATACTTATAAGTAACCTTAATTTTAATTCAATTTTTTTCAGATAGAAAACAGTAACACGCTATATTTTCCTACTGTTACTTATTACCATCCCCTTAGTAGGTATTTGTTTAGTATCGGATTCACAATTCGTAAACATTTATACGTTTAATCATGTATACGGTTTTGACGTGGTATATAATAAATAGGAATATAAATTATACTTGTATCGTACGTTGTATCGTAAGACAGAATATTATTTTGAATAAATTTTTGACGTTTTATTTCTTTGGCGCGTTACAAAAATCTGAAAAAGTATATTTTTTACAGAGCGCACACCAATGTAACACACTACGATGAAGTTCGTACGGTCTGAAGTTATCCCGAGCGTTGCGCAATGACATATCAGGTAGTCGTTCAATCTAATTAAGTTTATTAAGTGAATAAGAATGCGTTATAATCATAATATTGAGATATTGATTGATACTTCCTTCGACGTCCATATATAATTTTCGATTTACCAAAAACAACTTGTCTTTTTTATTTTCTCCAAAGAAGTAAACTTCTTACGTGCACAAAAACATTTTCATCTTTTTATGTTAATGTTATAAACGTAAAACCGTGATAAATGATTCATATTGTTCAATACACGTACTATTTCCTATTTAATTAGTCGTAGCTTTTTAAAAAACCCACAGCCATGGGTGATTCGAAACGTGCGTGATAGAACTGGCTTGGCTAATAGTTCCTTAGTTAAATGTTTCAATTGCGTGAAAAATGTAACGTCTACATATTTTATGAACTACGAGTTTTTTTTTTTAATTAAGCAGTAACAACTAACAGACTATGGCCCGACCCCAGACACGCCTAGCCGCTCGCGACGTCTGTTCATGGTCACGCCACTGTTTCCATACGCCCACTCCATTCAACCACAGAATCTGTTTTCATCTATGCCGTCCTTTTAGTTTTTCGCTTATGGTATAATTGGATAATAAAACCGTGTATCAATAGTGTAAGTAGACTTTCTATAGAAAGTCTTATTACATAATTAAAATTCCTATAAAAAGTGTACACATCTTTTTACGGGAATTTTATTTTCTATTCTGTATACCACAGTTAGTGGTGCAGCACAGTTTTCCATTTTTAGTATCTACCTATTCAATGATATTTTAAGGTAAATTTCATGGAATAAAAATAAAAAAAAAAAAACTTTTTTAAAAAATATACCATCGCATACTAAACAGAATATAATCATGGTGCCTGTAGCGCGATCGCGGGTAATACAAAACATTCCATACGTTTTAATCAAAAAGGAAATAACAATTTACGGTGTTGATATTCTGTTCATTCGCTCAATAAGCCCGTGCTGCAGGTGACACTTCAGGCGCGCGTCCATTATTTATACCTCTTTTTACCTTTCACAGTTCATTTAGTGCGTATTGTCGCACACGTACGGTTCGTTTGTTGTGAGACTCTTTACTGTACGAAGTGCAATAGGAAGGCGACACACACATCCGATTACCGCGTATAGTCTATAAATCGGGGCTCTCGAAATATAATCCCGTGATATATTTCCGGGCGGGCTCTTTCGGCGCCGTTGTTACGGGATGATGAATGACTTTTTTACGGATAAAACGTCACGAGGCAAGGAAACGGCGTGATCATGCGGCGCGCCGCGTGACCACTCGGCGGACCTCCGCCGCGCCCCCGCCCCGCGGCCCGCGTCAAAACCCGCCCCTCCCCCGGCCGATCCCGCTCTTCCTATACACAAAATTATTTCCCGGGGGAGCTCTTTGAGTAATTGCTTCGCCTATACCTTTCACTGTAACCGGTCGATTGAACATGATATTATTACCGGTGATGTTTTAAATTTCGTTACAAACGTTACCCCGTTGCGCTGACACTTAGGAAACGATGCATTCCGACGCTACTGTAACAAATTTAATTACGATGTATGGTCATTATGTCGAAAATAGATCGTATCTGACTCGAGCTGCGGTCGGCGTAACAAATAACTGTGACAAGCAAATGCGGAAGCTTGCGTAACTTATTAGTGAGAAAATACACGACCAACAGTCGGCGGTGGGCGCCGACGACGGCGCGATCGAGACCGCGTTCGTTGGACTTTCTTCACCGACCGCCCCTTTAGGGTCTTGGATGCGGCTAATTTGAATGGAACACCGTAACGGTTCGCCGTCCGTCCGCTATAATTTATATTTTCCTCGATTATTCGCCGATAATGTCTCTTCGTGTTGTAACAATTAATTATGCCGTTTGTGTCGTAATCCGAGCATCTCCAGTTGCATAATTTAGCGCCGTCGTCGCAGGCGGGCGAGTTCATCGTTCAGAGGTGTAGTGTGCATTGGGCCGTGGCGTCTGGCCGCCGCCCGCCGCCCGCGCCCGCGCCCCGCGGCTAGGCGATATGCTTCGTGAACTTGACGTACGACATCGAGCCGTGAATCAATACGCAGAATGGACTTCATCAAAAACGGGTCTGATGAGAGACGAATTTACTGTACTTGAGTTTGCTATTGGAATTTGCTCTGAAGTAAAAAAAAAATTTAATTTACATTATAACAGACAAAAAGACATTTCTCTGCACTACTACATTAGTGCATTATATTAACTTCTCAAAGCTATAAATCACAAAGAGAATTATTCTGTTGTCAAAAAATTGGAGAATTTTTTGACTTGACGATGCCGTTTTTTATATAAATAACAACTTTCCATTTACGAATATTTTTCTCTTAATCAAAAATTTAATGATCGAAAAAGTAGTATCGTCGATTAAGCCACACATCTAGTTCGGATACGCACGACGAATTGATATCGATTTTATGAAACTCATCGACATGATTGTCATATACATCACTGACCTTCGGTCTGATGACGGCATCTTCGTCATTGAGTCATGGCGGAGTCACAGAATGACCTCGGCGTCATGCTCAGGAATCTCAGCAAAGTTTCAGAACATAACACGTATAAGTTGTGAATATGGGTTACGAATTGAAAGCGTGAAGATATTGTAACTTAGTAATTTTATTCACCAATTGAACCGACAGTTCTGCCGTAGTATCGCCGGATATCTTTGCCCATATTATTTTGTTATCGACTTACCAAGTTTCCTCCAAGTAAACTAGTGTCTCAAGAGTAATATTATGCAGGCCGCAAAAGGATCGAGAATATTGTATATGTTTAATATTTGTATGCCGAAATTCGGCACTGTTTTTTTACATCGAAACAAGAAATTCCTTTATAATAAATTAAATAATGAAATAAACCTTAATCTTAATTTGTATGTGTTTTGAAAGTATACAAATTGAGTTTAAAAAAAAAATAGAAAATGTTTGACAATGCAAGCCAACTCCAAAAGTTCTTGTTATTGTTAAGTTCGAATCGCTTAAAAATATATTAACAGATATATTTTAAGCTCAAAGAGAAGAGTAAGTAAAATTCTTTCACGTGTCGAAGAACCCAATCTCAATTAATCAAGTTGTTTAGAAGTTTTCTGAGAAATATGTTTAATTACTATTTTTTTCCAGCGATATTTCTCGATCGACTTAACTGATTTCAATAAGATATACGTCATTTGATGCAGTTTTTGTACAATAGAACTTCTTACTCATATGAAATTGAATTAAATCGTTGATTCTTTAAAAATCAAGCGATTAAGAGTTTTAAAAGAATTCTTTCATAAAATTTGTACTTGAGATTACTGAAACTCTACTTCACCGATGTTATTTTAATTTTCACAATTCAGTGAAACCTTTGGAATGCCATTAATATAATCGAAATTAGTTCAATCCTTCAATAGTTATATGGATTTACACACATAATGTTTGCAATATAAAAATTTTATAATGCTGTGGCACCAAGAAATATTTTTCGAGATCGTCCAAGAACATAAAAATATTATTTCTGAAAATTATGGGAAACAAATAAAACTTAATATTATGTATAATCAACAATAATATGTCCTGTTCTACCACAAAATTAAATATTTTAACGTTACATAAAAACGACATTGATGAATATATAAAAAGTAAGTAATTAATATGTCATTATTATTCATACATCTGTTCATTTGCATAACAGAAAGTTACTTTTATACTTCAACGGGGGTACGTTAAAGTCTTGGTACGAATTCTGGAATTATTAGAATACTGTCGAATAACGCCGATTTTCCCGCGGTTATGATTGCGCATGCGTGTAAGTCTGCTTCACTACAAAAACGCGCACAATAGTCATTTCCCGGGTTTCTAAATGTAGGTGTAAAGTGTGTTTCTGTGAAACAAGTAATGTATTTGAAACGTAAGTACTGGCGAGCTATGATATACTATGGAGTTTAAAGTTGATCTGTCTGAAGAGTAATTTGTGCAGCGGTCACGGTCAGCGTTAAATAATGAAACGCCATCTCGAGCCACTGTATCTTGATGCGTTAGGGAATTTCGTAATTGATGCAATTCACTTTAATACGAAGAACATACGGAAATCCTGTTCCAGCAGTCTCTCCGGATAATATCATCCGTGTTAGAAGAATAATCTTAGAATGGGATCCGTAGCAGTATATAGGATGTTATATGATGAATTAATGAAAAAAAGTCATTTCTCGTTAGGTTCCACATCATTTTAAGCAACAGCAAAAATCCGAGCGTGTAAGGATCGGCCGATAGACATTAAAGTTATTAAATAAAGGCGTTCACCGTTTAATACCCGAAATCGTACCAGGTGATGAAACTGACATTCCCTTATATGACTTGCCTACAAAGAAAGTGGGATATGGGTCCATAGAGATGATCCGACGCCGACCATAATGTAAAAAGTACGTACAATGAAAAAAGTTGTGTACATCGTGTTCAGAACTACAGACTTGACTAAAGCTATTATATCATTATAAAGGGACAGTATACCATCACGAGGGCCTTGTACACACAACACTGCTTGCCAGAAGTTTTCCAAGCTCTTAGAATTAGAGGTCTAATGCTGCACCACGAGAACGCATTCTCTCATACCGCTGCGTTCACTGTCAACTTTTTGAAGGAGAATAACATTGCAGTCTTAGAGCATCCGCTTTACTCACCGGATTTCGCAATGAGGGACTTTTGGTTGCTTGGACGTTTTACATCAGGAAAAGAGATCTTCACCGCTGTCACTGAAAATCTTGGTTTTATTTCTGTAAAAGACTGGCGCGATGCTTTCCGCTTGTGAAAAGTTCGTCTACATAAGTGTACCGTGGAAAGGATACGGTCTACGAAGAAGACTACGTTGGACACATACAAATCTGGTGTGCCTTGCTTATATAGTTTTCCTGTGTCTGAACAATTTTGGAGCGACCCTTGTATTACTTCGTTTTATGTAAAAAACAAACTCTATACTTACATTTTACAGTACCATACCTACCTACTTAAAAATATCGATTAACATACCGTGTACATGTTAACCGCCACACGAGACAAAAAAAAATTATTATTAGTAAGCAAACATTAAAACAAAATTAAATTGAAAAAAGTGTATTTTTTATTTTATTTCTAACTACGAAATTTATTCGGAGTTGACGCTGAATCGATTGAACATTAATTCGGTCGACTATAATTCGTGAAGTAACTGCTATAGGCTAGTATTCTAAATTTGTGAGAAAAGTGGTTTGAGAATTAAGAGGTCGCACAAAAAGATCACTTGACAATCTTATATTTTATCTAACTCTTGATATCTGTTAAAAAAATCATGGCTTTAAAACGTCGATGTTTTAAACAACTTAACCAACGGGATTACAGTATTCGTAAAAATTTTTTCGTTCCCAATTACCATCTAAAAAAGACATACATTTCCTTTTCAAGGTTTTCGCAAAAGTCTTATTATATACGTGCTGTTAAAAATATCTATAAATCAACATACATATTTAAATAAACTGGTTATAACACAGACAGACAAACGGATGTGGAAAAGCTATATAGGATTCACCAGATTTGAACCTTAAAAAGAACTTTAATAAACAATTAATAAGACGTTAAAATGATCCAAAATTTTTATTTTTTAAATAATAGCCCGAAACATTACATTAACCGGGTATTGATTTTGACACAGATTGAATATTTATGTTAAAAACTTTTTCATATTTTATTCCTTTGTTATAGACGTTCTTGTAAATGGCAATCAAGAGTCTCAATGTATAATGAAAAACTATTTGCTTACATGGTTTTTAATAATGATTATTTTCAATCTCAAAAGAGAAAGGATGTTTGGTCTTGAGGCCACTACGAATAATTTGAATGTATTTTCCATTATTGTATTCAAATAATTTTCAGAAACTGCCGGCTAACAAAATATTCTAAATGGGATTATTTGATTATTATGAAAGGGTATAGGTTTTCCAATTTAAAGTTCCTCCAAAGTTCCGATCGTCAATTAAACCAGTACACAATGGGCTGTATCAAGGCCGCGGTCACAAAAGCTCGTCCCTTTTCCTAAGTTTGCATAGTAATATCACAAGTTTATTGCCTAAAGTTCTAAAACTGTAAATATCGAAATAATAGTTCAAGTACAAGCACCAAAAATTTACACACCGAAATAATTAATTCATTACCAAATTATAGGTGTTATCTATCGTCAGTACTCGTTGATACTGTTAATAATAGGGGATAACGAAGATTTGTATTTTAAAACAATACTTGAAAGGTTATATACAGTATATATAGGTGTTCGCGTATCAACTACAGTTATCTAATAAAGCCAAGTAAGCGTTTATGTGGTTACTTTAATCGTCTTCTTTGCGCGTTTTCTTTCGTTGTTTTTTACAGAAACAATAAATACGCGCACATTAATCTAAATATCAAAATAGAGTAACCGTTACTGACCGTGACTGTCCATTAGAATATTCAAAAGTACGATAAAAGCTTCGACTACGGTAAAAGCTTCGGATGATTTATCGATTTGTAGTTACGCAGCGATCACTCTACGTTCAAGTTCAGTACGGTCGGCCTCGGGCGGACTTCGCTCGCAGGGCTTGCGCGAGGGAGCGCGCGCGCCGCGGGGAGGGCCGAGGCGAGACCGTCGGCCCGCGTTTGATGCATAAGTGATCAAATGGACTGGAGGCGCGGGTCGACGCTCCGTTGCGCAACGTACCGTTACCTATCTATTTAAATTGGGTTCGGATAAATTTGACGTACAAGCGCTCGGCCCTCGTGCCCGGGGCCGGCGCCCGCCGCCCGCCGCACGTCACCCGCCGCACGCCGCACGCCGCGCCAGATCACAAGGCGGTACGTGCCGCCGCCGCCGCGCCGCGCCGTGCAGTGCTCGACTTATGTAACAGCTTTGTCGCTGTAGTCATTTTTTTTTGCACGCCAAAAGCATTCTCGTTAAGCAATAATCGATTTGACAAAAAACTTCCCACTCAATATAAGCTTCGTAAAAAGGCTGATGCATGCAGTCTAATGGAAAAGACTAACGGTCCGCGATCGTTTAGGCACGAGCGGAGATGGCCATCTCGGACACCCGCTTCCGACTCTTTGCACTTCGATAACAACAGACGCTCGAATGGACGCGTGCACTCGTCACCGGCCCGTTGTGTAGTTTTTGTACTTGTTGCTCTAATCTAATGTAGGTTTATGAAGTGAAAGCAAATCGCACGAGCCGCCGAGGTGGCCGCGGCCAAATGTTCAATTAGAGGGCGCGCGGCGGCGGGCGGCGGGCGGCGGGCGGCGATATCGAGGCGCTTATTAACTCGATCGTGTTCTCGACGGCGTAGGCGTGATATTCAATATTAATGTAGCGTGAAATAATTTGGAGCATTTTCCAGAGACTATCAATCTGGACCGTTAATGAGATCGGGCCGAGCGCGGCCGGCGCGCGGAGGGCTCGTCCGGCAATTTGTGACCGGCGACGGCATCGCTCCGGGCGCCGGTAATGGCGCTTTTATCGACCTCGTCACTAAATGATTTTCATGAAGTTGTGAAAATTCGTTATCATATTAAACTAGCTGTTATTAAAGGCAAAAAATCTAGTAGATACAAATATAATATTTATATACATGAAACTAAACAGTTTCATTGCTTATCAACAATGAAATATTAATTTCATTCCTATCTCTCTTTAGATAGTTACTCCATATTATTACGAATAGATTCATAACACAAATCAAGCCTATACTCTCCCGATCTTAAAATTGAAAAGTAGTAACACACTGTCGTAGAAATGGGAAAACTGAAAGTTGGTCATCGCACGTTACAAAACGCGCGTCCGGTTAGGCGGGTGACACACAACGGGCGCGACCTCCGACCGCGCGCTTTCACCGCCCGCGCGCTCGTCCCGCATCGCGGACGGCCCCAGCCACGGCTACTTAAACAAACGCCACTTGAGCACACAGAGCTCGAGCTGCATGGCGCCGTGCTTGAGTAGAATTGAAAATGCTGCCGTTTGTGATATTAAGCAAGAGAATGCGAAGAAGTCATGTCAATGTACTCAAAACCACGTGATTGTTATGATAGCGTACCACATCCTAACAACGAGTGGACGTTATGTCTGCTAGGTCAACAGATCTTTTAGGTCATGTAATATATGAATAGTATATAAGGTCTAAGTAGATACAATATAAAAAATATATCACTGTTGTATAGAATGAATCAAATCTTCGAAACACTGTGACATTCTATTTTTTATAATAGAGTTCCCTATTAATTATTATACAACTGGATATATGCAAATTCAGTATTATATCAAATACCTTTGTTATATCTATTTTATTATGTCAGTTATTTTGTATTATATTATAGAAAGTATACTAATATGCAAGCCCGAGTTTAAAATGTAATAATTTAATAAAAAAGGTGTTTTTTAAATTATTACTTTTTGTACCTTACGAATAATTAATTATATAGTTAGTTTATGAACGGTTAAAGGACACAGATGAAAACTTTGCCAATTTTTGCATACATTATTATTATTTAAGCTTGTCTTATACAACATTATAAGTTTCGATTTTGAATCATATTAGCACAATGTTAAGTTGCATACATCATTTCACTGGATGCGGCAAGTTCTTTATATACGGAACTGTAATTACCTACCGTACTTTGTTTAAACGTTTACAATATCATTAGATATATCAACCAACATTCACGAATTTGGGTTAAAATACATGCAAAATACATACATGCCTGCATTACATCAAAAACATGGCAAGTGATACATATTTTCATCAAACTCGATCAAATCGTCCACTCAGTACGTTCACTATTCGTTATTTGTACCAAGAGCGCGGGCGTGCGCGCGCTGGCCAGCGCCCGCGCGACGTCAAGAGACGGACATAACTCTCAATCGAGGCACTTCCTTCGACGCTGACGTCTCAATTGCTGCTCTTTTGTAATCAACCATTTGTGCTGGCACTTGGAAACGCGCCGCTACCGATCCCAATCATTAAATAATAAATCAGGTATTCCACCGCCCTCGTTAATGGCCACTCGGGTATTTCGTGACGCAACGGCGGATTGCGTTTTTTAAACAATTTCCGGTTGTGTTGTCAAATCGCGGCAGAAAATAGATCGAATGCGAGTTTACCTCCCACAGGTCAGCGGTTTTCAGTTTCAACAAAAGCGGGGTATTTGTTTTGCGTTTAACTCAATTCATATACTTGTTCGACCTATGTAAAGTATCATTACTGTGCAAGGGCTACCTCTAGCCGGAGGCGTCCACACTGACTATAAGTACATGTTCGGAACTCTAATTCTACCCAATTTAGTTATTATTTTAAATTACTTATTATTTAAACTAAGTTCCCAAGAATATTAAAATTATATTAAGTAGTAGACAAAAGTGGATGTAACAGAATCTAGATATAAAGATGATTTTCTCAGACACCATCTAACATAAAACATTAGAATTGATGTGAATAGGAATTTCAAATTGACAATGTTAATAGAAAAATGTAAAACATCGAGAAAAAAACTGAAGGTTATCGATTATTGCATCGAATTAGAGTGGGAGAAATAGAAAACTTAGTAGTTTTCAAATTGTAATTTTTTTTTTTGTTTAACAATGGTATGAAACAATGATGGGATTTTTGTTATTAAATGAAAGATGCACAACATTGAACACAAACCTGCGAGACAGTATTTTAATAGTATAAACTCACCCCTATTTCTCAGGAGGTTAGACAGAGGCTATTAAATTTTCACATGATACGATCCATGTATATGCTTATTGCTTTTCTGACATACATCAATCTTACCACGCAAGCTCATCGGTTTCACCTGCTTAAAATTTGGTCTTAACTTTTTGGTCCATTTCTATCACAAACATTCGCTCTCCTTTTATTCATCCTCTTTTTGATAGCCTTAATCACCGCAACGTCCTTTTACTATATCTTACTACACTCTTTGTTTTAATCTGAATTTAGATAAATATTTCACGGCTTATGTTATGGCGTTCGTGTCCAATTGACATAAAACCTAAATTAAATCTACTTAATGCTACACTTATATTTCATTCGTAAAATTTCTAATAATGTTGCGGAACACTACCCGCCCGAGTGCGACGCGCAGCTGTCTAAATTTATTCAAACGTTTGTACAAGCATAGCCCGAAAAGACACTTGTGTTAATCAAAAAACATTTACCGACACTTCGGGAAATTGTACATTTATGTAAACATAACAATATGTTATTTTCATAAAAATTCTCCGAACTAATATGTATGTACTAATAATTTTATAATACTTATAATATATCGCCAAGACAAGCGCCACAGAATTCTGTATTTAGCTTTTTATAAACAAATAGGTGGTAGGTATAGCGTGTTTGTATTTTGTTCCTAATATTATATTTTTGCTTAAACGATTTGTTTCCAGAAAGGCATAAACTTTGTGTATATACGAAAACTTTTGTACCAACTGTAGGGATACCAATTTTCCCTTTGTGCGTTAAGAGTTTAGATTAGTACCACATCATGTACCGTATGGAATCGATCATGCACCTTTTTCTGTAAATATTCATAATCTTCTTTTTTAGAACAACTGCTATTAACTAAGAAACTATAGCCATTGAAGTAGCCGTTTCTGGGAAAAATAGCTTAGAACATGAATTAAAAATTCACGAACTAATAACCTTAGTTAGCAATAGTTGCCGCGCGGCCTACAATCGTCGCGTCGCACAGCCGCGTGCGGTCATCGAACTTGCACGGAAGGTGGGTATTTTGTTTATTCACTGTTTTTTTTCAATTTTTAATGATAGAGACGTTTTTTGTAATGATAATATAATATTACTGTTAAGTTACAGTTATAGTTTAATTGTTCCGTTAAAGATATTGTCGTTTTTGAAACTAAAATTGTGTGTGATTAATATTGAAATGTTTAATAACAATTCCTTTTACTTCTATCGACGTAAACATCATTTATTGTTGGAGAATTTACAGAAGTGACATTGCTGCGGCTCTAAAACTTTATAGTGAAACTTATCCTTATACTCCATAATCTGCGCGTTTGCAAGTAATATTGCGTACTGTGTATCGTTTACGCGATAATTTGCGTTAGTTTGCCTTGTTTGTTTAGAGTTGAGTGGAAAACGTGTGAACAATCAGAGACTAATTTAATATTACCGTCGGCAACCTTTACATCACTGACAACATCAAATGTCATTGACTGGACACTGGCTAGACAAATGATTTAAAAATAATCGCGGAGCCCAAACTCGGGGCAGAATTCGACTTCGTTTACGCGACGCCACGACCCGACGACCGCGCTAGCGCTTGTTGTTTAGCCGAGAATTGTTTTAAAAAAGAAGGAGATTATGAATATTTGCGGAAAGATGCATAATCGATTCCATACTGTATACCTACGCGGTTGTTATAATCTTACTGTTTTCTATTCTAATATTATAAAGAGAAAAGGTTGTATTTTTGTTTGTAGTGTAGAAATCTAAAACTATTGGACCTACTTTAAGATTTTTTTCACTTGCGCTTTATTACCATAGAGTAACATCTATTGTACATTATTTTCAAAAAAATTATGGATCTCTATAAAAACTCCAATAATGTAACCCAAGGTGCAAATTTTACCTAATAAATTTCTTATATCGCCTCCGCTACGGAAATTATTGATAAGAAAACAAAATAATGTATTAATGGTTTGGAGAACATATCAATATCCACAAAAAGATTCGCGATACCATACATCCGACTATTATAGTTTTGTCACTATAACTACTTTTTATATTTAAAAAGTTAAGCCTATAAAAACTTCGATCATGATATTGATAAATTATACCCTCCCAGTATGTGTAATTGCACCAGACTTTTGGTAAAGGAATTACGGGGCAATTTAATTATAGCAAAAAACATCACCGGCCTTGCAGCCGGTCAGTTTTTGCCCTTACAATAAATAAATCCCAGGGACAAACTTTTTCGATGGTATACATCGGCTTAAGAAAAGAGTTTTCTTCCCAATTATATGTTAACCTTTCTCGAGTAGGATCAGCTGAAAATCAGTATATTATATATTCTTGCCACTAACGAATAGCACTGCTAACATATAAGTGTGTATTGTGAAGCTTTAAGGTATTGCTTTCCAGATTTCGTTCTTTTTCTAGCGTATAGTAGCGTGATCGGTATACATGGACTAGTTATTTTTATGTGTAGAAAGAAGAAACTACATCAGTATTGTTGTTCTTGACAAGGTACACAATTGATGACCCTGCAAGATTTTGTATATATATGTCACTACGCAGAAATATTAAAGCCGATTTGAATGAAGCATAGAAATAGCTTTAATTTTGACATTTATTTAATTTAACACATTGTGATCACAACATGTTCAATTAAATAAATGTCGGAACGTGCAAAGCCAGGCCGGACCACTAGTCTTATAATACATATAACTTGTGAGTAGTTTGCTCATTGTACAAAATAAGACATAATGTACCTACTCTGGAAGATATGAAATAAAACAAAGCGAGTCGATAAAATATTTGTGTCCCATTCAAAGCATAAATAACAGCACTCTGTTACAACCCACTGTTAATTGTTACATTTTTGTTACATATTTCATTTATTTTTATTGTATTTTTCGAACCACCGATAGAATTATTTCGTAACAATACTTATACTCAAGATAGAAATACGTCACCTTAATTATAAATTTAAATGAAACGTATTAATTAGTGTTTCGTATACAATCTGGGTGTGGCGTTAGAATGACAAAAAGTATATTGTACTAAACCTAAAAAAATGGTCCAGTTCTTCATAAATGAAGATTGCTCAGCTGAACTTGAAATACGAAACGATTAGATACATTATTTCTGCTATTTCGCAACAATTAATATGAGAAAATGATTTCAATGCCAAATGAATTATCGTTATTATCTGGTGCCCGGCCTTCGCCCGCTAGCATCGGAACAGTAATTACACCGCGAAACAATTTCGCGGGCCAAAAAAAAAATGTAACTGCGATTAAGTGTTATAAACCGTGAATAAACTTGACTTCATTCGTATTCTAAGCTCGTATCATTGAAATATTCAACAGATAATTTTATATTAAGAATGATTAATTTAAGGACATTTGTCTTGGATATTGTGGGAATGTTGTCTAGCTATTTAGGTCTAGGTCTCACATTTGGCAAATGATATAATTCGTTTATACTACAGATACTGATATAATTCGTTTACTACAGATACTTAAAAAAAATACGATACAAACGTTTAATTTTACTTTTATTTGATATACAATTGAAATAATTTAATGGTCTGTAGAATAAACACAAGGTACATAGACGCACCTTAATATTGTCAGTTATTAAAGACTTGCAATATTTTATATACTGTTCAACAATAATATAGATATACATATAGTGTTTATATACGATATATATATATATATATATATATATATATATAGTTTTTTGGTCTTTATAATTTTTTTCTAAGAACATAAAATCAATTAAGATCTGTTCACCCGTTTTGGAGAGTGGTCCGGAAAAAACATATAGACAAATACTTAATCGACATAATAAAGAATAGCCTACCGTTTATAGTTATCGTTCTTACTATATCCCAAATTTTGTGAAACTATTTTATAGTTATAAGAAAACATACAAACAAACAGTCAGACAGAGGAAAAGTTTGCGAAATGGTGGATATAGATTAATAGCATCATAAAATGAATATTTATTACAAAATTTAAAAATTATCTCGTATGCACAGAGTTTGCAGATTTATATATTCGTTTCTTTGTAATCTAGTCCTCAACAACACCTCCGACTACTATTACTATGGGAAAATTAATTCTCCACCAATATGGTAGTTTACTGATATTTTGAAATAATAAATTTGTTGATGAAATTTTTAAAATGGCTTAACGTGATGACTAAAGAGAATATCAAAATTAAAATCGGTTAAAAAAACAATGCGCTATAAGCCATCAAAAATTCTATGCCGTCTCTTTCTTGCAAAAGGAAATTTAACGTTAGTCTGTAGAGCGCCAATAGGATAGTATTAGCAGAAAATTATTTTTCCCAGTGATGATAACCAGTTGGTTTTTATATTCGATATTTTCGAACAGCGACATATAGTTTTCTCTAAAATACAGTAGTAATATTGTGTTTACTGACAGCTACCTATTCGAAATGGGACCTAATGATTTTGGTATGAAGAAAATTGAGATAAATAATAAATCTAACTAGACTTTTACTTACACTTACTAGAGTTCGATAACCCAAGTAGTAGCAGCACATCAACAGCTCGTATCCATACTGCATTGCAACTCAAATAACTCAACCAAAAAAATGAATGCACCTGAATTTTAATAATGTCAAAAACATATCTATAAACAGACTCGCGTCGATAGCCAAACATAATCAAGGTCTGGTTTTCACATGTGTATTGCGGTCGTAGATGGCCATTAGTTGTGCCCAAGTCCATTTGGTCTAATGCAAGTGGCCTCCAGCTACGACCGAAGGCGCGCGTGATTCAAAACTACGACGTGTCGGTGTGACGGCCTGGTCAGATCTTGGTCCTTAAGCCTTAGGGTATAAATCGTTGTGGACGCGATCCCGTATACTTATCTATCGAACGACCGTTTAAACGATAAAAAATCCAATACTTTCACATTTCTTTCTCGCAAAGATGATACAACTGGAAACGGTACATTATTCAATCTGTGATCAAAAGGTTTTTTTTTGCATTGCCCATTGTTTGTCTTTAACGACCGATTGCGTAACAACACAAAGAAACCTGCTTCGTGATGATTTCTCAGTAGCCGCCGGTAAATCGAGATTCTTTTTGTAACTCAGCTAATATTGCGTCCATTGTCTCTGCACGCTATGGCAATTTATCGGAGCGCTCAGCCTCGGTGTTGCTACTGTCATCAAAATTACATTTTGATGCTAGCGACTGCTATTGCTTGTTTTTGTTTTTTTGCTGAAAAAGCTCACAGATATATATCAATTACTAAACAGTCGAAAGGCATTTTTGTGGGGCTTTACAAAATTATACAATATATTTTTTATGAATGATGTCAATAAAAAAATCGCTAATCAGAATGAACAATCATAATAATGGAATTGTCAAATAAATCGTACCGGCGTGATGGAGTTCCATACTATAAATCATCGCGTCACCTACTGTGTTTGTTAAATATGACCCAAATTTGTTCCAATTAAAAGAATTATAAAAAGTTATCATAGCCTAAAATTTTAATCTGATGCTTTTTGAATATTCTACCAGCTATTAGACAAATTTAACTTATTAGTCCTCGATGAAATTAAGCAACGTATTTTCGCATTTTCTTTTTACGCATATTTTTAATTCTTTCGGTTTCATGAGAATATTCAACATTAGTATATTTTCTTCAATATCTTTTAAACCATGAATTTATAATTTTTGAAAAGAAATGGTTTGTATTTCTTATAACAAAACCTTTCATTTGATATATCACGTGATGTAGTTGTTAAAAGTTTTATATATATTTAAAAAAGCCCTCAAAATTAATCCCATAATCGAAAATAGTTCATTTTCACTTTATTTCAGAGATCGCGTTATTTAACTCAGTGCATAAACGAAATTGCAACTTTTTTCATCGAGTATTATTGAGATACTGTAACGGACGAACAGATAAATGCGACAATGATCCTATAAGGGTCCCTCTTTATTCATCGGTTGTATAAACCCTAACAAATAAAATAAATAAATAAAAATAAGTAATAAATTCGAATAAAAACAAAATCATGACGTAAGTATTGTAGCACGAATGGTACCCTTCATAAGTTTCGGGCTATCCGGGGTCTTGAATTAAAAACGCCAGGAGGATAACTGTATTTATTTGATCAGTTCTTCAATTTCTCTGTTTATGAATTTTATATATACTCAACCTCACACGTTAAACACTTCACATTCAATTTTTTAGTACTATCAAGGCCTCTATACGTGGGCAAGAGCCCTGTTCAATTCTTTTTCTCGGCACCGACTGTAAACCTCTTACTCTCTTGTTATTCGCCAGCTCGAATTTTAGACCTAAATTTAAATGAATATATCGAAAGCAAATAGAACCCACGTTCGCGGGACTGAGCACGGAAGCCGGATGTCTCATATGCTACCTACACCCAATTCAGTTACTACAGTATCGTCAATAAAAATTCATTTATTTTTAAATCGTTAAAATCAGACTCACAACGTAGGTTCCGTATAATATGGTATTTAAAATAAGCTAAGTTGAGTAACCATTAGTTAACACATTTGGAAATTAGAGCGTGTTAAAAAATGAACAGATCTGATGACTTTATTTTCGTCGAAGAATTACTGAATATTAATTTCTTTTTTAATGTGTAATATTACATTTCTTGAAGTCACGAATGAATTCAAAAAATTGAAGCGAAAATATTTTTAGTCTTAAAATCTTTAAATAGTTCAATAATACATAGTCAATGAGAAAAACAGGTATATCGTTGACATAAACACCAAAATCTTATCATATTCACCATTTATAATCTATTTAGAAAATGTTATGAAGTCGGTCAAATAAAATGAAAGGTTCACGACTTCTTATTCTTTGCGATTGGAGGGTCGCGTAGGATGGTCCTGAAAAACGTTGCTTGCAAAAACAACGTTTTGCAGAAACCTTTCCATATTATACTCTTAGTGGTTGAGCAACCGAGCTTTGCTCTGCGTATTTCGAATTTGCCGTGAGAATACGATAACTTCACACGGTAAAAGTCACTATGTTTATTTCCAGTAATAAATACTTAAATACATAATATGCATGCATTAAACAATGCAAAATCACGTGCTACCTGCTTTCGCGTCAATAGTGTCACATACTGCAATCTGTCTAATTTACGACATGTAATGCTATCTTTGATTTAAAACGTTACGTTAAGTTTACTGGCACCTCCGTACTATATCCATTAGTAAAGTACCGTAGTAACAACCTTAAAATTTCACGAGATGGCGCTATAAAGCAATGCTTAGGAAAAAAAATTTAATCGCATTTTATGTTTAAGACACCTGTATACGGCGTACAGTTTGATCGAAACTGTTAGAGTCGAAATAGCGATGTATAAGTTTGTATACATTCAGTATACAAGAATTATTCAAATTATTCATTTAAATTAATAAGGTAAATGAAGAAAAACAAAAAAAAATACAAATAATAAAAATCTCAACAGCTGTAACTCCATAAAATTGCATTGCGAGATACAAAACGATAAGCTTATCCTTTTCACGGTATCGTTACAGATGTCACGCTCGGCGAAGAACAAAAGCGTTGATAGGTCACGGATCACTGCATCGATCACGCGTATCTCGTTTATTACATAACCGGAGATAGATCGCGCTCCCTCCCCCCGCCCGCCCGTTCCGCCGCCATTGCCCTAATGATAATCATGATCAAGTGTACGCAATCCACGCGTTTAATTGATTTCGTTTCACATCACGCGCACGCCTCCATCCAACGATATATAATAGATCCGTCCGTGTTGATACCGTGTGTACGATATACGTTATACGGCGGGATACAAATAACCTCAGGACGTATATCCTTATACATTTATATTATAAATCTCTTGTATTTGTTCGCGGCGACTAAACATGCTTACGTGTGCACTGGATTGTTACTGCTTTTCGCATTTTTTAATATTTCAATATGTTTTTATTAAGAATTGTGCAGCATCGTTTCGCGATACCGAACGATCTCAAAAAAAAACCATATCAACAAGAATCGAAAAATACCCTAATTATTTAACATACACCATAAAATATACAACATGTGGTTTTGTTATTAACATGTCGATATAATTTTACTACCAAAAAAAGAAACGCAATGTCTCCAATCTAAATTACGATGCTCACGCTTTATACGCAACAGATAAGTATAACAGGCCACCTGAACACACTTCCGTAACTAACATTCCTCTGTCGAAGTAAGAATTCCGTCGGTGGCCGGCGCGGACCGCGGCGAGAGTCACGCGGCGTCAGCGGCCTGCGCTCGTAAGTCCGCGGCGCGTGCCATCCGACGACGCCGGCGACCAACGAACGTCGGGCTTTTGTCGTACACCACATTCCCATCGGAGGACCGTGATATACGAGCAGGAGGGGACATCGCGGGGGAATGGCTAATACGTTTTACAGCGACCCCCCGATAGGCGTTCGCCGTTCCCTAGTTTAAAATTCAGGATTATGAAAGAAAGTGAGTTCGGTTCTAAATACGAGGGATTAATTTCAATGCTACGGGTATTACTGCTGAAAAATGTTTTATTTCAAGAATTTTATTAAGTCCATGGCTGTTATATATTTAAATAATAGCCGTACCCTCGACTTCGTAAAAGGCGCCTAAAAATCAATAGAAAAAATCAACATTTTTTCCGTAGGCTTATTTTAATGAAACAATGCCTACTTAAAGTGCGCTCAAGTTACCTTCGAAAACCGCATGAAAATTCGCCTTACAGTTTTACAAATTAGTGTATTGAAATAGACAAACAAAATTTTAACGATGACCTTATTGTATTCTATACTTATCACCCGCAAACAGTTTTTGACAAATATTTTAAATGGACAGACACGATAACTAGTCTTATTATATGTATAGAATATTCACTACGTTACATTCATCGATGTATATAGATCGTCCCTACATAGAGAAGACAATGAAAAAACGGCTCGACATTTAGCACGTGATCTTTAACGCGTATTTGTGCGTGCATTCTCTGATTCCTATTTCTATAGACTCTCTGATTGATCGGTATTAAAACAACAGTGAGCATCATTACCACGAGGCGAGAAAAGAGAGTGTCTTTTTACCAGAAAACGTGTCCGAAGATGTCGAGTACTCCCGAATGACTGAATACAAAACCAATCTGATTTTGCAGATCAGATTGGTTTTATAGAACCGTTTTAGTTGTTGTTGTGGTCTTTCTATATACATCGATGATTAAGTTTTAATATATATTGGATATATCCTAGAGTTATTAATCGTCAGGAACATAAAAAATAAAGCAAGTAGATTTCATACATGAAAATTATTGACTTTACTCACTTTTAAAAAATATGGAACATTTTTCATGTTTTTAAAAGTATCAACTCATATGTAAATTCAAAAAGAGAATAAGGAAGAAGGAAAAAATCACTAAATGTTTAAATCTTTTCAGAAACATGAAAGTCCTATGGTTTAAAGAAACATAAATAGGCTAAACGTGAATAGAATCAGGTGCAGTAATTTTTGAATATATTGCAAAGATAATCATGTGTATATATGCATACGCAATATAGATACGTGCATATCTGCATATATATATATATATATATATATATATATATATATATATATATATATATATATATATATATATATATATATGTAAAACTCCCCATTTGTCAATTTTGTTAATATTTCTTCTGGGATATATTCCACGACATAGAACGTATGAAACTTAATGATCGAAATTAATACAACGCGAGTGCGAACTTGCGCCGGTCAAACCGACAATAAGAATTATGGAAAGACATTATTGCGACGCGAGTTTTGCCTATATTGATACCGACCATAAAGTCGCACGATATGTACCTACTGACATAACGAGCACTCTGCGCAGATGGTATCTAAAACACAAAATTCGGAACAATATAGCTCCGATATTTTATAAATATCACAACAAAGAACACTATCAAAATATTCATTTCGAGCCTATCACGTAGCTCTACGGTATCAGAAGATCGGCTGACTCATGCTATCGATTCGATTTCCCCATTGTTATTTTGGGGTGAAGTACACGTAGATGGGTCGATGTTGCTTCATCTATACGCTCTCATCGTCCGATACCGGATGCCGGCGATTGTGGATTATTTCGGTCTCGGCGAGCATACACCGGCATGCTCCGGCGCAGACGCGGCTGCCCGCCGCTCCGGCGCATAACGAAACGTCTGCGTAGCGCGCCGATTTAGAAATATCCGCGAACACGCGCTATGCGAATACACGCTCCTTATACATTCGTTTGTGAGACACTATAAATACATGTGATTCAATTTGTCTTACTGTTCTGTTGGATTAATTAATACCTGTTCTTAATATTATAGCAACTAGGAAATAAATATATTTCAATATAAACTGTCCAATTTTGCAGAATTCATAAAAACTTTTGTATACATTATGATAATTAAAAACAAGATTTGTAAAAGCTCATTATGCATGCTTATTTATAAACTAGCGTGCATTACGTGCAATACAATTAATTATTATATATTAATGTTTAAAAAGTAAATGCCTCGTTTCTCCGATCAATTAAAACTTAAATGTTTAAATATTACTCATAACACTCATGTAGTTTCTTAATAAAAGTGTGAACGATGAATAAGCGGTGTGTGTAGAGACTATATTAAAAAATCATTTCAATTAATAACGAAATATGTACAGTTTCCATTTTATATTCGAAAGTGTATTACTGAATAGTAATTACTAAAAACTTAAAATAAATATTCTTTTAAATTGTCATGGACACGTTATTAGTAACTTCCAGATTTCTAAATAACGTTGCTCATATGATTGTCGTAAACCCCTTACACCCCCAGGGTTTTTTCAGCCATCGCAATATTGATTTTGTAATATTTTTCTAATAAAAACTGCATTCTCCACTTTAATTGTTCAGGGAATCTATATAAAACGATTTACAATAATTAGATTCTCATACCACGGAGAAAAAAATCAGTAAAAGTGGTATTGATGGATTTGCATAATTCTCACATTTAAAATATTTTCTTAAAATATAAATTGCCAGTTTGTATTTCATACACGAAATCTAACATTAGTTTTCAAAATAGTGTTTTCATTTAAAATGATTTCTTCGACACTTTAAAAGTCATCTTAATCAAGAATGACATGTTGAAATGCTGTTTTGAAATAGAAGTAATTATTTTCAATCAAAAAAACGTCATCGATCGCCGTCACTTCGTTGTTATCGAACGTGATATGTCTTAATTTAACGAGGAAAAATAACCAGACAACTGGGTGTCAGATTTACGGACCGTAAATTCTGAATAATATTTAACGTGCGGGACCACCTTATTCCAATAATAAATATTATAACTAATTTTCCAATATTAATAAATTAGATAATAATAAACAATGTACATTTTATTTTCTCTTCGGAAACTCGTTCTTAAACGGAACCTATGACTGTTTTTTTTTCATTTAATTCCAAAATCAGATCAGATGCTTTCAGATCTGTTGTAAGTATGAATGATCGAGATTTGTTTACGAATACGTTGGGCATAAATCAAACCCGAATGCGATATAAAAATAATTAAAAAATATTGTATTCAACTTTAAGTGGCACATCGTTACTATAAAAAAATTCAGCCGTGACTTAGGGCCTCTTGCACCACCTCTTTTAAACTCGCTTTTAAATAAAAGTCACTTCTAAAATAAAATTTGCATTCCATGTCTACCTTTCAACGGGTTTTAGCCCGAACAACCGTCAAAAGGCAGTCATGGAACGCGAATTTTATTTTAAAAGTGACTTTTTGTTAAATGTTAGTTTGAAAGGAGATGGTGGTAGAGGCTCAGAGAAGGAGGGACGCAAAGATCCCGAAACGTCACCATAAAGATTCCCTTTTCGCCTTTAAGTCGGAACACTAAAAGTACTTTCCGAGTGTAAATCACATTTCATTGACTAGCTTGTATCTTGTTTATAAGTGAGTTGTAGATGATATATTAATAGATCTTCATCAAAAATAAATTAATCATGTCTAAAATAAAATATCTATCAATCTATCTATTAATAAACTTCATTAAGTACAAATACAGCATCTGTATCATTTTTGAAATCATAAATCAGACGTATTCATTTTTACTAGCAATATTTTAATTTGTTTTGCGAAATGTATTCTAAAATTTTAAAGCACACAAAAACATCATAAAACAAACTCTGACAGCGCTACGTTTATATTTTTACGTTATATTTTTACGCCGGCTTAACATCTTCCACGAACTCACGTATGCAAATTAGGATTCGAGGAGGTATATTTAAACAGGTCGTGAGAGCCAACAAAGTTGGACAAACAGATTTTAGGACCACTCCTAGAAGTCAAATAAAGATAAAAACCAGTCTGGGGTTACAGTCGCGCTTTTGAGCACGCAATTTTTATTATTTATTTACCTTTATAGTGATTCCGTCCTATTAATTAACAGGTATCCTTTTTATTCAGATGATTACGATTCCTTTTTATTCGGCGCGCATGAGCCTAGATCAATTTGGTTTTACTGCGTATAACATTGTTCCAGTCGCAGACACTATATGTCGTCTCATAAATGTAATCCACACAATCCACATAATTTTTGAAAATTTAATTAAATTCACTATGCAATCAATTCATTATATTAGACCATCGTGCGAATGCGCGATAGTATAAATCTATTTAGAGATTCTTGTCATAACTAAAATTAATGTTTTACAATAAAATTATTTTCTCACGTCTTTCTTTTGACAAAATGGTATGATTTTAACTTTTTCAGATTTTATATCGATGAAAGGTTGATCAAAATCCGTTCAATAGCTGCTCGTAGCGAGGTCACATTTAAAAATCATATAGACCTTAAGGAGGAAACAGAAGCTTAAAAACTCTAAAAAAAATCATCTACAACCTCAACCATTTCTACAATTTCATTCTCAGAAATCGGATGAATGTTTTATTGCATTTATCTAGATAGTAATTAAACATGGCTTTAACCGGCGTCTAGTAACAAGCATGAATAGATAGGGTTTTGTTTTCAAGAGATCACATCTCTAACGGTATCAATGCGAGTAACAGATTCAGAATTTATTTATACTAATATTACGTTATACAGACAGTCGATGGTCGGTCGTACGGACGAGATACGGAGAGATGTAGGCGAGGCAATCATACAATTTAGGTTAAGGGGCTCCAACAATCGCTTTGATAGTTGAAAACCCTTCCGATGAGAACCTAAAACTGTATCAAACGTCGCGTCTCTTCAAATCCGATATGTATTGTATACATTATACAGTAGATATACAACAGAAACCATATACTTTCTTATGTGATGAACAAAGATACAAGAGACGAGGTAAAGAGGAACAGTTTTTTTATACACGAATATAGTAATACTGGATACTGGAAGTTGTAACTAAAACTGGCTAAAGCCAAAACTACAACCCGCAAAAATACTCGCTTTTGTAATATTTGCTTAGTGAGTTATTCTTTGTTCTATTATATATAGTATTCCCGGTACTGTTAGTCTTTAACAAATTAACTCCTTAACATAAGTGGTAATACATGTTTGATCATTGTGTTTAATTAATACTCAAGTAGTTTTATTACTCAATATCAACAAATTTGCATATTCATATTTAGTTACCATATATGTTAATTAAGCCATTTGAATAGAAAGTGACCAATTAAGCGTTTTTGACGTGACAACGTCTTATAATTCGATGGAGCCGGTTGCACGCACGAAAAACATGACTCATGCGGCGTTACCTCGCTCTGAGGCGTTCCATTTAAGGCTTAAAGTGCAAGCGAGAGCGCGGAACGAGCGACAAAGAGGTACAATCGGCCTCCGCGTTCGGCAGCGTTCGACATCTGTCTCTCTCTTACTTGAGTGAGCGATGCGTCCGTGTAGACAGCTGCTATACAATAATACATTTACATGTTTTTGTCAAGTATGAAGTGCAGTGAAAAGTGAATGTGGTGTCAATTGTTTATAGCAATGATAATTGCGGCGATAAAGGTAATGATTCTTTCGATGTTAAATATATGTTCAGTGATATATTGTCGAATATTCGTTCTTTCATCGTTAAAATAAATAGCATCGGTCCGCTAGTGAAGCGATTGTAGGTTATGCTTTAATTGACAAAACTATAACAATAAGTTAACAGAACTATTTTACGATGAGTAAAAAATCAATTGCTTTACTATTCGATCGAAATAATTATAGAGCGTAGCTATGATTTCAAAAAATTAAAACATAAATGCTAAATCTTCCACATATCATAACAACGTGTCTGAAATGACAGGTAGGACCAGCCAGCCGCCAAAGGGAACAATTTTCTCCTATATCAAATAATAAATAAAATTGACATAATTGTATTTATGCGTACAAATAAATGTAACTTGATCAATTCAATTGTGATTTCCATTTACCTCCTTCTCTATATCCATACAAAATATCTATCAAACAAATAAAATTAAAATTTTCTTTTGAAAAATGAAACCATTCCATCAGTATTTTCTTATGACGTTGTCACGTTCTACTATCGTCAGTAAACCGACTTTATTTAGTAACTTTTAAAAATCATGAGTATTATTATATTTTATACATGCACAACATCTTTTTTTATATTTTTTATCGGCAATTAATATAAAAATGTATATTATCTAAGCGTATATTTACTCAACATTGTATTTTCCACAAATTTTGTTTAGTCTTCAATTTCTAGGGCCTACTCACTGAAACATTTGAAGAAATATTAAAGTTTCTGTGGAAAGTAATGATTCTTTAAAATGTGATGACAGGCAATGCTAGTCCGTCTTTGTCTGGTATGCATGAGCGGCAGTGATCACATATTCTCCGATGAGTCGCACGTTCGTTTGTCTATTTAAAATCTTATAAAAAATTACTAACACTTTTTAGCAAAAACTTTGCAGGGACGATAAAATATTTGCCGCGCAGATATAATCTGAGTGATGTCGCGTCATAACGTTTACGTATTTACTTGGAACAAGTAAATTTTTTTACAGTGAAACACGTTAGTGCTGGAGACAGCAAAAAATAGTAAAACTATTTGTACATCTACCTCAACTATGAAAATTATTCTGAAAGTGAGATTGGTGGGCATTTTGTTACATAAAAAACACATAAACTTTCCACGTTGCAATAAAATTGCGTACCTAAAGACGTAACGACAATTTACATTTTGATCCGTAACCACATATCTATATGTATGAAGTGACGAAACACGGACGGCGATAGACAGACCGGTCCACGAGCACGTATCATTTGATAAACTGTAGGAAAAGTTGAACAAGAAATGATCGATGTTTTTCTTTTAAATCAGCACCGATAAGAAAAACCAGACGACTAACACAACCAACACAGCCCTGCGATCCAACAGTCTAAAATAGCAATGTACATACCGGCCGCGTCCGTCGCAGAAGTGACGACCGCCGGCCAAGGAGAATTTCGGAGTGGGGACCGGCGGCTGTTCAAACGTAATGCAGGCCGACCTCCGACTAAACGGGGGTGACCGCAGGGGACCGCCGCCAACCTTTGGATGCATAAACCCACAGATTGGATTAACAATGTACCCTCGCAACGTGACGTATGAGCGAGCTTACAATAACTTTTTTCGCCGACGGCCGTCTATAATATTACCATGACTTGTAAGTTTAAAATGAACGCAATAAAATTTCCATGTACACATAAATATTGTTACAGGATACGCTAAAGCTGCAATAATTCAAACATAGCCACAGACGGTGGGTAGCCGTCTCGTGCGCATGGAAAATAACCGCTTTCTCGACTAATGAGATAATTACGCGCCCCACAATAATTACGCCGTACGTGAGGAGATTGAATATGGAGATACCGTCCAAATGTGATTATCAAACGAAATACTCCGCGGCGGCACAATGCTGAGCCGAAACAAATCAACAATTACGAGTCTGAAGAAATTTGGATATGTTCAAATTTTATTCAGAAATATAAAGCTTTACTTGCATATTTATTAACTTACCGCTAAGAATATTGAAAATTTTCTAAAATTTTCGGGAAGTTATTGGTTTCACCCCATTTCGCAAAAATCGAGTTCTCATCAGATCTCGACGTTCTGAGGGTCTAGGAAGCTTTCCTGATCATCCCTGAGATGATGTCCGTATGTCTGTGTGGATGTGTGTGTCTCTCTCTCTCTCTCTCTCTCTCTCTCTCTGTGTGTGTGTGTGTGTGTGTGTGTGTGTGTGTGTGTGTGTGTGTGTATGTGTGGATGTATGTAAACCTTTTATAACTTTTAAACAGCTTGACCGAATCGAGCCCACTAAACGGCGTTGCAAAGGGTTTCACCAAACTTAGATTTCCTGAAAGTTTGAGTCGATTTGGACCGGTAGATTTTGAGAAATTTTCAAAAAACTAAGAAAAAATTTTTTTTAAAGTGGTTTTTTCAAAATAACTTTGAAATGGCTTTAAAAAAATCTTATCAGCTCTCAACCACGTCGATTGCCGCAAACCGGGTCAAAATTGGTTGATTCGTTTGCGAGAAATCGTTGTCGAAAAAAATCAAAACAAACAGTTTTTTTACTCAAAAAATCGCGTCAAATCCCGTATATTTTCGAGTGTTTTGAACTCGAAAATAGCGGGAAGTTTCAGGATTGGCCTACAGGGTTAACCTATTTTCTTATTTGCATTTACAACTAATTTATTGCATGCAGCTTAACTTTCCTGGACATAGTAGCAGATACAAATTCTAGTTCCGGTTCCACTGTCGGTTCTGATCTCGGTCCTAGTGCTGATATCATAGTTGTTTAGACATTGTAGTTAGCAATAAAAAAAATGACCTAGTACCAAATATTCAGCCATCAAGAATTTCACGTACTATTTTGAAATAACCCTTTTTCGATTTTCCGTTAAGGATGTTTTTCCGAACAATTCACTAATTTATAAAATATCTTTTTTATGCATCTGTGGCATAAACCCAGCCGTTAAAATGTTTCTAGGGTATAAAGAATCACACATACCCAACTACGCGTGAAAAACACTACCCTGCGTCGCTGTCGCACAGTCGGGTAAAAAATAGAATGATGTAATGTCATCAAGGAACGGAACTCTGTACTAGCAAACAATTTATTTTATGAATAAATATGACAACACCGCGTATGTGGTACACGGAAAGCTAATTACCGTATACACACATACGATTATATGGAATAATACAATATGAAAAAAATAACAATTAACCGCATTGTCGGGCGTCATAAAACGCCGGCCGCGCATCACGAGGCGGGTCGGCGCGCTATCGGTGCGAACATCGCGCCGGACGTCCGCCGGCCGCACCGCGCGCGCGAGTACGGCGGTCGCGAAAAATGCCAATTCAAAAGAACTCACACGTCGGAACACGTGTGTCGACAGAAACGCCCGGTTGTGTATTTTTCCCAGTCGATATTCCGCGACGGTGGTCCGTCGACGCGAGCTGTGTATGACGCGATTCCTCGAAACGCCGCTAATGGTATAAAGGCACGAAATTGGCGATCATTTTTAAAACATGACAAATGTATTACATAAACGTTGGCCAATATAATATGCAATGTGGTAGAACCCATTCTGTTATCAAATTGACTATAACATGAAAATGGACCGTGTCAAGCGATGCCACACTCCCACAAAATACTGAGTTAAAGTAACAGTTTTCACTGCTGCTTTGGTCCAATGAGTGCAAGTTATGGTAGCTCACTCCCTTTTCCTTTAAGACACTCTCCCCATCAAATGTTCTATTCCTACCCACGAGGCCGACAACCCACTGGTGATTCTTTTGGGGTTGTAAGTGATATGAGCGTCGGTGACCACCTACTTTTTGATGGCTGGCATACTCTTTTGCCCTTCAAAACTGCCATACGTAGGTTAGTTACACTTAAATTTCTTAGAATTGTTCTCTTAGAAAGTATAAAATAAAAAAAAATATTTAAATTTAAAAAATGAAACTCTTTGCCAACCTTGTTATGTATATTGCATTCAACTGTCATTTATTTTTAAAAATTAGCGAAAAAAGAAAATTGTTTGTCTAACGTCAACATGAATTTAGCGCGACGAAATTTTCGTGCAATGATTTTCTAATAATTTCATTGCCATTTAAGCGAACAAGAAGGTTATAATAGACTTCAGTTGGCCTTTCATGATGAATCTCCATCCCTTGCCACTGTTTGTAACTGGTTTAACGAGTTCAAACGTAGTCGCATAAATCTAACTGACGATCTGCGTGAGGGACGTCGTTGTACGGCGACGACCGAAGACGACATCAGTGCTGTGCGGCTCATGATAGAGACTGACAAAAGAGTGACCTACCAGCAGATTCAGACAAGATTAGGCATCGGTATGAGTCAAGTGCACAAAATCCTTCATGAATATTTAGCGGTCAGGAAGCGCAGTACTCGTGGATACCTCATAATTTGACCAAAGCTCAAAAAGTCTTTTGAGTTAATTGGTGCCGCGAAATGATGCACAGATTTGTCGGTGGTGACTTAAATGCTGTATACAAAATAGTTACAGGTGACGAAAGCTGGATTTACTGTTACGATCCTGAAACCAAAAGAAAGTCTGCTCAGTGGGTGTTTCCTTTAGAATAGTTGCCTACTAAAGTACATAAAACGAGGTCGAAGCGTCGGAAAAAAGATGGTGGATTCTTTCTTCAGAATGACAGGTCGTTATGGAACATTTGTTTTATGAATAAAAAGCAATCACTGCAGACTGGTACACAAACAATTGTTTGCCTCTTGTTACGAAAAAGTATGGGAAAAACGATCTCGCTGTAGGATTCTCTTCCATCACGACAACAACTCACCACATACCGCCAGACAAACAACTAACTATTTGGGGACGTTAGGTATAGAAATACTGCTTCACCCGCCTTACAGCCCGGACCTCGGACCATACGATTTTTATTTATTTCCTAAAATAAAAGAAAAACTTCGAGGAAAGTGGTTTACGGATGCCAAGGAAACAGTGGCTGCATATGAAAAGGCCGTCGAAGCGACCCCTAAGTGCACGTGGGCAGTGTTTGTCTCAGTAGTTCCATCGAATGCAGCGATGGTCCCAACGGACACTATTTTAAAAAACAATAATAATAAAAATAACTTACTAGTTTGCCCAATTTTTGATTTTCTAAGAACTTACAGATTAATCCATGTAAAAAAAAATAATTTTAGGTGTTTGTAGTATAACACCTAAAATTCGCGAACATATCTGTACCTCGCGGGTTTTATACCTGATAGCAGGTATGTAAAGGGATTAACAGGAAAAAACGAAATACCAATGACAGAAGGACAAAAGTTCACTTACACTGAAACTTTAAATAAACGAATAATAATTTATTTCGTATGTACATACATAAGTAGAATAGCACAATGACATTTCATATCATAAAATTGTTTATATATAGATTTTTCTCAACAATATGTATTATTTTACTTTGTAATCATAAATAACTTAATATCTACTTCAAGAATTTGCATTTGTGACAATATTTAGCGAGATTTTTTGTGTTTTTACATATACTTTGGAGTAATGTGGGACGTGCTAATTAGTTTACGCAAACTTACCGAAAGGCCGCAAAGGTAAGCCGTACCACAGTGAGGCGACCGGACTGGCCTTAGTGAAATTGTGGTTGTGAAATATAACTAGCTGATGAATTATGAATTTTGTGACTCCCTTAGTAAAAATTCCTTACATTTATTAATTTTAATTCGTTGCGTACAAATTTAATTTCAATATATCAATTAAACCTATATGTCTTTCTATACATATAAGTAAAATACAAAGATAATAAATGAATTTTATTATACATACTAGAATTTGTGTCGAATAATCGGATTATTTCGTTGTATATAAAACAAAATTATGATTTAAATTATATGATACTTATTACAATTAGGCTCGCAAATATTATTCGTCACGTTTTCGCATAAAACATTAAACACTCAAGGCCGAAAAAAAAAAAAAAATATTCGGCAATGTTCTATACACAGTATTACAGTACCATGTAATCTGTTGGAATTTTAAGAAAACCGCCAAGTTAAAGCTCAAAATGCATTATTTAGTGGCAATAAATCGTTGTGACTTTGAATAAGCTCTACCTAGCTAGACACTAGGGGAAGGATCAACACGCACTTAAACCGATACTATACCGGTACCGATATTTATCGGTTTACATATACACTAAATTTTACTTGCGACTTCGTTCACACGAACGTAAAACAAATTCCTTATTGTTTTATGTCTATTGGCTATCGATAGAACAATCTCCGAGAGCGGATCAAGATGAACACTGATCCGAGATTCATATCGCAAACAGGACAAAAATTAAAATATGGTTTAAGATGAAATGTGTAATTTGGTAACTTTTCTTAAAAGTCGTAGCTGCGTATGATATATATAACAAATTTAGTTTTTATTCAGTTCATTAAAGTTAATTGCTGCTGGATTTCAAGGACGCCTACTACATTATTAAGTACTACTATATTTCTGTCTATCCGTTAATTTCTCATTGTTTTATTATTCAAATCCTATTTTATATATAACACAGCACGGTATGGAAAAACATGATTAAATTTTATTTAGATTACAAACTTTTTTTTGAAAATAATAGACACTTTTGTGAGAAATATGAAAAATATGGAATGTTGTATCCAAGTAATAAAAGATAAACCAATAATACGCAATTTATACATAAACTATATAGGGAATTAATTAACTTCGATTTATTCGATAGTTTTTCTATACTATAAAAAAATGTACATTACTTAGTTCTACATTTTTTACAAATAGTCTTTATAAAATGCGAAATCAAAATCTGTCCAAATGTGTAAAAAATGGACCGAAGACCAGGACCGCAAAATCATGTGAGCGCCATAAAAAAATTGTACCTATATGGCAGCAGCGGGCGCAGCCGCGAAAGCGGCCGGCGTCACGTTCCATTAATTAACTGCAGCTAACTACATCGCCGCAAGAACCAAACTTGCGAATTGTTTTCCAAACAATGCGTAAGCCCGTGCGAAGTTTCTCTTGCTTAACTCTATTGTGAATACGAGTGAAACTTTATGCTTGTCCTAATCTGGGATGAATCCTGGTCGATCAGCGAGTTGCACCGTTTTCATCGCGGCCGCTGAGCGGTCCCCGACCGGAGTGCGCCCGCGCCGCCCGCTGTGGGAAATCGCAGCGATGACAACTTTTGTGCGCTGCGCTCTCACGGCCGCAGCGCGTACTACCTCTGAGTGCCGCCGTGCGCCGGTTGCGCGTTCTCACAATATTGTGTGCGTTAATTAATTACGTATATACCGTCCCCGCGGTCTGATCTTAAATGTAACCGTGATCATGTTTACAACAGCCTACTGTTAGAAGTTATAACTATATAAGTACGCGGGGCGCACTATAAGTGTCTGGCACTGGCCACTTACATGAACAATATTTAAAAAGTAAATACTACATTTTAAAATGGAATTATGGCTGTAGAATACAGTTTGTTTTATCTAACCGTCAATTGTTTTTACATTGAAGCGTCATTTTAAAAATTGCGTATCTTCGTCGCTTCATCACTATGGACTTAAGTCGTTAAAATTTTCTTTGTTTGATTTTCTACGATTTTAAGTGTAATTTGACATCTCAGCAGAAACTTTCTCGGCTTCGAACTGCTTTCGACGATGAAGCGTCATGCAAGACGACTATTTATAACTGGTATACAGAATTCAAGCGCGGTCGTATCAATTTCAGTGACAAATTTCGTGATGGTCACTCGTCATCACTGTGAACAACAAAAACATCGATGCTGTGCTCCATATGATTGAAATAAACACGCATGTGACCTAACATAAAATTCGGGCATCTTTAGGCATAGGCATAAATCAAATACAATCAATCCTACACAAACATTTGGGTATGAAAAAGTTGTGCTCAAGATGGATGCCACACAATTTCACTGAGGCTCGAAAACGGACCGCGTCACTTGGTGCATTGCCATGCTTACCAGGTTTATGGAAGGGACGTCAAATTTGGTGTAGAATATAAGAATAGGTGACGAAATATGGATTTATTGCTACGGCCCCAAAACAAAGCTGCAATCGACCGACTATCGAGATGAGCCGAAACCAAACAATATGGCGCGTGAACGAATTTCCTTTAAGCTGAAGATTGCTTCTTTTTTTAATAAAATCAGACATGTGGCTACTGATGCTTTGGAGAATTGTCTTACCATCAATAGTGACTGGTACACGACCATTTGTTTGCCGGAAGTTGTTGACGAATCCCGTAAAACAACGTTTACGGTTATTTTACAGCAAAAAAATGTAGTATCATTTTGTACCACGAATATGCGAGTTCTCACACGGCCAAAGAGACAAATCAATTTATTTTTGAATGAGAAAAACGTAGGACTTATAAGCAATCTTGCACATAGTGCCGATCTGGCACCTTGTGACTTTTTTTTTTGTTCACATAAATTAAAAAACAGCCAACTATTTTCGTCACCAGAAGAAGCTGTCAAAGAGTACGAAAAACATGTTTCCCAAGTCACCAGGGAGAAGTAGCATAAAGATTTTCCAAATTGGTTGATTCACATAAAAAAATCATTAATACTAACGGAGAATATTTTGATAAACAATAAATTCATTTTTATCCTTTCATACTAATTTTTTTCTGATTTATTCCTGAAATTTTCAGTACACCCTACGTACAAGCATTACAAAATGGACCCAATTCGGTCGATAAATTAGAGAAAGACTCCACTGTTAAATATTTAACCACTAATAAATATTTAAAACCAAAGGTGCGTTTGTGATGCCATTGTCTCCCGAGAATGTAATTTTGTTTCTTAATTGAAAATTATATTAGCTGTTTCACAATTATTGTTACTGACTGACTATCTGACTTTACAACGCACAGTTCAACGCTATAGGTCTAGAAACATCCAATTATCAACAAGTCTTTCTTTTATAATATAGGCAAGCAGTAACATGGAGTTTTTAAGGAATACAGAAAAATAAAGAATAACCTATATTTTACGTGGCAAAAGTTTTATGTGCTTATTAAATTTCATTCAAATTGATTAAGTCATTGTCGAGTTATAAGCAGATACGCAAGTAAACAGAAAGACAGATAGTAACTTATGTATTACAAAACTGTGTGGTATATTACTAAACCATACTTCATTAACATCAATTTGGCTATTGCTAAGGTATAAAAAATACACAAACAGATAGAGAAATTGATAAACAAAAAGTATCCTATGTTTGTCCACTCGTGTTTTGACATCGCTGGACGAACATAAGCTACAAACTATATAGGTATGCCAAATTTCATCAAAATCGATAAAGTTGTTTGGGCGTAAAAACCGACCAGACAGATAGACAGACAGGTTTTCCCATTAACAATACATATAAGTATGGATTAGATATATTCGTCAAGTCAAAAACGGCCAGTTCGCAACTGAAATACAAGAATAATATTTTTATACTTCAAAGTATATTGAAAACGTCATTAAAATATACAATGTCATAGATATTAGCAAAGCCGAAAAAGTGCAGCGTAAGCTAATCATACCATAAACCAGTCAGAGACAGACACGTCAGAGCGCGGGCGCAGGCGGCGAGTAAGGGTCAGTGCGATTTAATTGCGGCGATAAAGCGACACCCGCCGCCAGCGCCGCCCTAATTACGCCGTCTTGTACGCTTCCTGTCCGCCGTCTCACGCCCTACGCTCGCGCCGAGAGATATCTACTGGCGGTATCTTTATGCTTTTATTAAATGAAATAATGATACCTCACTGTTGGCTATATAATGATTTACTACAAATTAAAAAGAAAACTCATTTAAATTTTCTCCATTTCTCCACGTCCCTTTAATGACGCGCCTAGGGATGGTTAAGGACGCGTTAAGGATGTTCATGAAATAGCGGTGTTTGTTGATGATACCTCTTTACTGTTCAACATAAAAAGCACATCCACTCGATTATGACGATGTGAATATTGGCTATCTGCAAAATTTTAAAATGGTTTGCTATAAATAATTTACTTCTTAATAGGATGAAAACAAAATGTATGAAATTATCACTTCCGAATGTGAAAAATGGTTCTCGTGCTACTTTAATATGAAACAAGGAATGGGAGTTTGTAACTCTACTGTATTTCCGGGTGTTACTTTAGATAAAAAACTTCAATGAGGTGCTCATATCGGTGAGATGGCGAAAAGGCTCTGCTGCATTTGGAATTCAAAAGATAAGAAATTCGTCCAGTATGCAAACCGCCAGATTGGTTTATTTTGGCAGTTTGACGTCACGTGGCATCCTGCTTTTGTAACATGGTGCGGATGTTCACAGAATTTTTGTTTTGAAAAAGCAGGCCATTCGCCTCCTGTTTCTCTTTGAAGTAAGTTTAAAGAAATTGGATTTTTAACCGTGGCATCACAATTTATTTACCAAAATTTAATATACGTCCGGAAAAAATTTAGAATCGTTTGACAAAAATACAAATAGACATAATTTCAATATTAGAAATAAAAATGAACTGTGTTTACACGTTAGCCGACTGTATGTTCAATAACATTCCTGAGGATGTACAACATTCATACTCATATAAATTTATACGATCTCTAAATATTTAGAGGATAAATGGAGATTATGAGCTCGACTTCCTACAGGTTTGCTTTTCTTGCAATAGTTTTCTATATAATTTTGGATTCAGAACAGCTAACCTTAAGTTTCTTCCTTGTTTTTTTTGAGTTATGCCTTACTGCCTTTGAAACGAGGTGTAATTAATAAAAGTGGTAATATTTAAAAAAAAACTGTAATTTTTTAAAATGTTGGTTTAACGTACACTTACGTATAACCTACGAAATAAAGATACGTGTTTTGAATTTGAAATTGCCGAATTTCTAGAATCTCTAGAACGTATAAAATTCCCAAACTTGTATAAAGTTAGGGTTTGACATAAAACCATTCTCGATGGCTCTTAAATTAATTATAAATATTGCATAAATGCACACATGGATATGAATATGTTTTTGAAAATCCATTAACGTCCTTCGTCTCTCTACTTTTCGCATTCTCCATAGAGTCTTCGCATCGGAGTGAATATTATAAGATACCGAGCTCATGCATAAAATGCAATGTGAAATATAAATTAACGAAACACTGAAATAGAAAGTACATCGGCCCAATTCATTAAAATATAATGAAGTCTGTTCAGCTAGCGGAAATGAATAAAATGTATTTTGAATTTAGACAATTTTTTGGTTATAAAGTTACATTAACATTTTTTATTATTATTATTATTTACTATATTTGCTTTTTAATAATAAAACGTATTTTTACAATGCATATTTTGAACAGAATTTGAGTATAGACATTAATTTCAATTGGATTTTCATGGAAAATAGCAATACAAACTTATATTCATTTCGAATGGTATCCTATAGGAATTTTGTTATTTTTACTCAGTTTCATTATGTATAGTATACGCGATAACATTGATGAAAAAATAATAATCTCTTTCAGCTCCTACATGCGACTGATGTTTACTCCTAAAAACGATTTTCTTGGAATATACACAAGAGGCAGACGATAAACGCATAATATTGAAAGTATGTATATATTTTTATACATATTTTTTTTATTATTAATTTGATAGATTATATTATATTATACAAATCATGTTACATTGTAAAATTTTGAAAGTCTGGAACTCCACAATATATATTTGGTAATATAACAATAATGTTTAACACTATATACATCGAAAGTTTAACTTACTTACGTTAAAAATAAAATACCTATAAATCATTAATGAAAGGTAAAGTACTCGCATTCAGTGTAAGATGCGCGAAAACATTGCGCGGAGGGGCAACATAACGACTTTATTTTTATCAACTTTCGATTTCGCTTCCCACCTAATTCGCTCACCACGAGCTAGATATGAAAATTAATTTATAAGGAGTACACTCCGAAAATTTTCTTATTTACTACCGAGCACATTACTGTAGCTTATCGTGTTACCTTTTTCAGACGTTTTCATGATACAGAAAAGAAATGCAATACATCCCAGGCGCCTCGCCCAGGTGTACAGGTACACATAACTAATAATTTTCAGACTCCATCGCGGCATTCTGTCGTCGTTCTATCGAAGGCGAAAAAAAAATACGACATTTCCGAACGCAACGGCTGCGCCGTACTTATTCGAGGGCCCACGTAATATTTCTCGACTAAGACCCGTCCGACGCCACGCTGAGTTTTTATTGCGAACACCTGAACCGCGTCGCCCGTTCCGCAGAGTTCGCGTTTTTACCGCTTCCCCGCATATGTTCCTTTCCGAGCTGCTTTATTTCGCTGCGCCGAAACGCGGGCGGCCGAGCACGCGAGCGGCGACACGCGCCCCGGCCGCGCGCGCCAGGACGCCGCCGGCCGTCCGTTTCGCTGAACTGTTATTTTCCCATCTTCCCTTTTTCTTCAAATCTAGACGACCGCTCTTTACGAGTTTCATGAATGAAGCGTCGATCTAACGGACAAACGGAAAAGTGTGCGTGCGCGGACGTGAGCCAGCGCAAGATAACGAGGTACTTCCTGTGCATCAACAAGGACGTCGAGTATGCTGGACGCAGATGTTTCACATTTTACTTGTTTTATCGTCAGAAAGAATATTTAAAATTTACATGAAAATTTGACCATTTAAATTTATTAGTGGATGAAAATCTAGAAATACAATATCCAAATTTTAAGATAAAAATTCTACCATTCGAGGCCATGGAAATAATGTATGATCTATAAAATAGATGTATGCCGCATCATAGAAGTATCGCTTCCCCGCTTCGCGTCCATCGATGGTCGAGGCGGTGCGCCGGCGGCGCCACCTGTCCGCCGTCGCCGCTGACCTCGTACCAATTACTCGGCCATTAGCGCCGGGAGCACAATACGCGGCTATTAAGCGGATGTCCACTCGTCGTTCCCGCGGCCGTTCAATTTGCATTTGTTTGGAATTAGATCGCCGGATGCGGCGCTTTGTGTCGCACCTGCGACTGCGGCCGCGGCCGGCGTGCCAATGGCGTCGCCGTGCGGCCGGCCGACGACCGGTCCCGCGGCCGCGCCGGCGTCGAAGGCACCACTTACCGGCGACGCGACGCGGAGATCGACCACGACAATAGAACTCGAATGATCGACTTAATACCCCGACCACTTACCGAGCCTTTGAGGCTCGGCCCTCGCCAACGGCCACGGTCTCCATTACACTGAGCCCGACGTCGTTGTGGACCTTCAAACCGACTCGATCGATTCAAATTAAATTAATTGATCATTAAGTGAAGTTGTGCCCACTTACTGAATATAATTTTCACCTGAATTGAACATAGGCTCTCAATTAAAAAGAATCCGTAGCAACACAACTCGAATGGCTCGAGACTCAAGAAAGCGAATGTTTATTTAAAGTCCAGAAATGCAAAATCATAAAACCAGCCAAAGGCGTGTCGGATCACGCGCAGTATAGGGTTCCATAGTTGCTTGTCACACTATGTGGATTTATAAGGGTGTTTTTTGTTTGATATTATAAACATATTAATTAAGTTCACGATTTAACCACTAACAAATTCAACTAAATTATGTTCAATGGAATTGTTGAACTTTTAGAGTTTTGTAATTATCCAAATACTTTTTATAAGTTCGTCAAATATTACTCGTTAACTCGTAAAGCCTATTTAACTGTATATATGTACTATTGCTATAAATTTTTTTCATCCACACTACGTATGGAGGAGGTACCCTAAAAATATTTTGACGTGACAACGTCTTAAATTAGGTTGCGGCTGGGAGTCACTTTGAAAAAGTGTAACGCTCGGTAACGTAACGATGAGTCACCGAACGAGAGAGAGGCCCGCCGAATGCCTTGCGTCTCTCTCCCACTCAACTATGATCGGTCTGCCGCGCGCTGTGCTAGAGAATAGTGCATAGCTTGCAAATGTATTGCAAGTTATTGTATGTATATTTGTATATAAATACGTATGTATGTGTAAAGGTAAAAATAAAATTTTGTTAATATGAAATTCAGTGCGAGATTCTTTGTATAAATTAATGTTTTAAATATAATTCTTTGTATAAATAAATGTTTTAAATTGTTACTATTATTTCATCCTTCTTCCTACTATACGAATGAATATTCACATTAAAATGATTTTACCATTCAAAGTCGTTGTCACGTAAAACTTTCGCCCGTATACCGACTTTACAGGCAACCAAATTTTTTTCAACATTTTATTTTACCACTTGTTGGTGTGATTAATATGTATAACCATACGAGTACCAAATTACAGCTATGTAATACTAAGAGTCTCGAGCTAAGTCGCAGATAGGTGGACGGACGGACACACATGCCAAAATTATAAAGATTCCTTGTTGACTACGGAACCCTAAAAAGCGGGGACGGATTTTAAATAATCGGTATATCGATAAAGGCGCCACCACAATCCGTTGTAGCGGTGACAGTAACAGTACATTGTACAAATGGTGATCCCGAGCGATCACCTCACATATAGATACATACTATCATTTAACATCAATAGTTTTTATTGCATACCTATTTCTGTCTACTAATTAATTTTAGTATGTTTATTAACAATGATTTATATAAATATTTTTCATAGAATTATTTTCATAGATTTATATTGCTAAGTCGAAACATCGTATTAGTTAAATGATTATTAATTAGTAGAAGATTTTTAAAATCCATTATCAAAACAAACGTTCTGTTGGCAATGCAAATATTATTCACAGAAATAGACATGTAAACTTATATATACTTCTAAGAGCACGTTAATCACTCGCGAGTTCTAGAAGACAAATCATTATTTCCCTTCAAACTTTACACATGTCGTTTATTATCCAAATATAAAAATTGGCGTTTCGTGACTGATAAAAGATATAATAAATGTATTCTTGTCTATTACCTACACAAACTATTTACATGAGTGAAAAACAAATACTGTTAATAGTCATTTATTAATATTAGGCATATGTGTAATGTTGGGTTTACCCAGAGATACTTCTAATTATCATTACAAATATGGTCACTTGTTTTGAATTTCCAAGAGCAATGATGCTGGATACCTTAACTAAATTGTTTGCTTAGACAATACTCCGTTAATAATTGAACTCTGTTGAAATAATAGAGCAGTCAATAATTTTGATTATTATGAGCTAAGTTGGAACTAAATTTAAACGTTGTTTATTTATGCCTGTGAATATTTAAGTACTTGTATTATATACAGTGAATATTTGAAGAATATTATGACTACACAATTAAAATAAAAAATTGTTTGAAAATGCATCATCACTGTATCTTTAATGTGTTCCAATTTTAAACATATTTAAGCTTGTTTGGAGATTGTGTCAATGCGTTTTTCACATTATATTCAATATCATTGATACGCGTTTTAATGAAAAGATTTCAATAACTATATTAAAATCTGCAAAATAGATTTAAATCTGTAACATGGGTAATATAATCTGTAATATACGTAATACATAATAGGTAAAATTTTATTTTATTTTAATATATACTAAATGTGTGGATGTGCATTGTTGCTGCACGTCGCAGTAATCAATAGTAACAAAACTTATGTAGAAAATAATACTATGTATAACTTTTGTAACTTACATATTATCAATAAAATTTATTATATTAATTGGTAGGCATTTTCATAACATTCTATATACGCCGTTTAGTTAAGACAACAATAAATATCCAGTAAATACCAAGATCTTTTTGCTATAAAAGATCTTATAAATTGAGGCATTGTAGAAGTTCAGCTTAAATGGCTGTGTTAAGAATAGCAATTAAAACATAAAACCATAGGAGAGAAATTTGAATTCCATAACAAAAACTTATAACTCTGCCGCTCAGAGCAATTATTACCTTTGTCCTGATGGTATAAGAAACACTTTCATTTAACGCATAACGTATATCTATCTTACTGTATACTCAACGATGTTTTGACGTGTCGCCAGTAATTATAGTTAGGGAGCAGACCGCGTCCCGTGAGAGCTGGTGCGGAGCATCCTCGCTGACCTTCAGGGTTGTCACATGACTAATTAACTAGCTTGTTACATTAGGATCGAGGCCTTTTAGCTTTAATGATATAGTAGTCCGTAATAAGTATTTATTTAACAACATATTTGATACACAATGTTTCCAGTTTGCTGTGACATTATTATATACGTGTTATGTATAGAGAGATCATAATCGATTTTAATGGTCGAGAAAATCTTTCGAATGTTCTGCAACTTAACATCGTGTTAAATGTATTTATGGTAAAGACATAAGGGCGATTTTTATTGCGCAGTGATACGATGAAACAAACTGCCAGTTCTTTTATTTATTCAACCCTATTCATCACTTTTTTTTCCACGAGGACGTCGAGGTCCGCCCAGCCCGGGAATGCGCTCTGGTCGCTCCGTGATGAATTACCCATAATCACCGCATTTCTTTCTTCCTCGTAAAAAGACACGACCACGTCGGGGCCCGAATAAAATCAATTAGTTACTCCTTTTTTTTTTTGAGGATCTCATAGGCCAACAGAAATGTTGCACTTCTATCACACGCGTCGCTCAAGTCGTTCGATTGCATTTCATAGCGACATCTTTAATTGCATTAAGTGGTTACAAAAGTCGCGTAAATGTTAAACTAATTTTTCACTAACGTGCCTCTGTAATAAGAAGCCTTAAGCGTCTTTAAGATGCGAGACGAACGTTCAAAACAAAGTTATATTTATTACTCATTTTTGTTTCAAATAAAGGATGAATGTGATTTTATTTTATTCTCATTTTTTTTTTAACGTACGTACTTATATTAATAAATATATCTTCTTTAGGTCTTTTTAAGACGTGTAAGTCTGTAAAAAATTATATTGTCGCATCTGTTATACGTCAGCGTAAACTATGTGAACGCTCTAAAAGTGTCTTTTTAAGATTCGGTTACGAAGCATCAAAATTGGTCGAATATTCTTTGATGTAACAACGTTATACAAAGATTTCTGAAAGAAATTCTACAAGAGGTCGTAGAAATTACAAACCTGTTGTGTAGCTTAAAAGACTACGCACTTACAAGCGCATATAAATTATTAAGTTATCACTTTTGAAGTTAATAAATCAACATAAAATTGTAAAATTTTCTCTAATTACTTTTATTTTAAAAATTAGTATATCTCTTTACATATCTTATACATACATAATAAGCTATTATGAATTTGAACAAGTATGTGTTACTTATTTTTGATTAGCCTATGATAAAATTTAAAATTGCAAAAATTCCGGAACATATTGTTTTCACTCAGATTATCGAAAATCGAATTTTCATTTCATTTCATTTCAGATGTCGACGGTTTGAGGTTCTAGAAAGTTATTTTGACTCTATTTATAATTGCTTGGTTCATATGAATATCTAAATTAATGAACCGATTTCCATTTGGCAAGTAGCATTCGAAAGGCCTTCATCCAATTCGTAATTTCTGAAAACTTAATTTTGAACGTTGTAGGAGATTTTGAGTAGGTATTAATCTCATATTCAGCTTTTTAGAAAAGCGTTTTCTTAGCATAAATTTTAAAATAGCCTGTCGATCAATTCCCAAAACTAATGAGCTCTATTCATTAAAAAACTTCGTCGAACAGTTTAATCCACAAATATAGTCGGAGAACCAATTCAGTAAGAATATTTTACTTTTTCAATAAGTCATAAACGAATCAGTTGATTAAGATTAAGATCAGGACGTTTCAAATAGTTTTAGTCACTATTCTTTTCCTCCGTCTAGTGAATTCACTTTTTTTTGGTTACGGAAACAGTCGTAAATTTTTAGGTTGACCTGCGGAGTCATCCATACTCCAGACTTTTTTTATAATCTTCAGTTCGTTAGTGTAATAAAGGCTTATTATGGAATGTTTTAAAATTATAAATTTTAATTATAAGCCTTGAGGTTATGCTCCATCAGATTACAGTAATTTGTTTATGTAACCTCTCTCACTGGTTGTATTTGCCAAAGTGAACTAAGGCAACGTTCTCATTTGTTATGACAACGAAACTCTACTCGCGGTGGTACCTATTTCTTTTTCTTTATAGTAATATATATGTATATGTAAAAGACACGTTCGCTTAGCGACTCAATCCTTTATAATCTCATATCTGTCGCGGCGGCGGAGGCGATGACGAGTGTCCCACGGAGCAGCCGAGGAAAACCATTAATTCGTGGGCAACGATCCGGGAAACCGGGTAAGAGATATGGTAATGACAAATGGCCCGCTGGTGCGCTATCTCGGGCCGCGGGGAGGGCGCGCCCGCCGCCGCGCCGTCCCTAGCACACGTCTAGGGAATATCCGCCTCGGGAAAGGATAACGGACTTTCTAGCTGCCGAGAAATAAAATTCTAAGACGTGGTCTGGTATACATACAACTGGATTGGTTGTGGATTAAAAAAAAAATGAATGCGTGCCAACTTTGCATGCGATTTGAGTAAATATTTTTTATTTGATTTTGTTGCCCTTTTTATAAACAATAAAAAACAATAAGTTATGTTAGTTGTTGATAAGGACGTATAGAATTCAGAGCCTTGATTTACAGAGAATCGTTCAATATAGTGAAGGAATGCATTCTACGTCCATCTATCTGGGCGGTGCCGCGGGCACAACTAGTTATGAATAATGTAATATTAAGAAATATATATTGATTAACATTACTTCCGCCCAAAAAAATTTCATAACTCTCAAGTCTCGTCTGAAGAAGTATTACTCCAAAACTAGATTCGACCTAAGGTTAAAATCAGTTTGTCCTTCATACGTCCGCTGTTTCATCCATGTTTATGAAACGATTACGTAATTCATGGATTATTAGACTTGCTTTTGTATATTGCAAATTATAAACTAAGCTATACAAAGTTTTTCGGGTTTGACTATGTAATTGATCCATTTATCCAACAAGAATCTATGTTACGTACATAATGCCGTACGTACGTAACAGCGTCATTTAAGAACGCCTAGAAACTGCTTATTCCTTTTCTGTGTGGAAAAAACGGAAAAAAGTGTAACTACGTAATTTTTTTCTCTTTAGTGTTGTGTAATTTGTTATTAATAAGTTATCTAATCTGGATTAAAATAAAATGGTTATGTGCACATGCGCTAAAATGAATCATCGACTAGTGATAATGTTTAGATATTCAAATGAGCATCTGCAAACATGTCCCAAGCAGTATAGAAACACTCAAGCTCAAAAAATCTTGCGAACCCTCACAAAGCTGTGCTATTTGCTAATATGACAAAAGTATTTAATTGAAAGACGATATAACACGTAATATAACTGATCGCTACCCCATTCTGACCTAATTCTATACATCAATACAGGCAGAAATAAAAAAATGAACTTTACTCCTAAGGAATATAAGATTTATTAAAAATTTAAGTTTTTTATTAAGACACCGTCTAGGCATCCTAGTCTGTCACGTTAATATTTATAGATACCGATTTTATAAATATTAACGTGATAGAAACGGATTCACTGTAAATTGCAGAATATTTTCCGAGTCTACATGTACCCGTTTTCGGTGTGACGTTCATCCAGCCATCGAAGCGTGGCAGAACGTCACTCGACAACCAGTCCGCCGGAGGTGCTGCACGATCATCGTGTGTGCTGTTCGCTTTAGGGCATCTCGACACGTCGTCGAGACCAGTTTGTGTTACGGACCCGCGACGTAAAAGTGGTGATCACGAGTGTTAATTGTACAAATCAAACGCAAAGAAAAGCTCTCATAAATGTGTAGGTAGCTATACGTTGCACAAGATTGGTTATATTTGGGAACATCAGTAAAATAATTTACGGCTACTAATCAAACTTTTATACTGATATTGTGAAATACGTCCTATATACTGTTACTTTAGATATTACCAGGTTTTTGTTAAAATGTGAATACAATGAATATATTTTAACAAAATATATTCATTGCATGAATATATTTTGTTAAAATATATTCACGCAACCTCAACTTAAAATAATTGCAAATCTCTGTGGGATAAAAGCACTCACAAAACTAAAGAAATTTATTTATGGATTTGACTTTGAAATAAATGACCTATTTGATTTCCCATATCATTTTTATTGTGTTATCTATCGACGTAACAAAATTTTAGATTAATTTTAAGCTTCGATATATTTTCGCTTATTGAAACCTAACGTTATTTAGTTATTCTATTATTTATTATCGAATTAGCTAACATCTTTTAAATGGTATTGTTAAAATGTACTCGCCTCTTGTTGCATCATGAAAAAATAAATCCAAAACACTAATAGAATGTCGAAAAGCAAAAACCACGAAGTATCGTAAATTATGACACTGGTTCTGAGAAGACGAATAAACGACCAAGTAGAGTATGAATACGAGGAAAAACGGGCCGTGTAGCGATAAGACAGGTACTCATTTATGCAATAAAAATACGTATATTTTATTGTTACAAGCTTTCATGCGACGTTTACCGAAGGACCGTGCAGGCCGAAAAGGCGCGCGTTAGGCGGGCGGGTCCCGGTGCGCCCGCGGGCCGGGCCCACGACAGCCGCAGATAGCCCAGCCGGGCGGCGTGAATATATCGTCGCTCGCGCCGCGCCCGCCGCCCCGCGCCGATATGCAAATCGGCTCCGGGGAGATCGTAAAACGTCGGATATCAGATACTGCGATTCCGAGTCGAAGCACGCCGCCTAAACGTAAGACGTAATCTGCGAACGTCGCCCGGGCTCCCGGAGCGCGGACCCCCAAAGTGATATCGCACTGCACGTATTAAGCGCGCACATAAAGGATTAGACGGCGGCGGACGGACTCCGTTCGTCGGATTCGCGCCGGCGAACTTTTCCCCGTGACGATACCGACGAGTTTTAATTAAAAGCATCAATCATAAGATAACGCGCCGGCAGGGGGCGCCTCGAAACGGGAAAGCGGTTACGACGACGCGGCCGCGGGGAGAAAAATACGCGAGCGTTGGCGGTACTCGATACCGGAACGTGACAAATGCGGCGGGCGATAGCCGGACCACCGCCGGCGGCCGGGCCCGTCCGGGCGCACCGCCGCTATTGTCAAACGATCTTTGGTTATCTACATCTTATTTACGACTGCACTATTTCATGTCGCATGAAATGCGTAAGAATTTTAACCGCACAAGTACGATAATTATTTTTTTTCTCACTCTTATTATTCGAATTATAAGTAACAGTTTTCCTCACTCTTGTTTGTTGTCATTCATTTCAATATGTGTGGCATTGCATACCAAATTCACTTCTCAAATAAGTTTCATGTGTTTTAGTGATTATTATAAAAAAAAAACTGGATTTTTATCAAGTTTTTTTTGTCCAAGAGTTTATGAAATGTCTTTTTTTCAAGAAATTGATATATTCTTGAAAATTTTTACTTTATAATACAAATAACGAAATTATAGTTTAAAATGAAAGCATTTTCGACTTCTTAAAATATTACATATTGCATTAAATATTTTCATGGTATGTTCCATCCAGATAGAATAAGTGTTAATATTTCAGTTGCAGTTTTATTGTACATTTCAATATTATAAGGAACTAAATATACAATTATAAATAATTTTCATCGTTTTATATGAGCTATAACATAATGCACACTACTAAAACTCAACATAAATATAATAATGTCATAGACTTAATAATAATTGAAAATTAGTTTTCTAGATGTAATATCCAACTTTTCCCATAAATAACCAATAAGTATAGGTGGGACGCGCTATAAGTTTCTGGAACTGGCCACTTACATAAACAATATTTAAAAAGTAATTACTACATTTGAAAATGGAACTCTTTGGCTTTAAATACTGTTTGTTTCGTCTAACCGTCTATTATTTTTACATTATGACGTAATTTTAAAAATTATCTGTCTTCTTTTTTTTCGATTTTCATCACCAAAAGAGGCTGTCGAAGAATATGTTTCCGAGGTCACCAGGGAGGATTGGCATTAATACTTTGAAATTCATTTTATTCGTATGAAAAAGTGCATTTATACTAACGGAGAATATTTTGAAAAACAATAAATTCCTTTTTGATAATTCGTAGTAAGTTTTTCTCATTTTTCAGTTCGCCCTGCTTACATCTAAAACAAATCTAAAGTTTTACACCAAACGCCTATGTTTTTAAACGTTAAAAATATTTATTCCCATGAGAGCAGTAAAACAGATTATACATTTTAGCAGTTTACCACGGTGTACACAATTTGCAGCAGGTGTACGGCAAAGAAATTGTCAAGGTGACAAAATAGAAGTCGCAAATGAGACATTGGTGTTGTTAGTACCGTAGGCAGCATCGTGTACATGAGACCGTTCGCGTGTGGGCTCACCAAGGCGCAATGAGCTCTTCCTGATATTTACTTACTAACAAGCATTCAATATTTTTATTTAATATTCATAATCGATCGCAGCTCATTGGTTAAAGGCGTTGCCTTGGAAACGGAAGCTTTCCGGTTAGAACCTGATCGTGGGCGAATTGACCGACGCGAACTTGTTTGAACTTCAGCCAAATTAAACCACTCGTGCCTCGGGGAGCACGCTAAGTGGACAATTCCGAAAATATTGTCATTGCAGCACGAGGACTATATGCTCGTTGACGGCCTTCGACCCGCAATAGGCCTTAAGGTGCAAGCTCCCCTCAATCTGCAATAAAATTATTGTGGGCGGGTATAATTCAGCAATAATGTGAATAATTACCTGATAACAAACAAGCGTTCGATGTTTAGAACTCGCACCGAATCGGTGCCAAAATATCGTCAGTTCTGCACGGGAATCTGCACCGAATAAAATATATGTTTAGGTGCATAAGAAAGCTTAAAAGTTCTAAAGAATTCCCGTTAGAACCTTCATATTTAACTTTGTGTCGATGGTATAAATAAAATAAGAAAATGCACTTTTTTTTTTCTTAGAAATTGAAAAAGCGACGAAAAAGCTTTCGAAAATTTTTGTCCTATTTATTAATATTCTTCTTTTCTCCCGTAAAATTTAGATGAATTGTTCTCATTAGAATATTTTCACTGTAGATTTCACTTCCATTTATTTACGTGTTTATCTCTTATTGTTCTGTATCAAATAGAAAAAGCAAAACATTCAAAGTCTTACTTCTTTATCTATTTTATAACCTTTATTCTTAGAATTAAACCGTTTGAAAACATATTTCTGCAAATACAGAAAGAATCTTTTATAAGTCACTTGTGGACGGTTTGCCCGTATAGTTAATATCTGCGGGTATTAACTACACGGGCAGCATGGATGGTCCGCCAGCATGGACGCAGAATAAAAATTATTTTTCCTTTTTATCGATCGGTTTTTTTTATTTCAATTCCGGTCTCATTTTCGATTCCCATCCCAGCGACACTTTTGACTCTGATCCCATCCCCAGACTCATTTGCAACTCTAGTTCCGTTCTCGATTTCGGTCCCGGTATCGCTTTATTCTGATTCTGGTACCTTTCTCAAATTTGTTTCCCGTCCAGGTTTCAATTACCCATTTCCGATCTAGACGAAGCTGGAGGCAAATGCTAATATCAAAATAAGCTATATAATCCGGAGATAGTGTAGCTTTCTATGAGTTAAGAATTATTAAAATCGCATTAGGAATATAAATTCATGGATGAAGACGGTGACAAATATTAGCAACCTAATTTACTAAAAAATAGTGCAAACATCCATTAGTGAAAGAATTTTTAGAATACGTACGTTACGTAGTTCGGTTTATTAGTACAAATACGCGGATGAAACCGAGCACAAATGCTAGTTTTATTTTTTAAAAGCCTTTCCGAGTATGCACACAACATACACGAAAGTTTCACCGTACTCGGATGAATGGATTAGGCAAGTATGAACGATAAACATATATATAAACATTGATTTTTATTTATATAAATTAAATGAAATGTCAAACAAATAAAAGTAAAATATAACAAAAAATTTCAAAAAGTATGTGTTGTCTATAAAAAAAAAATATTCCGCTCATATTAATTTTCGTAAAAGTTGCAAAATATATCCCTCAGTGTCTTATTAACTACGCTATCTTTCTATGTGCCTAATTTATAGACCGCTGCAGTCATAAGAAATTCTTCTCAGTGTTCATTTTCATAATTAGGCAAAAATGTTTTTAGCTCTTCAGATTGTTCCCCAATAAATAAATTTATAAAAAACCGGTTTGTTGTGTATGCTTTGGACCGTCATCACTAGAAATTAAGGTTATTTTGAAAAAATTAAACAAGCAACTAAAGCTCATTCGTAATGAGGTACAAAATTGTAAATAATTTCAATAAAACACACGTTATAATGATAGGCATACAAATATGCCTACTATGAGTTCAGCTTCTGCTATTTTTTCGCAGCACACCTAATCCGTCTTTAATAATTCTGCCGCTAAGTTCGCCTTTCTAAGGCATAATATTTTTGGGGCTATATTACCACAAAATAAGATATTACCGTGCAACAAGCTAAAGCCCTGCCGGGTAAATTGAGCCAAAGTACCTACATCCTTCAACGTAGATTTTAACGTGTTTTACTTTCTATCAGGTTTATAATTTTTTTTTATATAGCCTAAAATATCGGCATCGGCCATAATCCTTTTCAGAGTACAGCGAGAATGTCTTTCGAAGCCTTAAAGTCGACACTACCATATTACATTATAATTTATTTATTTTTTTTTTATTTAAAAGTCAGCGGCTATTGAATTTAAATTAAGAAGTACTTATCCCTTCGTCTCTCAAGAGAGGCCATCTAAAATTTTAATTTTCTCTCAAAATTGTTTTTCGCATATGCATTTTGGCGCCCACGCCACCTGGCGCCTACGCCGCTTCTCGCACCCCAGGGTCGTCGCTGTTAAAATATTATCAATTACTTGAGACAGAGCAAATAAATACACATCAAGAATATTGTGTAACAAATCGAAGATTACTTAACGAAAGTATTACAAAATGAAGGCAGAACGAAGAAAACCGTTAAAAACAACGTGTGATGAGCAAAAAAATTATTGTATAAATATATTGCTATTTCAGGCGTTTCATGACCGTGCATAGGGGCATTTAAGCTGTTGCGATTGTGTATTTTACGTACTTTTTGTACAAGCTGTAGCAACTTCCGGCGTAACATTTCGGCTGCATAACGATAGATGCATTAAAGCAGGTACGGGCCCAAGTGAGATCTGGCACGTATAGGTTTCTCTGACACTCTGAATAGGCTAGTAGGCACGTTGTTTCTTCTATAAGCGTACGGATGTTTGACAATTATCACTAAAAAGTAGACTATGTCATCATACCGAATTTACGTAGCATTATAACAGTTATGTAGATTCACATATTATTTGTGAAGAACTTATGAATGGAAGTAGATTTTTTTTTTCATTTATCGGTCAATCAGTACAGTTAATTTATAGCCGACTAAGTCCAAATCAAAGGTTTATGGTTTTCGTGTCATATGTCGTGTGCACATATACATATACGGTATGTATTTCAGAAACACATGTGTTGATATAAGATATCAGATAAAACCTTGCTTTTCAAAAATGTATTTTATATCCTTATTTTGTTCTATTTTTCCCCTTGTTCAAAAATTTCTAATTAGCTTTTTGATATTGATACTTACCTGATTATGGCAAGGATAAAAAAGAGGGTGATTATAGCAGTCTGTTAGTGTATGAGTACAAGAAAATAAAAAGATAATGAATGAAGTGGATAGTTAGTTATTTAAAAATCATTACGAATTTCCTTTGACCATTGTTGAAAAATCGACAATATTGAGCGAAAAGTTCATTTAGCTGACTATTCTTTTCGTATTTAATGAAATTTTTTTCATAGCCGGAATTTAGTATTTTATTATAACACGTAAAAATCAAATTTTTATATTTTTCTGAATATTTATAAGGACTAATAAACTAACATACAACCGTACACTGTATTCAAAAGGGCGCCGAACACGTTAGTAAGGAAATATGTAGACCACCAGAGAGTTCATTATTATGAGGTCAATGGAATAGAAAGTTTAAACGCTACGAAACCTTGCCCCGTCAAAACAACGCTACCACTAATAATATAACATTGCCTAATTTTTTTATCCCGCTACGTTTCTGTTTTATGGCCCCTTATTTTAAAAGCATCAACAAAACAAAACAAAAAATACAGAGAGAACTGGCAACGTCTGAACCCGTAGATTTTGTGCCGTAGAGCAATAGTCAGCACGCCGGCGCACGCGCACGCACGACAGAGAAGGAGGTTGTCGAGCGAGTCAAGTCGGTTCGATGGCGAGGAACGGTGCGGGACGGAGGGGCTCCGCCCTAAGCCCCCGACGCTCGCGCCAGTGCCGCGCGCGCCGCCATAGTTGTTTCACGTTCGGATTGTTTCGTAAACTGTATTGTTTTGTAAACGCGCCACGATACAGTGTAAACATTGAACTACATAAAACTGTGATACCCGTATAAAAAAATAATCGCGGTTCGATTTTAAAAAATCCTATATTGAATGCTGTAGTGCAACTTTCTGTTATATTCCATCGAAAGTGGAGGTACTCGTTAAAACTTAGATGTGATGGTAATAAATGAATAGTGCGAAGTGAAGTGTTACTTGGACTATTGGAGGCCTCGATTTATGTACCAGCCATGCATACGTAACGCGACCTGCCCCAGTCCGTTGGGTCTGCTGGTTTTTGGATTATATAAAGCAGTGAATAATTCTGGTGAGTGTCCGCTCGTGCACGAGGCTAGGTTGTCGCCGCCGACTGCGGGACGCAAACAAAAACCCATAGAGCCGACTCGGGAAACGAGAGGGCGCCTGCATTGTTGACACGCGTATTATTCGGTGGTTCAACAACTTCACCGCGTTGTAAGGAAGCACATACATGTTACCTAAAAGTGAACTTGAAGCGACTATATCTACACAAATCATCACTGCTTTTTATCGCTCACAGTTTTAAATATTATATCCATAAAGTATAGAATTAAGTATCAATAAAATAACAAGTGTCAGAAAGTATTTACGTTTATGATAAATTATCTTTTCGTTTGTGATTAATAATCAGAGCGACAGTGGAAGTAGCTATGAAGGGCAAAAACTGTTAATTTATTTACCGCGCGTGCGCGTATTTACGATCTCGCTGAGCATAAACTAAAACGATTTATTATACTTAATCATACAAGACACGTACGTAGCTACGTTAAGATATTATTTTAGGTAATGAAGAGAAGCAGAATACGTATGAATGAAGGGCGGGACTCGTTATATGTATTTATAATTTTATTGGAGACATAATCAAGTTGCTTTGCACTATCGCAACCTGCGGCATTCTGGCTCGTGTCGCTACAGCACTGTCTCGATAGCCATTATACGTGAATAGGGTACATTCTTATATTCCTAGTCGTAACTTCTAAAAGTCAAATGTTAATTGACTCAGGGTCACGTGGCCGCGAGAATTAGGTACGCGGTTACTCATAGACTCCTTGCCTTTAGGCTTCGCAGCAATTAAACATCTTAATGATATTAAAAAACTCAATCAAAAAGTGTAATAAATAATGCAGACTCTCATACTATTACTAAACTATACAAACTTACCTACCTACTTGTCATATTAAGTCGTAATATTTTTCCATTTACATAGCTTTGCTAATGCGCCAGCGATATAGAATTTTATGCAACAATTTTTGTACTTATCCATTAATTAAATAGGAGATAGTCATCTTCATAAACAACCCTAACCATACTCTTCGATATCGTACATTTAAAAGCAACAGATAATGTCTAAATTCGCTCGGCGTCATCTAAAAATTTATTATATACATATGTACTATACCTACCTACTAATTTTAATCTAAAGCTTTGGATATTATATAGATATGTTCATATTATTATTACGCATTATAAGAGTATAATGCTGGTAAACCCTTGCAGAACCATCAGTCACATGTCAACGGAAATGGGTTTTTCTCCCAAAGTTGTTATCGATATTTTTTTCAATTTTTATTACCCCACCCAAATTGATGGTCTAGTTTACTCTAGGTTCACTGCTACATGTACCCACCTATTTCAATGTATGCCATTTATATGCTTTTAGAGTTCAATTTCTCATTGAATTTATGGAAGTGACGTATAACTTACAGATTTCACACCTCATAAGTACACCATACACATTCTCAAAAACAAACACGATAAATAAGTCAGAACATTGTTTACGGTTTTTTAAAAGTACACCACGAAATTAACAGCAAAGAGCATAGAGACTACCATAGATTATATCGTAATTGTAGCTGCGTGACGATGATTATACTAATATTTAATTGCACATAATTACTTTTAAAAAAAAAAACGAAAATACTACTAAATATATTAAATTTTTAAAATAATGGACAGTTATATTGTAATAACAGTAGAATATTAATATGCAGCATGGGAATAGTTTGCTTTACGATAGAGCGTAGTTGTAATAAGCTGTTTTAACCAATATTTTTTAACGTACAACTAAAATTGATTTAATGACAACCACAGTATTTCATTAGGTATCTTATTGCTATGCACACAGCCTGACAACCCAAAAACTAATTTTTAACCTTTACCGAACAGAAAGCAGCAATGGCTATTTATCTTTATTTCTTTTATTAACATTACAAATGTCAATATTATACATAAGTAATTGAATACTTGTAAGTATGCGTATACATGGTATTCTCGTAAATGAACTGCAAAGCTATAATTATAATACAGGCTTCTTTGAATTTACCCTTGAGAGAAACACGTTAGCCCAGTTTGTAAATGCAAGAAGATAATGTTCTCTAATGACATAGCTTATGTCGGCAGCGCTGGCCTACAGTAGAATAATATAGGAAACATCACACTATCAAAATAACTCAAGTAAACCTACTATCCATGCGGTTTGGATTTTGTGTAAAACCTTATATTAACTGCATAAGTACCTTATGCAGGTCTTGTCAGGTACCTAATTGAAATATATGTCGACCCCATAAAAGTTTAAAAATTGAAACAATATCTGGAAACACCGTAGAATCCATAGAAAAAATATAGAAAATTATTTTATTATCCACTAATTCAACATCAGGTAAGTAATGAAAATTTAGTAAAATTATCATATTTAAATTGAATAATATTTTTTTACGGCAAAACAATTTAAAATTTGCGCAAGACAGCGCTGCCTAATTTGTCAAACCTTCAATGGTCCTGCCAATTTTGAAAAACAAAAAAAGTATTATTCGCAAACAATATAGGCATCCTAAATTCCTACTCCATGACAAAACTTTAAGGTAAGCATTCGGCATCCAAAATGGAAATAGGGTTCTCCTATTACTCATAAAATAAATAATTGTATGAATGAATGCAATAATTTCCCAAAACGTAAGTTATATCCTGTCACGTAAAAGTTGTTCAACGACGAAGTCAACGAAATTGCAATTTTTGGTTTTGACGTGACAACGTCTTAAATTAGGTTGCGGCTGGGAGTCACTTATGAAAAAGTGTAACGCTCGGTAACGTAACGATGAGTCACCGAACGAGAGAGAGGCCCGCCGAATGCCTTGCGTCTCTCTCCCACTCAACTATGATCGGTCTGCGCGCAGCACTAGAGAATTAGCATAGCTTGCAAATGTATTGCAAGTTATTGTATGTATATTTGTATATAAATACGTATGTATGTGTAAAGGTAAAAATAAAATTTTGTTAATATGAAATTCAGTGCGAGATTCTTTGTATAAATTAATGTTTTAAATATAATTCTTTGTATAAATAAATGTTTTAAATTGTTACTATTATTTCATCCTTCTTCCTACTATACGAATGAATATTCACATTAAAATGATTTTACCATTCAAAGTCGTTGTCACGTAAAACTTTCGCCCGTATACCGACTTTACAGGCAACCAAATTTTTTCTAAAATTTTTAATGGCGACCATTTCTAAACTAACCGGTCGATTTTATGCATCTTCGAACATTTCCAAGGTGATTGAATGAAAATAGTGTGTAGAGTTTCATTATGATGCATCGAGAATAGCGGGCGCCATCGTGGTGACATGCCGCGTTTTTATCTTATATACAATATACATACACTATGTACAAACTTTTAAACGAATAGTATTTTCTGAACCTAACTCGACTACCGGGAACTTAATATGGTAACATTTTTGAAATATTTCGCCATGAGAACGAATACAAGTTACATGTCTATAGATAACTACCAAAAAAAAAGTCCTAATACAGATCCCTTACGAACGAACGTCTGTTATTATTGGTGATCCACGGGACTTAATCTCATGAATATCTACTATCCTGTGTTCTTTAGTTTAAATATGACGCAAATTCTAGTACGTCAGCTAGTAAGTACTTCTGACGCCATCGTGTTTCAGTTCCGGATTAGAATTTCGTTGATGACGCAAACAAATGCTCTAAATCCAAATTGCTGAATATGAAGTAATTTATCAGAATGAGCTTTTTTCCTCTGAGGATTCAAGAAAAAATCTACCAGAGGCGGCACAGGTAGGAAGTACAAATGATTTGATTTCCCTATTGACAGTAACGTTAAACGTGTGTTTATCATTAAAATTAATACATAAATAAAATAAATTCAAAATATTGAAAAATAAATTTTCATGGCTACTAAACATCGTGCATTTGTGATTTACACTTTTGACAATCGACACAAG